>CM030172.1:3024339-3027478 GCA_017639675.1 Aplochiton taeniatus
TCCACTCCTCCAGAACTGGTGTTCCTCTGGTAGTCGTGTCCCGTCCACCCATTTCCATATCCCCTTCTCCTCTTTGTCACTCAGACCAATCCAGAATGACTTCATAAAGTCGTGAATGAAGTCCAGCTCCTGTCTGCTGTTGATGATCACCAGGTCTGCTCCTCTGTCTCTACAGTCCTGTCTGCTCTTCTCCCAGGTTTTCCTCTCTTCAGAGACGTAGTAACAACTGCATCCAAATCTCTCCCAGCCTCGACCACAGTACGTGTTGTTGAGCTTCCTCTGCAGGTCATCTCTCTCTTCAGTGAGGCCCTTGATCAAGTTATTCTTCTCCTGAACCACTAAAGCCGAATTGGTGTTCATTGTAATCAATTCATCCAGTGTGTTTTGGTAACTGGTGTTCACCTTCATCAATTCAGTCAGGGTGTTGTTGTACCTGGTGTTCACCTTCATCAATTCAGTCAGGGTGTTGTTGTACCTGGTGTTCATCTGTTCTCTTTCTCTGATGTTTTCATCAATGACAGTAACGTAGTGGAGCCTCAGACCTATGATCCCAGCCAGTAGGAGAACACACAGCAGCCCCAGACACACTGCAGCAGCTCTGAAGGATCTTCTCTCTGGAGGAACAGACTCTGCACGCTGATGTCCTGCTGTGATCTGTGGAGGAGCCTCCTCTGGCCCTGGACCTCTGAGGATGTCTACACTTTCATAAATGTCCACAACCCTCTCCTCCATCTTACCCCTTCTATACTTCACCTTCTTAGTCAGGTCTGGTTTGGAGTAAATGTCTTCTGACATCTTTGGTGGAGTCCAACAGGTCTGTGTTAATAATATTTTAACTGATGTCCTGCTTTCTCTGTGTTGACGGGTGAGTTAAGACAGAGACAGTTGGTGTCGTTGATACACATATACATCAAACCCGATGGAGTGAAACATTCATAGTGAGCATTTGGAGGAAATGACTGAACAGACATCCGTTGAGCTGAACTAAAAGGTGTTAAAACTCTATTCATAACTACACACTGCACAGAGGATGTTTAATAGCCCTCCACTTTTAAATTTTTTGTGTCCTAATGGCATACAAACACTTTTTTATTAGCACACTTAAACACAACTAATTTACGAGGCCAATCTTTCATCTCATCTAGTATATACTTCATTGTTCAAGTCATGTTGGTGGAGGTGTAACTTTTCTTTGCTAACGTGTAAACGTTACACCCTCTCTCCCCGTCTTCCAGTCACTCACTTTCTCACATGTCATTCTCTCTATTTCTTTTTTCCCTGTGTCTCTCTCTTTCTCTCCCTCCCTGTCACCCTGTACTTTTGAGTGTTTACTTTACCAACGTCTGGTTTTGCTACTATTGAAAATGCATACACAAACAATTAATAAACAGATAAAGAGTCTGAGAGACAGATACCTTCACAATCCCCTCTGAATATAACTGACCCACCAGGAAGGAGGACATTGAAAGATTTGTTGTCAAGTGTCAATGAAATACCTAAATATGATCCTAATCTGATTCCGTTTTTTTTCAAATTTCTAACAGGAAGTTGAAATACTAAAGGAAGGGGATTCAAGAATGAATCACCATCAACGTCCCTCTAGTGGTCATTCATAATATTATACCTCAAGCTATTTCTAACATGTCTGACTGGTTATTTGTGTGAGCTCTTAGACCATAAATGTGCAGTTGCTTTTGAGACAAACTGCTTCTCAGAGTTGAATATTAATTGGTTTAGTTGATTTGTGTTTAAATTCTCGTTTTCTGATTCCCTTCCATCCACTCTGCACTCGCTTCTGTTTGTCTAAGTCTGTGTGTGTGTGTGTGTGTGTGTGTGTGGGGGGGGGGGGGTGTTGTGTGTGTGGGTGTGTGTGGGGTGTGTGGGTCTGTGTAACAGTTGAGGTGCCGGAGCCCACACCGTGACCCTCCAGCACTGTACTACTCAGCCAGGGTCACCTTACCCTGACCACACGCTCCAGGACCAGGGACAGCTCTGGCAGAGTGGAGCCAGATGGCCAGTGCCACAGTGCAGACAGAGGCTTCAGCACCATGGACAGCGACCCAACCACCTCCTCACCAGAAGTCGAATTAATCAATCAGCCAATTACCCAGCTGAGGCCTGTTAGATCAACGGGCCAACAAGGCATAAGAAGGCCGAGGCCACAGTGGTTGAGGAGGCGCAAACTAACCCCATGTTTTGTTTCCCCCCAGAGCACAACGCTTATATCCACGGCCAGAGAAAAGGCCCTTAGGGCTGACTGACCTCCATATACCTGCTCCTGGAACCTGCCAGTTGGAGTCAAGTAGTTTTTCTTTTTTGTAATTTTAAACAAGAGCTCAGTTTTTTTGAACTGGTTGTCATTAAAAGACAGTTCTTTTTCTCCAACCACTACTCTGTCTCCTCTGTGTTGCACCCTACACAGTGTGTCTGTGTGTTGTGTGTAACAGTATATCAATGTAGTCAGAGTGTGTCTCGGTGTGTGTGTGTGAGAGAGAGAGAGAGAGAGAGAGTAGAGAGAGAGAGGGGGGGGGGGGGGGCTTTGGTCATTCAAACATGGCTTCATGGTAGTGTGCGGAGAACTTCACCAAAAACTCCGACCCCCGACGTATGTGGCAGGGCATACAGGCCACCACAGACTATAAACCCACCAACACCACCCCCTCAACCAGCAATACCTCCTTCCCTGATGAGCTTCATAACTTTTATGTTTTCTTCGTCAGGGACAACCAGGCCATAAATGCAGTGCTTCCTGCAGCCCACCAGCCCTTCACACTCTCCCCCACCGACGTGTGTGCCGCGCTGAGCAGAACTAATGCATCCCTGAACATGTGCTCAGGGCCTGTGCTGGTTCAGCTGACTGAGGTCTTGATGGACCTTTTCAACCTGTCACTGGCCCAAGCGGCTGTCCCCACGTGCTTCAAAACCACTTCCATCGTTCCGGTGCCCAAACACACCACTGCAGTGAGCCCAAATGATGACACAACGGTGGTAGGCCTCATCAACAACAACGATGAGTCGGCCTACAGGGAGGAGCTCCAGCACCTGGAGGCATGGTGCGCCCACAACAACCTGGCCCTCAACACCAAGACCAAGGAACTCATTGTGGACTTAAGATAGACCAAAGACAACACACAACCAT
>CM030172.1:3027678-3059622 GCA_017639675.1 Aplochiton taeniatus
CCGTATAAACGGGACGCAGTGTTGCCAACTTAGCGACTTTATCGCTAGTTTTACCGGATTTTCAGACCACCCCTGGCGACTTTATTTCATAAAAGCGACTAGCGACTTATTCACACTACCGGAGAAAAGCGAGAAATCTATTAAAATCCAATTTTTTCCTACGCATGCTGGTCAGAGAAATCGCAGTAAGCGTCTGTCTCTATCCCTCTCCTTACGCTGTGCGCACTGCAGCAGAGGGAGAGTGAGTTTCCATGGTTACACGGACGCTGTTCTCCGTTGCTCTGAAAGTTTTGAGTAAAAAATGAATACGTGGAGACGTCACAAATATGCAAATGAGCGTACGACGTAATCTGTCAACATAGCGACTTTTGGAGCTAGTGCTAACTGCTTTCCTCTGAAAATAGTTGGCAACACTGACGAGACGGAGGTTGAGCGTGTCGCCAGTTCAAGTTTCTTGGTGTCCACATCTCCGAGGACACCTCTCGTGGACCCTCAATACTTCAAAGCTCATCCAGAAGGCTCACCAGCGTCTCTTCTTCCTGAGGAGACCGAAGAAAGCCCATCTGTCTCGTCAGATTCTGGTGAACTTCTACCGCTGCACCATTGAGAGCATCCTGACCAACTCTTTACATTATAGTATGGTAACTTTTCTTTGCTGACACGTTAACTCTCTCTCTCCGTCTTTCATTCACTCACTTATTCACTGTGTCACTGTCAATCTGTCTCTCTATTTGTCTCTCTCTCTCTTTATCTCTGTCTCAAGTTAAGTGTGCTTTTTGGGGCACGACAGGAGAACACCTTGTTGCCAAATCAATATTACAGTTCAAAATCAAAAGAAAGCATAAAGGGTGCATATAAAATTGCTCTATTGCAATTATTCTATAGTAACTTTTTTTTCTCTCTCTCTCTTTCTCCCTTCCTGTCTCACTCTCTCAACTGAACTTCCTTGAACATCACATGAGTGGTAATTTATGATATTTCATTGCATACATTATCAATTTGAAAAGAATAATATATCAATGTCTATTTGTGCTGCGTTATTGGACCATATAGGTTCAGTTTCTGATGGTACTTGCTGTCTCTGAGTTAAAAATCAACTGTTTAGTTAACTAGTGTCTAACCTTTCGGTTTCTACTTCCTCTTTTATTACTCTGCACTTGTGTCTGTCTCTGTCCGGGCGCCTGTGTTTTAGAGAGAGAGGGGGGGGGGAGAGGGAGAGAAGGACAGAGTATGGGTCTTTGTCCGTCTGTGTATGTGTTAATTTGGCTGGGTGCAATAAACATATGTGTATCTGCTTTCTGGAACATTATGTGACTTTTGACTCTTTGTTAGCCTACACACCAACCAATGAGGAAACAGAACTACACTACTGCATCACCAAATAGGAAGTGCTGTAATTAGCTGTGTGATGAACGCCAGTTTCGTATAATAATAGTCAACTGGTTTGAAATACAATATTGATTTTCTGACATTCATATTCAGTTTGTTCTTTTCCAGTCCTGTCTGAGACCTTTAACCTTTGTTTCTAAGCTGGTAAGTATCCAACAGAGTCACTGTAGTGATTTTCTGCTTTGGAGAAAAGCACTGGTAAGCGTCAACATTAAGCAGAGACCTTAGTGACCTCCAGACCTACATTCAGTCATACAACTATGCTAACGTGTTTAACTTCAGAGCCTCTCTCCCCGTCTTTCATTGACTCACTTTCTAACTGTCTTCTCTCTTTCTCTCTCTTTCTCTCTCTCTCTCTTTTCTATTTTCCCACAGGAAGAGAAATACTAAAGGAAGGGGATTCAAGTGTCTCTTGAAGAACAGAATAGCAATCAACAATCCTCTAGTGGCCATTCATGATATCGCAGCATATGCTTTTGCAGTTTCTAACATGATGTAAGACTGACTATTTGTGAGCTCTTAGAACAGAAATGTGCAGCTACTTAGGAGACAAACTTTTTCTGAGATAGAAAAATACAGTGGATTAGTTTAGTTGTATTTAAATTCTCTGTTTCTGTTTCCCCTTCAGCTACTCTCTCTCTCCCTGTTGTATTTGTTGCTATTGTCAACAGGTTCGTCACAGTAACCAAGCATAGAGCTATTTTAACGTGTTACTGCTACTGTTGACTTCCCTGTTAGAGTCAAGTCAATCCAACCAGAGACCTTAGGGACCTCAAAACCTACTTTCAGAAATACAATTAATGGATCTATGTGTCCTATTATGAAATAGATCAAAATTAAAGTCAACCAAACATTGAGATTATCAAGTTTTTAACTCAATCGTTTATTTATTATTTTAAAAAAGACAAAAAAGCAACTTGGACAATGCTTTTGGTTAATACAACTTAGGACACAACAGGTCAATGTTAAAAGGCTTACCTCACTGAATGAACAAAGACCTTATATTATTTACACAAGGCAAAGAGACGTGAGATTGATTATTAAAAAACTGTATCTGGAGTCTAGATTAAGAGGGTGTGGTTCCTCTCACAGACCCACAGACGAGTGTAGGAGCAGCGTAAATCATTCCAGCCGGTCTCTGCTGTAGAGTGTTTCAGCTCCGCACAGTTTTCTGTTTTCTCTCCATTTGGTTCTCCACTCTCCCCAACTGGTGTTCCTCTGGTAGTCGTGTCCCGTCCACCCATTTCCATATCCCCTCCTCCTCACTGTCACTCAGACCATCCAGAATGATTTCTTGAAGTTGTGAATGAAGTCCAGCTCCTGTCTGCTGTTGATGATAACCAGTCTGCTCCTCTGTCTCTACAGTCCTGTCTGCTCTTCTCCAGGATTTCTTCTCTTCAGAGACGTAGTAACAACTGCTACCAAACTTCTGCCAGCTTGGAAAGCAGCGGTAGTGTTGTTGAGCTTCTTCTGCAGGTTATCTCTCTCTTTAGTGAGGCCGTTGATTAAGTGAATCTTCTCCTGAACCACTATAGCCAAACTGGTTTCCACCATCTCAATTCAGTCAGGGTGTTGTTGTACCTGGTGTTCATCTGTTCTCTTTCTCTGCTGTTTTCATCAATGACAGTAACGTGGTGGAGCCCAGGCCTATGACCCAGCCAGTAGGAGAACACACAGCAGCCCCAGACACACTGCAGCAGCTCTGAAGGATCTTCTCTCTGGAGGAACAGACTCTGCACGCTGATGTCCTGCTGTGATCTGTGGAGGAGCCTCCACTGGCCCTGGACCTCTGAGGGTTTCTACATTTTCATAAATGTTCTCATCCCTCTCCTCCATCTTACCCCTTCTATACTTCACCTTCTTAGTCAGGTCTGGCTTGGGGTAAATGTCCTCTGACATCTTTGGTGGAGTCCAAAATGTCTGTGTTAATATTTTAAGTAATGTCCTGCTCACTCTGTGTTGACGGCTGAGTTCATACAGAGGAAGATGGTGTCAATGATATATATAAACCCGATGGAGGGAAACTTTCTTTGTAGCCATTTGGTGGAAATGACTAAACAGACATCCGGTGCGCTGACCTAAAGGTGTTAAAACTCTATTCTTAACCACACACTGCAAAAAGGATGTATAATGGCTGTCCACTTTTACATATTTTGTGTCCTATTACCTCCAAATCCAACAAACACATTTTACCACATTTAACAACATGAATTAACACGGTCCAATCCTCCATCTTATCTAGTTTATACTTCATTGTTTAAGTCACCTTGGTGGAGGTGTAACTTTTCTTTGCTAACGTGTTAACTTCAGACCCTCTCTCTCCGTCTTCCAGTCACTCACTTTCTACCATGTCTTTCTGTCAATCTCTCTCGACCTTAGGGACCTCCACACCTACATTAAGAAATACAATTGATGGATCTATGTGTCGTAGATAAACATATATACATAGACATAACATAGATACATAAAATTACACTATTGCAATTATTACAAGGTAAAAAAAAATCTTCTCTATCTCCCTCCCTCTCTCACTGTTTGTCTCTCAACTGAATCCCCTTGAACATCCCTCTATTGGTCATTAGTGATATTTCATTGAATACCTTACCAATTTGAAATAATTGTGTTGATTTATTGGACCATATAGGTTCAGTTTCTGATGATACTAGCTGCCTCTCAGAGTTAAAAGCAACTGTTTAGTTAACTAGTGTCTAACCTTTCTGTTTCTACTTCCTCTTTTATTACTCTGCACTTGTCCCTGTCTGTCCGCGCGCCAGCGTGTTTGCACCAGCTTGTCTGTGTCAGAGAGAGAGAGAGAGAGAGAGAGAGAAGAGAGAGAAGAGAAGAGGAGAGAGAGAGAGAGAAGAAGGAGAGAGAGAGAGGAGAGAGGATTTAACCAGTCCTTTAATATCACATTAATACTTCACAGCACTTCAATACGTCATACATAGCATAAAATCACGAGATGCATCATAATCACAAAATACAACCAATCGTCACACACACATAACCAATGCTCCTGATACACCGTATATAACACCTCCCCAGTCCCCAATACACACAAACTCCTCTAGATTCTAAACCATTTTGTAGTATGCAAACTCAATTTTCAACCTACCAGCCACCAGCCCCCTGAACATGAGCTCCAAATCTACTGAACCTAGTTGCTTTCATTTTGTTCCTCCTAGTGAGTCAGATACTCATTTTCGCATGACCTATCAAAAAGTTGACCAGGCTAACTCTCCTACGTCGTGGTGCACTGTACTTCGGCCCAAAAATAAAGACCACCTCATCGAGCACTTCTCCTAGGTCATGGAGCCACTGCCTCAACATAGACCAGAGCCGAATCAGCCTGGGACAGCCAAGCCACAATGCTGCAGGTTTCTTCTGCCTGACAGAAAACACAGTTTCCCCCCCCTAGGATCTAGATGTGCCCCATGCCTGTTCGTAGCCACGGCTCCATGTACAATTCTCCACTGCAGATCCGCACTGCGTTTCTCTATGGGAGTCTTGTACAGGGACCTCCAGCTGCCTCTAGGTGACACGCCTGGTGCAAACACACCTGACCACCTCGACTCCGACACCCCCTCCAGGGACTGCTTGTTGAACAACTTCACAGTCACACCGTACAGAGCCTCCTTTGATGCTTCGGCAAAAGTTGTCATTTCTGGAGTGCAAAATGACAGAAGAGCTCCACTCTGCTCCTCATCCCGCTCCTCCACAGCAGCAGATACGGAGAGTAAAGGAAAGCCTTCCTGGGCCGTCAGCTCCTCACACGTGGAGTCCTCCCCGAGTGCTTCCCTGAACCTGCCAGGGAGAGCACCAACCACTCCTCCAACAGCCTCTCAGACTTGACACCCGTCTCCTCACACAGCCTTGTGGCCGTTTTCCAACAACCCCTAGACCTAAAGTGTGCCAGTTTCGTCAATCCAGCCCTTATAAGGACTCTTCTTATACTGGCGGCGTTCAACATGCTGCATTGGATGAGTGGGTTACAGACCACAGGCTCCTCTCCAATGTGTCTATAGACCTGAGAGCAATCCCGCTCAGCTTTGAGAACCGTGCTCCAAGAACAAAGAACAGACTGATAAAACAGAGTGGTCTGTGACAAGTCAACCCCATCAAGCATAAGGAGGAACAGGTGCCAGGTTGTTCGCTACCAAAACTCTCCCCCTGTAAGACAACTGAGGGCGGACCCAAGTCCACCTAGACAATCGAGCACTTATCTACTGTCACAAGGTGATGGTGAAAAAGCCCACTGGTGATATTAGTGCCTTAGTAAACCTGTATGCGTTACTTATATATATCCTATCCAGCCTAGCAGCTCTTATCCTCCCGCCGCTCACCCTCACCCATGTGTATTGTTTCACCGTGGCATTCATTCCTCTCCACACATCTGTCAAGTCATTCTCCATCATCACACTTGCCAGAAGCTGACCGGGGATGAGGCTCTTCCGCATTTCATTTCTATCAACCATAAATTCAGTAGTGCAGTTCCAGTCTCCCCCTACCACTATTACAGAGTTACTGTTTGTTTGTTGAAGGTGTTTAATGTTCCCATTTAGCTTGCTAAAGAGGCTCAAGCGTTCAGCCCCAGTGTTGTGGGCATAAACATTTATAAATACAAAGGGCTCCCTAATTCTCCCTAATTGTTGCCTGTATTACCTGCACCCTCCCTTGCTCAACCTCAGACGATGAAACGTATTTAAAGTGAAGCCGCTGAGAAAACACAGCCACACCTGCACTACAGTTACTACCATGACTGAAAAACATTGCTCTTGTCCAGCCCATTCTCCACTCAACCTCATTGTCTACCGTACTGTGCGTATCCTGTAAACAGAGCACAACAATGTTTTTTGATCTACTCAGCTCTGTTATCATCGCCCTCCTCTCTTTAACCCTCCCTCCATTCACATTTAAAGTTCCCACTCTCAGGCTCTGTATTAAGGCCATTAAAAGAAGAAAGAAGGACACAGAGACAGGACGCTTACAACCCAGAAGTGTTTCACCCTTATCGTGCTGAGGCCTTTCCCCTCTTCTCTTTGCTCAGTTTAGTCATGATCTTCTTCAAGCGAAACCTTTTCTGTTTGCTCAATTGCTTATATCCAACCACTTTTCTTGTTTCCAACACAGAAGCCATAAAACTGTGAACATCAGGGGAAAAATCCTTCACCTCCAGAGTGTGCCGGCCAAATGTTTCATCTAAGAAGTTGTTTATTTCCTGCAGAGTGTAAAGCTGCGTCTCCTCTTGCGTTACAATGTCCGAAAACTGTGAGATCTACCATTCCCTCCTCTTCATTGTTCCCATTGAAAGCTCCACCTGGACCGTCCCTCACAACCTCACCTGTCTGAATGACCTGTCCTGTCACCTCTATCTCTGCATCCCCTACTGTCTGGCCCCCCTTACTGCCAGCCCCTTCCTCCTCCACTCCAGGGTCTCCTGCCACAGGGCCTTCCTCATTCTCATCACTATTCTCCTGCTGGGACACCGCACTTCTCACCTGCCCTACTTCTGACAGTACTTTGCTCAATCCAGCTTGTGCTGCTGTCCTCTTAGCTACTTGCTGCTTTTCCCCCTCTGCCTGCTGCCTCTCCGACGTAGCCCCACTCACAATGTGATCCCCAACCGGTCCGCTGCCGCCCGCTCCCTGCTCCTTCTGCTGACATGCTACACGCTTATGCCCCGCCCTGCCACATTTAAAACACTTCATGCTGCCAGCATTTGCATAAATCATATAGCAGCTCTGCTCGAATTTAACTTTAAATGGCACCGCCAGTGTTTGTGCAGGATTGCTGATATACATAAAAGCCTGTCTACGCAGCGATCATACATGCTGCAGCCTATCGTCCTTGCAGCCGAGGCTTACCGTTTTAAGGCCGCTCGCAAACGTCCCGAACCGGGACAACTCTCTGTCCAAGGCTTCATTAGAAATTAACTTTAACCCGTGTCGACGGTACATGCAACGGGAGACAAACACAAACATATCGTCCAAAATAATGCCGCTCTCGACCAACTGATGTACCAGTAAATCTTCACGAAGAAAACAACGGCCTGTTCATTCTTGAACCATACGTTATATTCTCATGCCCGAGCTTTTCGCCATCAGCCAAGAGAACACTGTCCACACTGTACCGTAAATCGGCTACAAATCTAGCGCCGTGTTTAACTGACACATTCGGCGAACCCTCACCTGGCAGGGACGCCATTCCTCACAAACTCCGAGCCCAAACCTTTGAGTTCGGCTCCCGAGTCCACAAACTAATATTGAATAATGAAATACTCCTCTTACCTTCTCATGAGTAAGACCTTGAACAAGTTGAAAAAGTGTCCGAAAAACCCAATCTCATTCAGCAGGTGCACACGCTCCATACGCACTCACAAACTCAAAGTTCCCAGCATGCACCGAGAAGAGTCTTTTTAAAAAGGTGCACTGGGACACCAGTCCAAGGTGTTTCCAATGCTGCTGACGACCCTTAGGCACGCCCACCTTCAGCAGAGAGAGAGAGAGAGAGAGAGAGAGAGAAGAGGAGAGAGAGAGAGAGAGGAGAGAGAAGAGAGAGAGAAGAGGAGGGAGAGAAGAGAGAGAGAGAGAGAGAGAGAGAGGAGAGAACCACAATAGCCAGTCCAAAGATGAGGGGCGGTCGCGGAGGTGGCCGTCACAGTGTTGTGTGGTTTGTGTTTGTGTGTGGGAGAGAGGAGGTGAGAAACAGAGTGTGGTCTTTGTCCGTTGTGCAGGTGTTTATTTGTGTGGGTGCTATCAATATATGTGTGTGTTTTCTTTCTGGAACATTATTTAGAGTTTCAACTCTATGTCAGACTACACACCAACCAATGAGGAAACAGAACTACACTACTGCATCACCAAGGAGGAAGTGATTAATTAGCTGTGTGATGAACTCCTGTTACTTATTTAGTTAACTGGTTTCACTGGAAAAGACACACCATTGAATTTCTTGACCGTTGTTTCTAACTCGGTAAGAATCCAACAGTGTTACTGTAGTGAGTTTCTGCTTCTGAGAACAGCACTTTTAAGAGTCAACATTAAGCAGAGACCTTAGTGACGTCCAGACCTACATTCAGTCATACAACTATGCTAACGTGTTAACTTCAGAGCCTCTCTCACCGTCTTTCATTCACTCACTTTCTAACTATGTCTTCTGTCAATCTCTCTCTCTCTCTCTCTACCCCTCTACCTCTCTCTACCTCTCTCTCTCTCTCTCTCTCTACCTCTCTCTCTCTCTCTACCTCCCCCACCCCTCTCTCTCACTATGTCACCCTGTCACTATTTGTTTGAGCTTTTAGACCATAAATCTGCAGCTACTTAAGAGACAAACTGCTTCTCAGAGAAAAACGCAAGTGGATTAGTTTAGAGGTGTGTTAAATTCTCAGTTTTTTCCCCCCTTCAGCTACTCTCTCTCTCCCTGTTGTATTTGTGGCTATTGTCAACAGGTTCCTCACAGTAATCAAGCATAGAGCTATTTTAACGTGTTACTGCTACTGTTCACTTCCCTGTTAGAGTCAAGTCAATCCAAGCAAGACCTTAGGGACCTCCAAAATCAGAAATGTTAACGAGTTAACCAAACGTTGAGACTACATGTTTTTTCAACTTAATCGTTTATTTATAAAAGAAAACATACAAGCAACTGAACAATGCTTTCAGTTAATACAGCTTAGGACCCAATAGGTTAATGTTAAAAGGCTTACCTGACTGAATGGACAAGGGCTTTATATTATTTACACAAAGCAAGGAGACGAGAGATTGATTATTAAAATGTTTTATCTGGAGTCTAGATTTAGAGGGTGGTGTTTCTCTCACAGACCCGGAAAAAATCTGAGAGCCGGGGTAATCTCTCCAGCTGGTCTCTGCTGTAGAGTGTTCCTGAATCACACAGTTTCTCCCTGTCTCCATTTGGTTCTCCACTCCCCCAGAACTGGTGTTCCTCTGGTAGTCGTGTCCCGTCCCCCATTTCCATATCCCCTCCTCCTCACTGTCACTCAGACCATCCAGAATAGTTTCTTGAAGTTGTGAATGAAGTCCAGCTCCTGTCTGCTGTTGATGATAACCAAGTCTGCTCCTCTGTCTCTACAGTCCTGTCTGCTCGTCTCCAGGATTTCTTCTCTTCAGAGACGTAGTAACAACTGCTACCAAACGTCTGCCAGCTTGGAAAGCAGCGGTAGGTGTTGTTGAGCTTCTTCTGCAGGTTATCTCTCTCTTTAGTGAGGCCGTTGATTAAGTGAATCTTCTCCTGAACCACTATAGCCAAACTGGTGTCCACCATCTTCAATTCAGTCAGGGTGTTGTTGTACCTGGTGTTCATCTGTTCTCTTTCTCTGCTGTTTTCATCAATGACAGTAACGTGGTGGAGCCCCAGGCCTATGACCCCAGCCAGTAGGAGAACACACAGCAGCCCCAGACACACTGCAGCAGCTCTGAAGGATCTTCTCTCTGGAGGAACAGACTCTGCACGCTGATGTCCTGCTGTGATCTGTGGAGGAGCCTCCACTGGCCCTGGACCTCTGAGGGTTTCTACATTTTCATAATGTCCTCATCCCTCTCCTCCATCTTACCCCTTTATACTTCACCTTCTTAGTCAGGTCTGGCTTGGGGTAAATGTCCTCTGACATCTTTGGTGGAGTCCAAAATGTCTGTGTTAATATTTTAAGTAATGTCCTGCTCACTCTGTGTTGACGGCTGAGTTCATACAGAGGAAGATGGTGTCAATGATATATATAAACCCGATGGAGGGAAACTTTCTTTGTAGCCATTTGGTGGAAATGACTAAACAGACATCCGGTGCGCTGACCTAAAAGGTGTTAAAACTCTATTCTTAACCACACACTGCAAAAAGGATGTATAATGGCTGTCCACTTTTACATATTTTGTGTCCTATTACCTCCAAATCCAACAAACACATTTTCTACCACATTTAAACAACAATTAATTAACACGGTCCAATCCTCCATCTTATCTAGTTTATACTTCATTGTTTAAGTCACCTTGGTGGAGGTGTAACTTTTCTTTGCTAACGTGTTAACTTCAGACCCTCTCTCTCCGTCTTCCAGTCACTCACTTTCTCACCATGTCTTTCTGTCAATCTCTCTCGACCTTAGGGACCTCCACACCTACATTAAGAAATACAATTGATGGATCTATGTGTCGTAGATAAACATATATACATAGATACATACATAGATACATAAAATTACACTATTGCAATTATTAAAAGGTAAAAAAAAATTCTCCCTCTCTTTCTCCCTCCCTGTCTGTCACTCTCTCTCTCAACTGAATCACTTTGAACATCCCTCTAGTGATGTCATTCATGATATTTCATTGAATTCCTTACCGATATGAAATAATTTTATGGCAACGTCTATTTGTGTTGAGTTATGGGACCATATAGGTTCAGTTTCTGATGATACTATCTGCTTCTCAGAGTTAAAAAGCAACTGTTTAGTTAACTAGTGTCTAACCTTTCTGTTTCTACTTCCTCTTTTATTACTCTGCGCTTGTGTCTGTGTCTGTCCGCGCGCCTGTGGGTGTGTACCAGCATGTCCAGAGAGAGAGAGAGAGAGAGAGTGAAGAGTATGGGATAGAGTATGGGTCTTTGTCCGTCTGTCTAGTGTTAATTTGGGTGGGTGCCATCGGCATATCTGTGTGCTTTCTGGAAAATAGTTTTGAGTTTTGACTCTTTGCCAGACTGCACGCTAACCAATGAGGAAACAGAACTACACTACTGCATCACCAAGGAGGAAGTGATGTAATGAACTGTGTGATGAACAACAGTTTCTTATAATAATAGTAAACTGATTTCAAAACTGATTTTCCAGTTTTCGAGACCTTTACCTTTGTTTCAAACCTGGTAAACATCAGTTTACAGTGCTGAGTTTTTTCTTCTGTGTTCAGCACTGTTAAGAGTCAACATAAGCAGAGACCTTAGTGACCTCCAGACCTACATTCAGTCATACCACTATGCTAACGTGTTAACTTCAGAGACTCTCTCCCCATCTTTCATTCACTCACTTTCTAACTATGTCTTCTGTCAATCTCTCTCTCTCTCTCTCTCTCTCTCTCTCTCTCTCTCTCTCTCTCTCTTCCTTTCCCTCTCTCACTCTTTCACCCCGTCGCTCTGTACTTGTGTGGCTTTGCTTTTCTGACTACTTGTTTTGCTACTATTAAATATGCATATACAACAAACAATTGAACAGATAAAGTGTCTGAGAAATGGATACCGTCACAATCAGCTCTGAATATAACTACCCCACCAGGAATGAGAAAATTGTCATGTGTCAGTGAAATATTTAAGCCCTAATCTCATTCAGTTTTCTTTTCTATTTTCCAACAGGACGTGGAACTACTAAAGGAAGGGGCTTCAAGGGGCTTCTTGATAAATGTAATCACCATCCATAACCCTCTAGTGGTCATTCATGATATTGCATAGTATACCTTGACAAGTTCTAACATGACTTCAAATTTACTATTTGTGTGAACTCTAGACCAGAAATGTGCAACTACTTAAGAGAAAAACTGCTTCTCACAGAAGTGGATTAGTTTAGTTGTATTTATATTCTCTTTTTCTGTTTCCCCTTCAGCTACTCTCTCTCTTTCCCTGTTGTATTTGTCAACAGGTTCGTCACAGTAATAAAGCCTAGAGTTATTTTAACGTGTTACTGCTACTGTTGACTTCCCTGTTCGAGTCAAGTCAATCCAAGCAGAGACCTTAGGGACCTCCACACCTATTTTCAGAAATACAATTCATGGATATATGTGTCCTAATATGAAATATAGCAAAATGAAAGTTAATGTCCTCTGACATCTATGGTGGAGTCCAACAGGTCTGCGTTAATATTTTAACTGGTGTCCTGCTCTCTCTGTGTTGACGGGTGAGTTCAGACAGAGAAAGCTGGTGTCAATGATATATATAAATATCAACCCAACCCGATGGAGTGAAACATTGTTTGTGGCCATTTGGAGGAAATGACTGAAAAGACGTCCGGTGAGCCTTGATATAGCTTGTGAACATCTAAAAGGTGTTAAAACTTTATTCCTAACTACACACTGCACAAATAATGTATATTGGCTGTCCACTTTTACATCTTTTGTGTCCTATTACATACAAATACAACAAACAACAATTTTCTAGCACACTTAAACAACCATTAATTTACACGGTCCAATCTTCCATCTAATCTAGTTTATACTTCATTGGTTAAGTCTTGTTGGAGGAGGTGTGACTTTTCTTTGCAAACGTGTAAAGTTCAGACCCTCTCTCCCCGTCTTCCAGTCACTCTCTCTCTCACCATGTCTCTCTGTACTTGTATGTAATGGCTTTTCTTACTACTGGTATTGTTACTATAAAATATGGATATACAAAAATTCATAAACAGATAAAGAGTCTGAGAAATGGATACCTTCACAGTCCACTCTGACTAACTACCCCACCAGGAATGAGAACATTGAAACATTTTCAGTTGTCAAGTGTCCATGAAATATTTAAATAGAGCCCTAACCTCATTCAGTTTTCTTTTCTATTTTCAAACAGCAAGTGGAAATACTAAAGCAAGGGGATTGAAGGGGCTTCTTTAACAACTGAATCACCATCAACGTTCCTCTAGTGGTCATTCATGATATTGCAATGTATTCCGTTGCAATTTCTAACATGTCACACTGACTATTTGTGTGAGCTCTTAGATCAGAAATGTGCAACTACTTAAGAGACAAACTGCTTCTCAGAGCTAAATAACAGGTGGTTTAGTTTAGTTGTGTTTAAATACTCTCTTTCTGTTTCCCCTTCAGCGACTCTCTCTCTCCCTGTTGTATTTGTTGCTGTTTTCAACATGTTTCATCACAGTAATCAAGCATGGAGCTATTTCAACATTTTACTGCTACTGTTCACTTCCCTGTTAGAGTCAAATCAATACAGGCAGAGACCTTAGGGACCTCCACACCTACTTTAAGAAATACAATGAATTGATCTATGTGTCCTAGATATACATACATACACACATAGATACATACAATTGCACTATTTTAATTATTACAGAGTAAAAAACAAAATCTCCCTCTCTTTCTCCTTCCCCATCTCTCACTGTCTCTCTCAACTGAATCCCCTTGAACATCGCTCTAGTGGTCATTCATGACATTTCACTCTATAACATACCAATTTGAAATAGTAATAAAGCATTATCTATTCGTGTTGGGTTATTGGACCATATAGGTTCAATTTCTGATGATACTAGCTGCCTCTGACAATTAAAAAGAAAGGGTTTAGTTACCTAGTGTCAAACGTTTTTCTTTCTACTTCCTCTTTTAATACTCTGCACTTGTGTCTGTCTGTCCTTACGCCAGTGTTTGTACCATTTTGTCAGAGAGAGAGAGAGAGAGAGAGAGAGAGAGAGAGAGAGAGAGAGAGAGAGAGAGAGAGAGAGAGAGAAGAGAGAGAGAGAGAGAGAGAGAGAGAGAGAGAGAGAGAGAGAGAGAGAGAGAGAGAGAGAGAGAGAGAGAGAGAGAGAGCTGCACTGACATCGGCCACTTTTCTTTTATGTAATGTTCAGTTGGTGGTCGAATTGTGTGCTAAGCTAACCAACACAGCTTACTATTTCAATGTGAACCATGAATGTGAACACTTTGTGAGAATAACCTTAATCCTAATAAAGATTTCCATGCGTCTTTAGTGATTTACACAATGAAATCCTCTTGTATAAATGTTTATTCTCACCATGACTGACCTGGTAGGATGTTTTCTAATCAGGCCATATGAATATGGTCTTGGTATGTTATGTAAATAGCAGAACACTTTTAACATATCCTGATGCTATGTTTAGAACACAACCATGTTATGAGTCTTGACAGAAAGTCTGTTATTGTTTGATTGTTCTTTCGATCGGATTCTGCTTAACTCACTTGTAAAACATTAAAAAAATCCCACTCAATTCTATTTTATATAAAACAAAATGACTATTAGTTAGTATCACATTAGCTCGCAGGCAAGAAATATGGATACTTTGAACTAACACTCCAGCTACTACTTATGTAGAGTAAAGTATTTACAAATACTTAATTTACTAAAATGCTTTTTTCAGAGTAAAAAAACACAATGAAGCCACCCCTTCAAGTTAGCTGCCCTTGCATGCTGTATCGCTGGATGGAGGCAGATTCTCAAATTTTCTGTCTTCCTCGCTCTTGACTTGGCGGTGTTCCCACTGTTACCATGGAGGTAGCTACAGCGCCCCCTGTAGGCAGTCTTCCATGGCCTGGAGCTCCAGCCCCTCTGGGCTCCGAGGGCCACAGTGCAGGGAGAGAAGGTGTCTTGCCCTGGGGAGCACGGCGAGGGCTGGGCCTGGGGCTCCACTGGAGGGGAAGAGGAGGCAAGATGAGGGGGGGAGGGAAAGAGGAAGGGATGGAGGTGAGTAAGAGAGGGATAGAGTGAGGGGGGGGGTGATGAAGAGGGTGCAGGAGGAAAAGAGAGGGGGATGAAATGGCAGGCGATGAGAGAGAGAGAGAGAGAGAGAGATGGGGCAGTAGACAGAGAAAAGGGTGTAAAGTGAGAGAGGGAGGGAGAGAGGAGGGAGGAGGCAGTCAAACATGATGAGGTTTATGGTATGGCTGATATGGCCATTTTTATGTACCACCAAATCGGGTAATGTACGGATGTCAATCACCAGGCTAACCGCCAGCGCTAACAGGCTTGTGTCTGATTGGTTGTGTGAGGCGCAGGCGGACTCACCCGTTGAAGTGTAGCTGGACCAGTTTAAAGAGCTGGTGTCCCAGCTCCACACTGGTGTCTCCATACTGGGCTGTGATGGCAACCATACTCCTCTCCAGCTGCCAGGCTGCCCTGCGCCAGTCACCTGTCCAGTCACACACACACACACACACACACACACAGTCTACTAACACACAATGCACACACACATTTGGAGCCAGATAGACTCCTCCTCCTCCTCCTCCTCCTCCTCCTCCTCCTCCTCCTCCTCCCCCCCCCCCCCCACCCCCCACACACACACCCTTACCCATGGTGGCATAGGCGCGGGCACTAGCGTCGGACACTTGGCCCTGTAGAGGATGAGTATCGCTCAGGATGACAGCTGATGGAGAATTCATCCTCTCCAGCATCTTCAGGCTTCATCTAATGGGGCGAGAACAGTCATCTAACAATTCAAATCTTACCTCTAAAGACATGGCTAACACATTAAAAACAGTCATCTAACAATTCAAATCTTACCTCTAAAGACATGGCTAACACATTAAAAACAGTCATCTAACAATTCAAATCTGGTCTCCAACTCAAGACAATACAGTCAACAATAAAAACACTCGCACACTTGCTTGCACGCACGCAGGCACACCACACACACACACACACACACACACCTGGTTGATCCTCCTCCATGAGCTCCACAGCCTGCTCCAGATAACCTTTGACCTCCCCTAGCCGGCGGTTGACCTGGGAAACGGCGACACGCTGGCCGCAGAAGGCGCTGGGACAGAGGAACCCGCCATGGTTGTCCTGGGAGCATCGCTGCAGCAGGAAGTCACAGCAGCGACGTTAAAATGCTAGCGAGATTTAACAACAGGGACGAAAAGGACAACAGCTCAACAACAGTCAAGTTCAATTTGAAAATACACAGGACACGGTGCTATACATCCATTACGCCTTAATCCACGTTGAGCACTCAATGTTGATCCAAAATGTTGTATGGATTTCGGTTGAGAGCAGAAATGTTCATTTGAGCCCACAACACCTCCAGAAGGCTCAACGGTGAGCAACGGCGTCTCAGAGCCCCCCCCACCCCCCCTCTATAGCCGCTCTGGGCACGGCCAGACAATGAATAATCAATCACTATTCCAACTTGAAACAGCTCAGACAGGCAAATACTAAACTTAATATATAAACCTAAAGTCAACATGAAGTATGAAACTTCATACATAAGGAAAAGCACGTATGGACCCCATCAACTGCCAGTCAATTCAAAATACATAAATAAGGGCAAGATGGAAGTATGGACCCCAACAACTGTCAATCAGTTTAAAATACATAAATAAGGGCAAGATGAAAGTATGGACCCCAACACTGTCATTCAGTTCAGAATACATAAATAAGGACAAAATGGAGGTATGGACCCAACAACTGTCAATCAGTTTAAAATACATAAATAAGGGCAAGATGAAAGTATGGACCCCAACAACTGTCATTCAGTTCAGAATACATAAATAAGGACAAAATGGAGGTATGGACCCCAACAACTGTCAATCAGTTTAAAAGACATAAATAAGGGCAAGATGAAAGTATGGACCCCAACAACTGTCAATCAGTTTAAAAGACATAAATAAGGACAAAATGGAGGTATGGACCCAACAACTGTCAATCAGTTTAAAAGACATAAATAAGGACAAGATGAAAGTATGGACCCCAACAACTGTCATTCAGTTCAGAATACATAAATAAGGACAAAATGGAGGTATGGACCCCAACAACTGTCAATCAGTTTAAAAGACATAAATAAGGGCAAGATGAAAGTATGGACACCCAACAACAGAGTCAGTTCAAAATACGGAAACAAAAGCATTATAAGAAATGAACTTCAAATGGTGAGATTGAATATACATTTTTGTCTAAGAAATATTTATTTCAATATTGTTTCCCACTAACAAGAATATTTAACAAGTTTGTGAAGAAATATAATAATCACATGTAATGTAGTTTGCCGTCATTCACCTTAAGGGGTTCCTTGCACTTCCTACACAGCAGCCCTGATTGGTCGCCTTCTGCTGTTAACCCCTCCACTTCTTGCTGGGGTCAGCGCAGGCCTCACACGCACACAGGAATAGTACTGCTCTGCAGGAGGCGCTGTCGCTCACACCACACCATCCTGCTGCTGTGAGGACCTGGAGGGAGGAAGGAGAAAGAGGTGGAAGAGTCTGTGTGTGCCTGTGTGTCTCTGCCTGTGTCTGTGCTCTCCCTCTCCCTCTCTTAGACCATCCCTTACTCTTCCCCCTACCTATACCAACCACGTCCGTCTCTGTCTCTCTGTCTCTCTGTCTCTCTGTCTCTCTGTCTGTCTCTCTGTCTCTGTCTCTCTGTCTCTGTCTCTCTCTCTGTCTCTGTCTCTGTCTCTGTCTCTGTCTCTGTCTCTGTCTCTGTCTCTGTCTCTGTCTCTGTCTCTGTCTCTGTCTCTCTGTCTCTATGTCTCTATGTCTCTATGTCTCTATGTCTCTATCCCTCCCCCTCCCCCTCCTCCTCCCCCTCTCCCTCCCTCCGTTCCTCCCTCCCTACCATAGCAGTGCAGGATCTCTTCTCCGGGTTTGAGAGCCCTGGCTGCCCTGACGGTTCCAGTCACACCACGGGACCCAGCCAGACCAGAACCAGACGTATCAGAACCAGAACCAGACGTATCAGAACCAGAACCAGACGTATCAGAACCAGAACCAGACGTATCAGAACCATAACGACGTATCAGAACCAGAACCAGACGTATCAGAACAGACCAGACGTATCAGAACCAGAACCAGCTGAACTCGATAGATCCTGGCTGGGACAGCCCAGGCCAGCCGGGCCAGCTCCGGTCCCGGTGTTGAACGAGAGGCTCGTGTTCGGACGGCAGGAGTGGTTCAGAACACTCAGTGTCGGGAATATCGCCGTGGCAACGCGGACTTCCTGGCTGGACTGAACAGCTGAGTCTGTCCGATCTTGACGGAGGAGAAGAGAGGGGTCAAGGGTCAAGGGGCAAAGGTTATTGGTGTTATTGCACTCAACTAGTACTGGTCCAGATCACTGTCGTACTCTCAGCCCTGCAACAATTTGGATTTTGTCGGTAGCACAGTTAAGAAAAAATGTATAAATATCACATTACATACAGAAATGTAAGATGGCCAATTTAGAAAAAAAAAAAAAAAAAAACGTAATTTATAAGGAACCTCTGCTTTTAAATGTATTCCTCTGCATTTAAATGCATTCCTCTGCTTTTGAATGCATTCCTCTGCTTTTGAAGCTGGCAGTCAGTAACTCACCTGTGTCTAAGAGCGCACTCACTGCCTGTCCGTTACACACGAGCTGCAACATGTGCCTCAGAACTACACTTCCCAGCAGAGTCAGCTCCGGATCCCAACCGACACACTCTTCCTCCCCGTCCACCTGAGAGGGCTGTGATTGGTCGCTGCCCTTCCTGTTTTGAGAGGGCCCTCCTCCAAGTTGCCAAGAGGTTGGTGGAGGCTCCGCCCTGCTCAGACCCCGGTAGAGCGTTGCCACGGTTACGGCACACAGGAAACGCAGGCAGGGGGCGTGATCGTTCAGGTGAGGCAGCAAGTGGTAGACGCTCAGGTATGAATCGCCATGGTAACAGGAGGAGGGTTCGACTGCTTCACTTTCTGAGGTGACGTGACTTTCGGGGGTTCCGTTCCTTTTCGCGATTGGTTGCATATCACTGACCTTGTCTGTGATTGGCTTCCTGGCCTTCCGTACTCCCTTAAGCCCCGCCTTCAGAGCCACCCTCAGCGCCAGCTGCGCCATCACGCCCGTCGCCCTGAGCTCCGCTCCCATTGGACATTCCCAGCAGTGATGCTCCTCCCAGGCTGCCGTCCTGCACCAATCAGAGCAGTAGCGGCTGTAGCCACACCCCTCACAAGGCACAGGGCTCCAGGTCTCGCCCATGCAGAAATGGCACCTCATATCCTCCATCCCAAACACTTCTTCTTCTTCTCCTCCTCCTCCTCCTCTTTGCTCTGTCTCTCTGTTTAGCTCCGCACCCCTGAGTCCCTCCATACCGCATACAAGCACACAGCAGTAGGGCCTATCCTGAAGGACCAGCTCTCCTGCCGCTATCTCTTTGGTGGCCACTAGATGGCGCCCTTTCTCCACGCAGAAATGGACAGCCGCTCCAGAAGAGATGCTGGTTATTTGGCCATTTTGACTTGAGAGCTTTGGGGCGTTTAGGTCGGGGTGTCTCCTGGTCTCTTTGGACAACATGTCCCCTACATCGACGAACGCAGCAAAACACAGGAGGAAAAGACTTTTAGACTAACAGAAAGAACTTAGACTACACCCTACAGACACCAGCATAATGACTGAATACTATAAATAAACACAACATTACTTGATATACTTGTTAATGATCAAAACACACACACACACACACACACACACACACACACACCTTCCTACCTGTATGGGTTCCAGTTGGGTGTGTCCCCAGAGGGAGGTGGTTGAGGCACTGTGTCCGTCTGGTCTGGAGTTTCGTCTGCAGGTGAGGGGGGTAGCCATGTTCAAGGGCCCTGTCGATATCTGCCAGACACTCCTGTAGAAGAAGAGTGACATTTGGTAGGGAGTCAAATCATCCCACCTCACTTGGTAACGTTGTCTCGCCTGGTAAAGGTGTCTTAATTGTCTGGTACCAGTGTCTCAATCGCCTGGTAACAGTGTCTCAATCGCCTGGTAACAGTGTCTCAATCGCCTGGTAACAGTGTCTCAATCGCCTGGTAACAGTGTACAAATCGCCTGGTAACAGTGTACAAATCGCCTGGTAACAGTGTACAAATCGCCTGGTAACAGTGTACAAATCGCCTGCTAACAGTGTATCAATCGCCTGCTAACAGTGTATCAATCGCCTGGTAACAGTGTCTTAATCGCCTGGTAACAGTGTATCAATCGCCTCGTAACAGTGTATCAATCGCCTGGTAACAGTGTGTCTCACCTGGTAACAGTGCAGGTAAAAGAGGGCCGCAGAGCGGTTGGCATAGCAGAGGGACAGCTGCTCTGAACTCGGGGCAGCATTGCACACACCCTGGAGAGACACAGAGAGAGAGAGAGACAGACAAACAGAGAGAGACAGACAAACAGAGAGAGAGAGAGAGAGAGAGAGAGAGAGAGAGAGAGAGAGAGAGAGAGAGAGAGAGAGAGAAGGGGAAGAGAGAGATGGAGGTGGAGAGAAGAGGACTGCAGTATTAACGCACAGCATGTCTACAGCTCATTATAACCACAGCACGTCTACAGCTCATTATAACCACAGCAAAGAGCTTTACATATCCGTGCCAGAGCTCACACAAACTGGTTCCCTACTTTAGGTACACAACTGGAAGGTTGTAGGAACCTTCGTGCTACCCACTCTCCTTTGGCTCCACTTCGCTGCATTTACGCATTGCTATCGATTCCTTTACGGACCGGTGTCATAACGTTTTCAGTTTCTAGTTACCTGCCCCTGCCCCAACCCTCTCACAGTGGCTACCTGAGAGTAATGCAGAGCAGCGGAGGTGTAGTCCTTGTACTTGAAGCTGGCGTTCCCTCTCTCTCTGGACCTAGCTGCCTCCTCTGGGTCCTTCCGAAACGGGTAGCCGTCCTTTGAGATGCCCCGCAGAAAATCCACATCTTCATGTCTGTTGAAGGAATACATCTTTTAGTTCTTACCACTCTTTAATGTGGATAAGTTGAGGAGTAATAACCTAATTTAAACGTATGGCAATCGTAGCCATTGAGTAATTAAGCACAGTTCTAAACCATAGTCCATTCATATCAAAGTTCTGTAAAATCTGCAGTAATTTTACTCTCTATTATCACAAGATAGATTGGAAACTTTGATATTATGGAACTTGTGGTAAGCCACTACAAATGTAATGCACTTTATAGCTAGCAGAAAAAACGTAGAAAATCCACGCACGTTGTCTGAGTCAATCCCAACTCAAATACATCATCTATTTCTTGCAGGCTCGTGAAGCACTTTTTCGCGTCCAGATCGAGTCGAGTCCATTTACCTTCAACATGTTTTTGCCATTTAAAACAAGGCAGGTCCATTGCATCTTACACAAGCAAGATACCTTACTGGTTTACTTCAACCTTATAGTTCGATTACTTCTGCATGTCCACACTGTCGCTTATTTAAAACGCAACGGCAGGCAGCTGACATCTTGGCTCAAAATTGTGCATGGAAGTCGATATAAAATGTAGTCCTGTGGTTCAACCGCAGTTAGTAGTTTCTCAGGAAGTAAAGCCATCGAACTACGTAGCAGGGAAACAATTCTCGCGAGTTCTCAACAGCTGTTCCAAACCTATCACTGTCAATGCTCCAAACACGTACACGCATGGACCGAGTTGAAGTAAACACACCAGCAATTTAGGTGAAAAGAAAAAAGTTCGTTTGTTGAGTATGAGTGTAAGGCTTACCGAAGGGGCTATAGAGGTAGGTGGTAACTTACTTTTGTGTTGTCAAACCAGCTTAAGTCTATTTAAAGCATTATATATAACTTCGTCATAGCTGGAAAGCAACGGATATTTCTATATTAGCCTGCCAATTTCATAAATTGTGAGTGCTGTCCGAGATATGAAGAGTGCTGGTAAGTTGTTGATCTTGAACCGCTTCACGCAAAATTTCTGCCATACCCATATATAGCCTACCTATATTCTGCGGACCCGTCACCGTGGTGAAGTTGGTTTCAAGTTGGATATTCCAGTTGGATATTACATTTCCTCGACTCTGAAACCCGATTTCCCCAACTCTATCCCACCCAGAGTTTAGACCCACGGTGCAACGGTCTTCACAACATGCTGCTTAATACAGTTTTTACGATTGCTTCAGCGCAATTTTGAAAACAGGACTCATTTTGTCAAAACACTAGCACAATTCGCATAATCCCACACCCAAGTGCAAAACACCACAGATATCCTGCAAAATTAAGTAATGCAATGCAATGCAATGAAAACTACAAAAACGTTGATCAAAATCTGACTTTTGCTTCAAATGGCACACACTTCATTCATATGACCAGATTTTGATCCAACCAACTACACACTGCTGAGCTCAATCAAAAGCACGTTCATCTTTGTGGGCCTTATCATAATAGTAACGTAAATCAAAAAATTCTGCAGAAATATGCCCAAGTCTACAGAAATATGTGCAGAAACACAAATATACTGTTGAAGCCAAATTACATTTTTTTCTCCACAAACCAGTGGACAAACAAACATATCCACAGGTCATACAGTAGTGTTTTGAAAATAGTGTGAGGCTAAGAATGTGCTAATGTAACGGACACCGACCAGTATAAACTCGCCATTATCGGTATAAATACGATCGCTTGGTCATGTGAAGAGGTACCTTTTCCCACGGCCGAGCGGTTAAGGACCCCGGTACTGGCGAGCCGGTTCAATCCCAGGTAGTGGCGATATGGGAGGAAGCGTGAGTTCTCGCTAGCACGGGGTTCAAAAAGGTCAAGACCCAGCGAATCAGGACCGTTATACTTATAGTTGTGCAAATCTGGGCTGAGGTTTTGCCCTGCTGTGTGTCAGTTTCAAAAACTGTGCTTTAAGTGTTATTTTAGGGTTTTAGCAATTGAAAAAAAATGTAAATGGTTAGAGACCGTCAGCCGACTTCTGCTTATCATCTGTCATCCCGGGCTACAAGCCAGCGTGAGCGTGAAGAAACTGCTGATGAACTACATCTCCCATTACCCTTAGACTGAGCGATAGTTGCTCGCTTCAGATGGACTACATGTTTTGTGTTTTGTGGTGGAAAATACTATTTAGTAACTAGTTTGAATTCTAAACAAAACAATAATCCAATTAAAATATCAGTCATGACCGCTCCTCGCCAGTAATATTAGTGTGTGTGTGCGTGCGTGCGTGTTTGCTCTCAGGCCATATCGAGAGGAACGGAGCAGAAGACCAGTCCTGTGCTACAGGTGGTGGTGAGTGTTATCTCTATTGCAGTGCAGAAGTACAACTACTCAGGGGCGTTGGAGTGATATTGAACCTAGGAGGACACTGAAATGCAATTTCTTTTATATATATATATATATATATATATATATATATATATATATATATATATATATATATATATATATATATATATATATATACACTTAAATGCTAATTGTAACAGTTAAAATATTCAGCTTAAACGTATAAATCATGTCTGATGTGTTTTTTTCTGCAAAATATGTTCAGTTACCTTGATAAAATCCTAAATATGTTATTATTATTATAATTTATTTATACAGGGTAACTGATGTAATATTCTCCTTCTGTCCCATAAAAAATGCCTGTATCTGAGTTTGTCCCCCCCAAGTTATAACGGCTCCTATGCCCATGCAAACTACTACTAGTAGTAAAAGTAATTTTTCTCTGTTGTGGTAGTTGCAGTAGGCCTAGTGATTGTAGTTTTTCACAATTCAAGTAGTGCTTGTAGTAATAGAAGTAGCATTTTTTCCTCTATTGTAATAATAGTAGTTGTTATTTTTCAATGTTGTAGCAGCAATAGTAGTTTTTTTCAGTATTGCAGTAGTAGTATAAGTAGTAGTTTTTCACTATTGTGGTGTAGTACTCTTGTGGTGTAGTACTATTGTGGTGTAGTACTATTGTGGTGTAGTACTTGTACCTTGGCTTGCTGTCAAGCTACCCAACAGTCAACCCAAATAACAATGCTGCTAATGTTTTCATCAGAACATCCGTCGGATTGAGAGCGGTACTGGTCCACCCAGGTACCGTCTCATGATGAGTGATGGCCAGCACTCTTTGACCTGTAAGTTCTGACCCGGGAAAAAACAGAGATGGTGCCATTTACACCTTTTTTAAACTTTGTTTGTCATCTTTATGTTGAGTAATTTTGTATGTGTGAGTGTATTTGTATCTGTTTTGTGTGTGTGTGTGTGTGTGTGTGTGTGTGTGTGTGTGTATCTGTTGTGTTTTTTTTTTTGTATCTGTTTTGTGTATGTGTGTGTGTGTGTGTGTGTGTGTATTGTGTTTTTTTTTTTATCTCTGTTTTGTGTGTGTGTTTATCTGTGTCGTGTCGTGTCGTGTGTGTGTGTGTGTGTGTGTTTATCTGTGTTTTGTCGTGTCGTGTCGTGTGTGTGTGTGTGTGTGTGTGTGTGTGTGTGTGTGTGTGTATGTGTGTGTTTGTAGCTTTTATTCTAGCCACCCAGCTGAACAGTCTGATTGAAGAAGAGCAGATCCTGGAGCCGATGTGTGTGTGTGTGTGAAGAGACACGTCACTAACACCCTGCAGGATGGCAGGTACAACACAGATACAGGTCACTGTCAATGACTACTGTTTAATCTCATTCACTGTTACCTCACTCACTGTCCGTTGGTTACGTGTGTGTGTGTGTGTGTGTGTGTGTGTGTGTGTTCCAGACCTGTGGTGATCATAGTGGACGTGGAGGTGGTGAGGAGAGCCGTGGGGGTCGGGGGGAAGATCGGTACACCCACTCCTTACGTAGATGGTAACTACGACAACCACCAAAACAGACTACGGACACATAATGTGTACATTTATACAGACACACACTCCTGCTCATATAATAAACTAATAAGCAGTCATCTTTGTTCATCTCTCAGGTCAGAGTCAGACCCAGTCACCCCAGAAAGCAGCTGAGAAGAACCCACCACCAGTCCCATCACCCTCAACAAACTTCACAACTGGTGAGTCTAGTCCACAGGAATTTGTTGTTCTTTGCAAGGCCATCTCCTTGTGGCTGCAATATATTTACCACCACTAGAGAGAGCCACAAACACATACTATATCTACTGAAACCATCGCAAGATGTTTTATTTAATATTTTGTAATCTTTAATTAAACAGGCGAGTCAATTAAGAACTCTTTCTCATCTACAATGATGGCCTAGAGTACAATATAGACACAATATTATATGTACAAACACAACAACACAACAAAAACACATACTATATGTACACACATATGTAACGCAACAACACAAAGACACAATACTGTTTATAAATAAACAATAGCACCCACATCAATTCCATATTGACACAATACAGTGGCATGCTTTAAATATGGACACAAACTCACAAATACAATGTTATCTGTGATAAGCATAAACCTTTTCAGACTCAAAAGGCTTTTGAACCTCATCATTTTTGAAAAGGTGGAACCAGATGAATGGATATTTAGATTTCTCATCAGCAGAGCGTAAGATCTTCTCATCTCACACTCCTGCTCATAGTGCCCCTTAACCTTTAACCCCTAACCCACTCGAGGTGACCAGAGAACACAGGGCGATCAGGGCCCTGGAGTGTGAAGGGTGCTGCTGGTTTGTACATCTCACTCTCCTACTTGTTGTGACCCTTAACCTTTAACCCCACTCTAGGTGACCAGAGAACACAGAGCAATCAGGATCATCTCACTCTCCTGCTCGTATAATAAACTAATAAGCTGCCATCTTTGTTCAGATCAGAGTCAGACCCAGTCACCCCAGAAAGCAGCTGAGAAGATCCCACCACCCACAAAGAACTTAAGCAGCCATCTTTGTTCAGGTCAGAGTCAGACCCAGTCACCCCAGAAAGCAGCTGAGATGATCCCACCACCAGGCCCATCACCCTCAATAAACTTCACAACTGGTGAGTCTAGTCCACAGAAAGCTGTTGTTCTTTGTGTGGCCCTCTCCTTGTGGCTGCAATATATTTACCACCACTAGAAGAAGCCACAGATAAAGCCCACTGTTAGCTGACACCTGTAGAGTGGGCCAGGGATGACATATTTGTGTAGGCCAACATGGAAATCAGAATCGCCATGGGTTCCCTTGACAAAAATCTCCAACTGTAAGATTCTGTATATACCGGCTACATTTCTATCCTTGCAAAACTATCAATTGAACACACATGGGTGTTGCGGATAATTTGCACTGAACCCGGTGTGCATAGTTGCCATGCAGAATATTCGCATGAGGAAAATACGCACTCCCGCACCGCATTTTCCCATCGCAGTCTGTGTGAAACGGCTTTACTAAGAACGAAATGAAAGAACACAACTGGCAACACAACACAAACGCCTTCCATTGGACGTCCATCAGGGAGGGACCTCTGGAGGCTCACAGCCTTGCCCTGCCTTTGCATGGAGTAAGTCCGTGGGTGGTGGGTGGTATTGTGAGTGGAGGAGGGTGTGTGTGTGCGTGTGTGCGTGCGTGTGTGTGTGTGTGTGTGTGTGTGTGTGTGTGTGTGTGTGTGTGTGTGTGTGTGTGTGTGTGTGTGTGTGTGGGTTCAGATAGATTGCGGGATCATGCGTAGGCTGGCAGCATTGCCTCAAGTTCAAGGTTTCTTGAATGCTGTTGTGTGTGTGTGTGTGTGTGTGTGTGTGTGTGTGTGTGTGTGTGAATACCGTTCTGTGAATTCCAACCCCTTCTCCAGCTAAGTGAGAGAGCTACATAAAGATGGAGAGACTAAATATTGTGGAATATTAATACTCAAAGTTATAATAAAACATGGATTTAATATTGTTCATATTACATATTCATGTATATATATATATATATATATATATATATATATATATATAATATATATATATATATGTATATACATATATATTAATATATGTTGACTCATTTCAAGCACCACTTGTGATATAGGCTTATGAGAAATATTATTAAATAATGTATAGCATATTGAAGCAATTTATTCCTGTGCTGTACCATATGAGCAATATTATTAACTGAAGAAGCCTGTCACCTATAATGGCTTATGATGACTATTATGACCTAATAGTATTTTATGGTGACTATTATTATGACCTAATAGTATTTTATGATGACTATTATTATGACCTAATAGTATTTTATGATGACTATTATTATGACCTAATAGTATTTTATGGTGACTATTATTATTACCTAATAGTATTTTATGGTGACTATTATTATGTCCTAATAATATTTTATGATGACTATTATTATGACCTAATAGTAGCTTATGGTGACATACTACCAATAATAATCTCTAATAACAAGTAGTGGCTTATGATGTGTATTATTATCTATGCTGTTGTACCCTGTGAGATCAAATGTTCTCTATTGTAGCCTATCATGACTACTGAGAATGCCCATTAAGTATAATAATGTCTTCTTCTACTGTGGAATCAGACAGAACCAGACCATACCATGTCTTCTTCTACTGTGGAATCAGACAGAACCAGACTATACCATGTCTTCTTCTACTGTGGAATCAGACAGAACCAGACTATACCATGTCTTCTTCTACTGTGGAATCAGACAGAACCAGACTATACCTTGTCTTCTCTTGAGTTAGTCAGCTAAATAAATATAATACTCATGTCTTTATCCCCGCTCATGTCTCTTTCTCTTTCTCTTTCTGTTTTTCTCTCTCTCCTTTTGTCTGTCTCACTTTCCCTTTATTTTCCCCCCTTTATTTTTCTCAGGATGTGTGTGTATGAATATTGATGTTAATTATCCCTCATCTGAAAATAGTTGTTCTATATGTGATTTCCCTTAGGACTGCGCTCATAATATTCACAAACACGTGGTGGCAAACGCAAAGCCGCTTACATCGATAAACCACAGGCACACCGTTTCTCACACACACACACACACACACACACACACACACACACACACACACACTTACTCACTCACTCACTCACTCTCATGAGTATAGACGAGTTAAGGGTTTGTTGTGCTCCAGACGATACGTTACGGAATACCTTCTTAATCCGCCGAGGGAGAAACCACACGTATAGGACAGACAACCACAACATCCATCCATCCATCCATCCATCCATCTCAAGGCAGCACAGAATGAGAGGGTGGAGCGCAGTACCCCAATAAGAAAAGGAATACACACATCAATGTGACTGACATCAGATCACCACCACCATCAACAGACACAGTCAACGACAGCGTGGCGTTCCAAAGCACAGAGGCCTTCCTGGATGTCTCTGTGGAGCACCTGGGCAGAACCAGCCTGTGGCTGGAGGAGCTCCTCAGCTCCCTTTGAACACGGCACATAGGAGGATCATGGCTGTGCATAAGACCCATGAGCCTCCTGCTAATTCTGAGGGGGTTTAGCTTTCTGGGACTGGCTACTGGGCCTCCCTTCCTCTATCCCTCCCTTCTCCCCTTCCCTCCCTCCATATATCCCTCCCTTCCTCTATCCCTCCCTCCCTCCATCCATCCCTCCCTCCATCTATCCCTCCCTCCTCCCCTTCCCTCCCTCCATCCCTCCCTCCATATATCCCTCCCTCCTCCCCTTCCCTCCCTCCATCCATCCCTCCCTCCATCCATCCCTCCCTCCATCTATCCCTCCCTCCTCCCCTTCCCTTCCTCCATCTCTATGGCCTTCCTCCATCTTTCCCTCCCTCCCTCCCCCCCTGCCTCCCTCCATCTGTCCTGATGCTGTTGTGTGTGGCTGATCCTCTCGGTGTTCAAAAGTGGGCCAGAGTGTGGACTACGCGCACACACACACACATTCTGTACACTGTACACACACACACACACACACACACACACACACACACACACACACACATTCTGTACACACACACACACACACACACACACACACACACACACACACACACACACACACACACACACACACACACACACACATTCTGTACACACACACACACACACACACACATTCCGTACACACACACACACAAACACACACACACACACACACACATTCTGTACACACACACACACACACACACACATTCTGTACACTGTACACACACACACACACACACACACACACACACACACCACACACACACACTGTACACTGTACACACACACACACACACACACACATTCTGTACACTGTACACACACACACACACACATTCTGTACACTGTACACACACACACACACACACACATTCTGTACACTGTACACACACACACAAAACACACACACACACACACACATTCTGTACACTGTACACACACACACACACATTCTGTACACTGTACACACACACACACACACACACATTCTGTACACTGTACACACACACACACACACACATTCTGTACACTGTACACACACACACACACACACACACATTCCGTACACTGTACACACACACACACACACACACACACACACACACAAACACATTCCGTACACTGTACACACACGCAAACACACACACACACAGACATTACATACAATGTGTACTCACCCACGCACACATCAACACACCCACACAAACACATTCTGACACTCGCCAACAGTACAACACACACTAACGTGTGCACTCAGTCACATTATTTACGTCACTGTAGTCTTCCTGACGTATCTCTTCCAGCCAATTGTGTGTCTGTAGCTAGGCATTGTGGGAGAATGAGTTCACACCTCACCATTTGAGCCCTGCTCTGTATTAGGTTGGTTGCAGCAGCAACCAACAACAACAACAACAGGGATTTGTTTATCCCACGCCACAAACGAGAACAAGGTCTAAACTATTTTCAGAGACATGTTTCTCTGTTGGGCTTTTGTTGGCCAATACCATGTGATACAACAGAAACCAATAGGAAAATAATGAAGTCCCGCCCCTTCTGAGGATTAAGGGGGTTGGCTGAGACAGTCTTTAGACCTTGTTTTGCATGTCTCTGAACTTTTTATTTTCTTGTATTCAGGTAGAACACCACTACATCTCTTCTAGGTTAACATGGTGCAGTTTGGTCTGCTGTCTCAGTTCAAATACTTATATTTTGTGCGGATCGCTTCCCTCTGTACTGTTGCTGCTGAGCCAACCAAGACGCATATGGTGTTCACAGGTGTGTGTGTGTGTGTGTGTGTGTGTGTGTGTGTGTGTGTGTGTGTTTGTGTGTGTGAGAGAGCTGCTACAGTGCACAGTGATGATCATTTCTTTAGCAGACGAGACTTCCCATCAATACTAAGCTCTTCAAAGGAGATCTTAGCATCCATGAGTTTTATCACAAAGGATTTCAAAAAGCTCTTTTTAATTAACGTGATGGATGGACCCATTTCCTGAACAAAGTTTAGCCTATATTGCTATAATATATAGTGCACACATTACTAATTATTGGTCCTCTCTTTCTTGATTTGTAGTTCTCTTCTAGGCCTTATGCATGCTTCCTATTTGTCTGTTTGACTTTGTTTCCCAGAAGCCCCCTCAACTAGCAAAGGTCCTGGCAGGAGCTTTGTACCAGAGAAGAAGAAGACTCCCGGAATGCCTCCCCCCTGTGCACCTGGAGGCTCCCCTGTTAAAGTGGTCCCTATCGCCAGCCTCCACCCCTACCGGAGCAAGTCAGTGTGTGTGTGTGTGTGTGTGTGTGTGTGTGTGTGTGTGTGTGTGTGTGTGTGTGTGTCATTGCTTTAGTATTTATTCTATGGTTCAACACATTGTGAGTACTTAGACGTAATGTACTATACAGGAGCTCAACAGATGCCACTGCGATCTCTGCAGGTTTGTCAGCCCTCTCCCCCCCTCCCACCCCCCACCCCCCTCTCCCCCCACCCCACCCCCCCTTCCATATTTCCTGCTTGGTTCCATTTTCTTCTTTTTTTTCACAGCTTCACGTTCGTTCAACAGCTTCCTGCATTTCTTTCTCTCCTTCCGGTTGTTTCCTTTGATTTCCTTTGATTTCTCTTCATTTAATGACATTTCATTCCCTTTCTTTTTCTGTCCTTTTCTTTTTCTTTTTGTTCCCTCCCTCGTCCTACTGTCCCCTCCTGTAGTGCAGGACTCATACACTAAACACCTTTCCAAACGCTCCTCCAGACTGCATCTGGCCACCTCCCCAAGTGGCATCCAGGCGATCATCACATTCATGAGGATGTGCACGGCTGTTTCTCAGAAGCTGTATATTAAGACAGCTAAGGTCCGAACATTAATTGAAGGTAATGTGCTTCTGTGTAGACCGCTCTCCGTTTTAGTCCTGACGAATCAGAGGCAGGGGCTTGGGACGGAGCACCAGCCCTTAGTTATACTCCAGCCTTGAAAAGTAGAGACACACAAAGTTGCCAGACTGTTTATTTTCTTAACTTTCTTTCCTTTCTTTCTTTCGTTCTTTTGTTCTTTCGTTCTTTTGTTCGTTCTTTCTTTCTTTCTTTCTTTCTTTCTTTCTTTCTTTTCTTTCCCTCTCCCTCCTGTGGACTTGAAAGAAACTAGAAAAGAAACTCAACCAATTTCCTCGGGATTTCCTTTGTGTATGTGTGTGTGTGTGTGTCTGTGTGTGGGTGTGTGTGTGTGTGTGTGTGTGTGTGTTGGTGCTGTCTGTGTGTGTGTGTGTGTTGAGACCGTTTTGTGTGCACACTCGTGTTGTAAACGTGTGTGTGTGTGTGTGTGTGTGTGTGTGTGTGTGTGTTTTTTGCGTGTGTGAGCATATATCTGAGCGTGTATTGTGTCGTGTGTATGTGTGTGTGTGCGCGTGTGTGTAGCGTTATGTGTACGTGCGCGCTTGTGTAGTGTAGCGCGTTGGCGAGTGTTGTGAGCTGAGCCTAACATCTCGTTAGCACAAAGGATACTGCATGGCTTTGTCACTCTGTGGAGTTTGTTTACCTTTTGTTCTACCTCTGAGTCACAGAAGAAGAAGCAGCGGGCGGGTTCTAATAAGCCCCCGGGCCCCGTCCCGTCCCTCAGAGAGGAACCTTTTAATCACACAACTGGAAAGGAGGTGGAATGGGGCCCGAGAGCTGGGAACCGTGGCGACGACGGCCCAAAATGGCCGACCCCGGAGCCAACTTCTGTGTTGCCGTGGAAACAACAGAAGAACGAGCTGTAGTTCCTGCGACAGTTGGCCTTGTTTAGGGGGGGGGGGGGGGGGGGGGGGGGGGGGGGGGGGGGTG
>CM030172.1:3059722-3062222 GCA_017639675.1 Aplochiton taeniatus
TCACTCTCCTACCTCCCCTCCCCTCCCCTCCCCTCCCCTCTCCTCTCCTCTCCTCTCCTCCCCCTCCCCTCTCCTCTCCCCTCCCCTCGCCTCCCCTCCTCTCCTCTCCTCTCCTCAACCTCTCCTCTCCTCTCTCCTCCCTTCCCTCCCCTCTCCTCTCCTCTCCTCTCCTCTCTCCTCCCCCTCCCCTCTCCTCTCCTCTCCTCCCCCTCTCCTCTCCTCCCTCTCTCCTCCCCCTCCCCTCTCCTCCCTCTCCTCTCCTCCCTCCCCTCCCCTCCCCCCTCCTCTCCTCTCCTCTCCTCTCACCTCCCCTCCCCTCTCCCCTCCTCTCCTCTCCTCTCCTCACCTCTCCTCACCTCACCTCACCTCTCCTCTCCTCTCCTCTCCTCTCCTCTCCTCTCCTCTCCTCTCCTCTCCTCTCCTCTCCTCCTCCTCTCCTCTCCTCTCCTCCTCTCTCACAGGTCTACTACATTTCTAAGGCACTTTGAAGGTGGCCAACAAACAGTTCTGCTCTCTGAACAACGCCTACGAGATGAGTCTCCACGGCGACACCTCCGTTGCCCCCTGCCCAGAGGACAGCCCGAGGCCTTCCCATAATGCAGTGCGACTTTCGTACCCATCGCTGAGCTGGAGAACAGGGACAAGGACACCGTTGTAGGTCGAGGGGAGGAGAGAGAGAGGAGGAGGAGGAGGAGGGAAAAAGAGAGGGGAGGAGGGAGAGGAGGAGAGAGAGGAGGAGGAGGAGGGAAAAAGAGAGGGGAGGAGGGAGAGAGAGAGAGAGAGAGAGAGAGAGAGAAAGGAGGAGGAGGAGGAGAGAGGGAGAGAGGAGGGAGGAGGAGAGGAGGAGGAGGAGGGAGTGAGAAGGAGGCGGGGAGGATGTAATCTATTGTATTCCATTGTTACAGACCCCTATGGAGAAACTTTATTCCTCCAGATTCCAAAAGTCCAGAAGTCAGAAGTGTCCCAAGTAAAAATATTAATAAATAAAACCTAGTGCCGTCCTAGGGTGATGGTATCACGTCACATGTTTAATTTAAATGTAAAATAGGCAGAGAGTAACACAAATGTAAGATTTGAGTGGAATAGAGCGGAAATAAAGTGTGTAACAAATGGTTTGTTAGTGTGTGTGAGAGTGCGTGAGTGCGTATGTGATTGTGTGAGAGTGTGTGTGAGAGTGTTTCAGATTGTGTGTGTGTGTGTGTTAGGTTGTGTGAGGGTGTGTGTGGGAGGTCTTATCTGGGCCAGGTAAATGGGTAGTGTCACGGTACAGATTGGGGTTACAAGGGGCCGGTTATCTCTGCCCTGATTGGCTGCCAGTCAAGGCTCCGTCTTATTGGATTGGTAAGGCCCCTGTGACATCACCCATCCTGATCAGGTGATAACAGATTCTGTTCCAAGTGGCTCCTTATCATTCGTGCCAATATGATTCAAATAGGTTATGCATAATCTAAACAACGGACTTCAGGCTTGACATATAGTAAAGCACATTGTGTTACGTTTGCCTTTATGAATGTACACAGGGGTTGCCCGGGGTAACTATATGTAATGTGTAATGGACTTTCTGTCTCAGAGAAAGGGAACCGTGGCCGGAGGAGTTGTCACCGTTTAGCTCTACGTCCTTCCTCTTTCTCTTCCTCCCTCCTGTCTTCTTCAGCTTTTCTCCTTTTCTGTCCGTCTCTTCTTCTCTCTCTCTCCCCTCCCCTCCCCTCTCCTTCTCTCTCTCTCTCTCTCTCTCTCTCTCTCTCCTCCCCTTCTCTTTCTCTTTCCTCCCCTTCTCTCTCTCTCTCTCCTCCCCTTCTCTTTCTCTCTCCTCCTCCTCTTCTCTCCCTTTCTCTTTACACCTGCTCCTTCTTTTCTTTCACCTCTTCACTTCTTACTTCTCCCCCCCACTATTTGTCACTCCAGCCACGTAACACTATTTGTTCTACATGTATCTCCCTCTCTCTCTCTCTCTCTCTCTCTCTCTCTCTCTCTCTCTCTCTCTCTCTCTCTCTCTCTTTCTCTCAATAAAAGGAATATATATATACATATGTGTATGTATTCCGTTAATATTCTCTATCTTTGTCTTTCTCTCCTCCTTTCACCTGCTCCTCTTCCCTGTCTCTGCCCCCCCCTTCCTCCCCCCTCCCTTCCTCCTCCCTCTCCGCCAGCTTGTCAGCTTGTTCCCCTGGCAATAATGGGGTTCATAAGGGGATGACATTCTCTCAATCATAATGGAATTACAGAATTAGAGAGAGAGAGAGAGAGAGAGAGAAAGAGAGAAAGAGAGAGGAAAGGAGAGGAGGTTGATGGAAGGGGGGAGCTGAGGGAAGGTACAGAAAGGGAGGGAAGTGATTGTTCTCTCTGAACAAAGAACTCCCGTACAGAGTAACTCTGTCACACCCTCAAACTAGTAACCTCCTCTCCCTCCCTGTGTGTGTGTGTGTGTGTGTGTGTGTGTGTGTGTGTGTGTGTGTGTGTGTGTGTGTGTGTGTGTGTGTAGACGTCATAGGGGTGTGTC
>CM030172.1:3072222-3097222 GCA_017639675.1 Aplochiton taeniatus
AGGCATCTGCATGCACTGTGAAAGGAAGAAGGAGGAACAGAAAGGGGGAAAGGGAGAGACATACACACACACACACACACGCAGACACACACGCACACACACATACGCACACACACACACACACACACACGCACACATGCACACACACACATGCACACACCACACACCTCACACCTTACACCTTACACGCACATCACCCACTCGTCACACACGCCACACACACACGCAGACACACACACACACACACATACGCACACATGCACACGCCTCACACTTGCACACGCCACACACACACACACCTCACACCTTACACGCACGTCACCCACACGTCACCCACGCCACACACACTTCACACACACACACACACACACACACAAATGCTGTATGACAGGTGTTAGCCCTCCTTCGATTCACACTTTCTTCCCAACATTCCGACATCCTCACCTCTTCTCCCTGGCAACCCGGCCCGGCAACAGTGAAGCATGGCGGTGTTTATGAGGAGGTGTGAAGGGGTGCCTGGCGAGGAGGCAGGAGGCAGGGTTCAGAGGTCACAGTGTCCCTGGCAGCCAGCCAACCATCTCGACAGTCCGGGAGACGGAATTGTTTAAAGACGCTATACAGCCCTGACAAAAACATGCATATATTCTTTTCTCCAGAAACAGCTTTCCCAGCATCAAAAGTGTTTAAATCAATTCAGTTGTTCATATTTCTCTGGTTGAGTGTTTGAATGACCTCAATAGTCAGTATATATGTGCATGTGTGTGATAATCACAAAAGTACCTGACGGAGGGCTGTTTAAATCCCCAATTCATCAGTAACTTCCCACTTAATAATGGAGGGGAATGGAGGTATGAAAGTGTTGGATTGCGGCAGTGAAACACAGATGGACGCTGGAGGGCATTGGAGGATGAGAGAGGGATGATCAGAGGAGGAGAGACTGAGTGGGAAAAGGTGAAGAGGAGAGGAGGGAGGGAGGAATGAAGAGGAGAGAAGAGGAGGGGAGGGGAGGCTGCTGGCTCTGGGAGAGAGGAGAGAAAGGGAACCGGGATGGAAGGAGAAGAGAGAGAGAGGGAGGGAGAGAAGACGAGAGAGAGAGAGAGAGAGAGAGAGGTCAGGGGAGACTAGGCAATCTGAGACAGAGAGAGAAGAGGGGAGGATGGAGGGTGGTAGAGAGTAACCAAGGAGAATGGAGGAAGGGAGGGAGGAGCAGAGAGGAAGGGAGGGAGGAAAGAGAAGAGAGGAAAAGAAGGGAGGAGCAGATAAGAGAGGAAGGGAGGGGAAGGGTGGCCGTGAGAGGTCAAGACAAGGTGTTGAGGAGACCTTGTGGCTTGGCTGCTCTGGTTACATGCTATGTGCAAAGGTCACAATGTTACCAAAAAACCTTAGCTGACACGGCCACATGCCTACCACAAAGGTCGCAGTGGAAAGGTTCCACGTGCAGGTCAAAGGTGACTGTTCCGCTCTGTGTATGTCAAGAGGTCGGAGGTCGTATCCATTTAGTTCTGTGTCCTCAAAATGACACCGGCTCATTATTCCTCTGAGGCGCTTCGCTTTCCTGCTCTGTTTACCTAAGCGTGTGTGTGTGTGTGTGTGTGTGTGTGTGTGTGTGTGAGAGAGAGTGTGTGTGTATGTGTGTGTGTGTGTATGCGTGTGTGTGTGTGTATGTGTGTAAGTATGTGTGTGTGTGTGTGTGTGTGTAAGTAAGTTTAAGTGTGAGTGTGTGTATGTGTTTGTGTGTGTGTGTGTGTGTGCGTGTGTGTGCATGAGAGTGTGTTGTGTGTGTCTTGCATCCACAGCACATTATGTATATGTATGTAAATAGCTTTCTGTGTTGTTTCTTGGGCTGGGATGTGAGAAAGAGCCTTTTCTCTGGGAATTAGCATTTCAGTTCTCCTCTTAGATGTTGACTGTAGCTGTGTTAGCGTGTGCCGCCTTAGGTACTAATCTCCCTGTGAATTACTGCAACGCCACTGCATTTTAATTTGATTCTATTTGACTGCGTGTGTGTCTATGTTTGTATGTGTTTGGGTGCGTGTGTGTGTGTGTGTGTGTGTGTGTGTGTGTGTGTGTGTGTGTGTGTGTGTGTGTCTTCTATTTAAATTCATAACGGGGAAAAAGTTAATCCCATTGTTTTCCTTTTCCAGTTTGATGGAAGTTTTGGATGTGTGCATGTAGGCCCTCTGAGGTCGTTATTGGGCTATGTACATGTTTAATGCATGGACTCCTCACTTCTCACGTATCCATCCGCCTGTCAGCTCTTCTCCTCACGTCTGGGAATAAGATTTACATAAATGCATGCTCTTCTCTCCGATTTCATGTTACCTCCCTCTGTTTCAGCCTTCCTTCCTTAACCATTCTCTCTCTCTTTCTCCTTTTCTCTCTCTCTCTCTCTCTCTCTCTCTCTCTCTCTCTCTCTCTCTCTCTCTCTCTCTCTCTCTCTCTCTCCCCCCTTCTGCTGTGTCATCTTCCTTCTCATCCCTCCATCCTCTCCCCTTCCGCCCGCTCCTCCTCTTCCTCCCGCAGGCCGAGTATTTCCGCTGCGTTGCCACGGTGTTGCACAGCCGTAAGGAGAGTTGTCTTTACCAGGCCTGTCCGTCTGTGAACTGCTTTAAGAAGGTGGTGGACCAACAGAACGGACTCTACCGCTGTGAGAGGTGTGACCGCGAGACGCCCCACTTCAAATACAGACTCGTACTCGCCGTAAGTGCACTTTACTGTGATCAGACTCAAATAGACTTTACTGGGATCAGACTCAAATAGACTTTACTGGGATCAGACTCAAATAGACTTTACTGGGATCAGACTCAAATAGACTTTACTGGGATCAGACTCAAATAGACTTTACTGTGATCAGACTCAAATAGACTTTACTGTGATCGGACTCAAATAGACTTTACTGTGATCGGACTCAAATAGACTTTACTGTGATCAGACTCAAATAGACTTTACTGTGATCAGACTCAAATAGACTTTACTGTGATCAGACTCAAATGAACTGTAATTAGACTTTACTTTGATCAGACTCTCAAATGAACTGTAAGTAGACTTTACTTTGATCAGACTCAAATGAACTGTAAGTAGACTTTACTTTGATCAGACTCTCAAATTAACTGTAAGTAGACTTTACTTTGATCAGACTCAAATTAACTGTAAGCAGACTTTACTGTGATCAGACTCAAATTAACCGTAAGTAGACTTTACTTTGATCAGACTCAAGTAGACTTTACTGTGATCAGACTATCAAATTAACTGTAAGTAGACTTTACTTTGATCAGACTCAAATTAACTGTAAGCACACTTTACTGTGATCAGACTCAAATTAACTGTAAGTAGACTTTACGTTGATCAGACTCTCAAATTAACGGTAAGTACTTTACTTTGATCAGACTCATATAGACTTTACTTTGATCAGACTCAAATGAACTGTAAGTACACTTTACTTTGATCAGACTCAAATTAACTGTAAGTAGACTTTACTTAGATCAGACTCATATAACCTTTACTTTGACCAGACTCATATAGACTTTACTTTGACCAGACTCATATAACCTTTACTTTGATCAGACTCAAATGAACTTTAAGTAGGCTTTACTTTGATCAGACTCATATAGACTTTACTTTGATCAGACTCATATAGACTTTACTTTGATCAGACTCATATAGACTTTACCTTGATCAGACTCAAAATAACTGTAAGTAGACTTTACTTTGATCAGACTCAACTGTAAGTTGACTTTACTTTGATCAGACTCAAATTAACTGTGAGTTGACTTTACTTTGACCAGACTCAAATTAACCGTAAGTAGACTTTACTTTGATCAGACTCATATGGACAGGAATGTTTCAGTAAGTAGCTTTAAATTCACACACACACACACACACACTTATCTTAGCGTGCAGATGCACTCAGTACCGTGTTGACCCCATCCCTCATCCCAGGCTAACATAGCTGACTTTGGGGCAAACCAGTGGGTCACCTGCTTCCAGGAGACCGCCGAGAGCCTCCTGGGTCAAAGTGCCGAAGCACTGGGCCGGCTCCGAGACACGGTGAGGGGCACACACACACATAGAGACAGACAGACAGACACACACACACACACACACACACAGAGACAGACACACACACACACATAGAGACAGACAGACACACACACACACACACATAGAGACAGACAGACAGACACACACACACACACACACACACACATATAGAGACAGACAGACAGACACACACACACACACACAGAGACAGACAGACACACACACACACACACTCACACACACACATAGGCAGAGACACACACACATGCACGCTCACACAGACGTCGTGCACGCTCATACAGACGTGCAAGCAAACGCAGACCATCACAGCTGAGCTCAACGTTCTAATTGGATATTTCGATAACAGGACGAGGAAGCGTTTGAGGAGGTGTTTCAGAAGGCCAACTTACAAACTCTCGTCTTCCGAAATAGAATCAAACTGGAAACTTACAACGTGAGTACAATAGAAAAGGAACAAATAGAATAGAACACAATAGAATAGGAACGAATGAAATAGAACACAATAGAATAGGAACGAATGAAATAGAACACAATAGAATAGGAACGAATGAAATAGAACACAATAGAATAGGAACGAATGAAATAGAACACAATAGAATAGGAACGAATTAAATAGAACACAATAGAATAGGAACAAATGGAATAGAACACAATAGAATAGGAACAAATGGAATAGAACACAATAGAATAGGAACAAATGAAATAGAACACAATAGAATAGGAACAAATGGAATAGAACACAATAGAATAGCAACAAATGGAATAGAACACAATAGAATAGGAACAAATGAAATAGAACACAATAGAATAGGAACGAATGAAATAGAACACAATAGAATAGGAACAAATGAAATAGAATTCAATGGAGTGCAATGAGGCACAGAGGTGTGAGTGTGCTTGTGTGCAAAGTGCCGAGAATGATTTGTCTTTTTTTGGCGTACATATTGAAAGACAAACCCGCACACGCGGCAAAATGGAGAGGATGGACATCTAGGTTAATGCCTCACGCCATCAGACGCTTCGATCTTTCATCCTTATAATAAATGGGTATGCCATGGGCGGATCTATAGACTATCAATTGAGATCAAATAGAGAGAAGGAGGAGGAGGAGGAGCAGCAATTAGCTCTATAGATTAGAGAGAGAGAGAGAGAGAGAGAGAGAGAGAGAGAGAGAGAGAGAGAGAGAGAGAGAGAGAACAAACCCTGCCTTTCTTTTTTCTGTATTGTAGAAGCAGATCATAATTAAGAGAGCAGATCATAGAGAACGAGATGATCAGACGACACACACACACACACACACACACACACAAACACACAAACACACACACACACACAAACACTGTGTCCGTCTTTAATACACATAAACACACACACACACACACACTGTGTCCGTCTTTAACACACACACACATAACTGTGGACTGTGTCTGTAATACACACACACACACACACACACACACACATAACTGTGGACTGTGTCTGTAATACACACACACACACACACATCTCGCTCTATGCCCACCCGTTCCTTCTCTTTCATAGTAAACTACAGATGAGGACTCAATCCATGGAAAGTCAGATCACAGCAGCAGCAACCACACCAACCACAACACAAACCACAACAACACCAACCACAACACCAACCACAACACAAACCACAACACCAACCACAACACAAACCACAACAACACCAACCACAGCACAAACCACAACGACACCAACCACAACACAAACCACAACAACAGCAACCACAACACAAACCACAACACCAACCACAACACAAACCACAACAACACCAACCACAACACCAACCACAACACCAACCACAACAACACCAACCACAACACAAACCACAACAACACCAACCACAACACCAACCACAACAACACCAACCACAACACCAACCACAACACAAACCACAACACCAGCCACAACACAAACCACAACACAAATCACACCACCAACCACAACAAAAACAACAACAACCACCACCACAAAAACAACACCAACCACCAAAAAAACAACAACAACACTAACCACCACCACAACAACAACAACACCAACCACCATAAAAACAACAACCACAAGAACAACAACCACAACAACCACAACACCAACCACCACCACAACAAAAACAACAACAACCACCACCACAAAAACAACAACAACAACAACCACCACCACAACAAAAACAACCTCCACTACTGCAGCTGCCTCCATAGCAACACCCCCCCAACATGGATAAACAAAGACACCACGCCATTCATCTCTCCTGATCAGCCCCTAATTAGCATTTGTAATGGTCTGATTGTAACGAGCTGTGATTAACAAGAAGCTAATTGGCTGCTAATACGAGACGGTCCTTTGGGACTGCGTCTTTGGCTGAGGGCAGGGTCTTCTCTTCTAGCGCCGCTCGGGACACACCGTGTCACAGCCCTCCGAGACGGGCTCTTGAAAATGTCAACAAAAAACATTATAGAATAAATAAATGATCAAATAGATGTGTAGTGAAAATAACCACCATGGCAACGACTACTGTTGTTCTCCAAAACAGCCATCTCAGGATAGTACAGAACATATATTTTATGTTGTGTCGTGGGAAAGGTCTTATAAGGGTTATAAAACTTTATTCTGGGCTCTAAAAAGGCCAGTATATATATATAGAGAGAGAGAGAGAGAGAGAGAGAGAGAGAGAGAGAGAGAGAGAGAGAGAGAGAGAGAGAGAGAGAGAGAGAGAGAGAGAGAGAGAGAGAGAGGAGAGAGAGAGAGAGAGAGAGAGAGAGAGAGAGAGAGAGAGAGAGAGAGAGAGAGAGAGAGAGAGAGAGAGAGAGAGAGAGAGAGAGAGAGAGAGAGAGAGAGAGAGAGAGAGAGAGAGAGAGAGAGAGAGAGAGAGAGAGAGAGAGAGAGAGAGAGAGATATTGTCAGCGCGTAACGGTGTGTTCTCCTCTTAGCACAGACAGGCCGACACAGAGATGACACGATACTGCTGTCGGGACAACAATGGAAGCATGAGAGATTCCCCCACGCCGCCGTCCCACCTCAACAGCGTTCCCGGCGTTCCTCCCCAGCCCGGTGGCGGGAACAATGCCGGTTTAAACCCTACGGTTCGGGTTGCTAGGCAACAGAGCGAGTTAGTGTTAGCAAATTAGTTTTTCTCTCCCTCTCTTAAATAGTTCACAACACCAACAACATTGAAATGTTCGTCTGACGTCATCAAGTGTTTTTCTAAATCATATTTCTTTGATCCAGAATGGGGTCGTTTGGTCGTGAACTATGCCACGTTTTTATCATTTTCTATTCCTCCCTCTACTGTACACCCACCGATTGGATCAAGGGCGATGACGTCGGGTGCTTTGAACTCAAATACTGGCTGTCACAAAGGAGTGTCTCTCTCCTCCTCCTGCCCGGCTTTCTCAGTGAGCACCACTCACTAGCAAACAGGGCCCAAGGCCTCAGAGGTCTCTCAGCTAATGGTATATGAGATTCTTCAGAACGCAAACTAACTTTAAAGTTACTGCTTCAAACCTTCTGAGCTAGAGATGTGTATGTGTCTGTGTGCTTATGGGTGTGTCTGTATGTGTCTGTGTGCTTATGGGTGGGTCTGTATGTGTCTGTGTGCTTATGGGTGGGTCTGTATGTGTCTGTGTGCTTATGGGTGGGTCTGTATGTGTCTGTGTGCTTATGGGTGGGTCTGTATGTGTCTGTGTGCTTATGGGTGGGTCTGTATGTGTCTGTGTGCTTATGGGTGGGTCTGTATGTGTCTGTGTGCTTATGGGTGTGTCTGTATGTGTCTGTGTGCTTATGGGTGGGTCTGTATGTGTCTGTGTGCTTATGGATGTGTCTGTATGTGTCTGTGTGCTTATGGGTGTGTCTGTATGTGTCTGTGTGCTTATGGGTGTGTGTCTGTATGTGTCTGTGTGCTTATGGGTGTGTCTGTATGTGTCTGTGTGCTTATGGGTGTGTCTGTATGTGTCTGTGTGCTTATGGGTGTGTCTGTATGTGTCTGTGTGCTTATGGGTGTGTCTGTATGTGCCTGTGTGCTTATGGGTGTGTCTGTATGTGTCTGTGTGCTTATGGGTGGGTCTGTATGTGTCTGTGTGCTTATGGGTGTGTCTGTATGTGTCTGTGTGCTTATGGGTGGGTCTGTATGTGTCTGTGTGCTTATGGATGTGTCTGTATGTGTCTGTGTGCTTATGGGTGTGTCTGTATGTGTCTGTGTGCTTATGGGTGTGTGTCTGTATGTGTCTGTGTGCTTATGGGTGTGTCTGTATGTGTCTGTGTGCTTATGGGTGTGTCTGTATGTGTCTGTGTGCTTATGGGTGTGTCTGTATGTGTCTGTGTGCTTATGGGTGTGTCTGTATGTGCCTGTGTGCTTATGGGTGTGTGTCTGTATGTGTCTGTGTGCTTATGGGTGTGGGTCTGTATGTGTCTGTGTGCTTATGGGTGTGTGTGTGAGAGGTATTGGCATGTTTTCTCTTTAATGAATGCTAACACAGTAGTTTGTGTGTGTGTGTGTGTGTGTGTGAGAAAAACCAGCGAGCCGTGTGTGTGGATGGCCAGCAAGGTGTGTGTGTGTGTGTGTGTGTGATCCAGGCAGCGGGACGTCAATTGAACAGAGCCTCCGGTGTCTCAGCGTGCGGCCTCTTTGAAGAGCCTTGTTATTAAATTAGTTTTCCTCATCTGTCAAGTGTCGCGCACACACACACACACACACACACACACACACACACACACACGCCGAGTCTGCGTTAATTAGCCTGCAGTCCTAAATGCCAAGGAGGAAAACGGGGAGTTGTATCTGCCTAAACGGCAGCGCTATGGGATTCCGGCTGGAGGTTGTGTTACACAGACTGAATCATTAATGGTATGGTTATCCCCTGCTGGTGCAAATCCCCTGGGGTTGGATTGGTGAAGGCTGGTATTAGCCCACAGAGAGACATGGCAGGAACACATGCTTTAAAAAAAAAAAAAATGGAAAGATATTTTTGGGAGGTACTTTTGCTTTATATTAGATAGGACAGTGGAAGAACAGGAAAAGCGGGAGAGAGAGAGGGGGGGCCATGCAGCACAGGCTGGGAGCAGGGCTGGACTGGGACAAAAAGTCGGCCCTGGCATTTACGGCCAGACCAGCCCCCCACTATCGATCGCACCACTTTTGGTTTTCTTTTTGTTTTACTGATAAATATGACGTTGGTTCTTTGCAAATTGAAGATTTGTGCAACACAATCAAAAACACACGTATTTACAAAATATTATGAAACCAACAAATGAACACTTCAATGCATGGCACCTGCACCTAAACCAGGGGTGGGGTGCTTTTTCTGTACGGGGCCATTAGCGTGATTACAACATCCATAGGGGCCCACACAAAATGACAAACATAAATGTATTTGCTTTTATTGCTCGCTTATGTAACAACATGATGTTAAGGACGCCAGGGTGCAAGTAACGTAGTATTAAATAAAAGGGTCATACTTCTGTTTTCTGTTCTCAGTCCAACTGCCAACAGATTTGATTCATCTACACAGATTGTAGACATAATTGGATTTATCAGCATAACTTAAACAAACACCAGCTAGTTTGTAAACCATCACTAGCGCTTTTTTAGCTGCATTTTATAGTGGGGGTATTATTAATGGGTTCCTGGACTCCAAAGTAGCATGATGTTAACTAATCAGACAGACACCTTTTTCATTTTAATGAACGCACTAAGCCCAAAGGGGGAGGGGTTTAAATATGTGATTGGGCCAGCCCAGTGTCCAAGATAAAACCCAATGGGCCGATCTAATCTGCTTTTATGGGCCGGTCAGACGAAGAAAATAAATACAATTAGATTAAAGTAACGGTTGTGTCAGCCCACCGGGCAAGTGCCCGGTCTGCCAGCTGGCCAGACCAGCGCTGGCTGGAATCGAACCTGGGCTGCTGCGTTAAGGACTCGCCTTCACCGTCTGCACTTTAACCCCATTAGCCACCGAGCGCCCATGCTTTTTAATATAGCCAAACAAGCTTGTGGAGCTACATACCGTCAGTGTCAAATGAACATTTTTAAACTGTAGGATATACAAAAAAATATTTGATAACATTCAGCTGGACTGGACTGGACAAGTATTTTGAGAGTTGAGTTATCATCAAAGGTTTTTAACGTGGCTGGAGGTTTTTGTTTCTGTCCGCTCTGCTCTGCTTGCTGTTTTTCTTTTAGGATGAGAGCCGTGTGAAGGCCACTGTGCTGGACATCCAACCAGTGGACCACAGAGAATACAGCCGCAGACTCATCGACAACATCAGGAAAATGGCTGCCTAGGCCGCGCTACCGCTCGACAAAATGGCTGCCCAGAAAGCCCTACGACTCAGCAAAATGGTCGTTCGGACGCCACCTTGACATCAATAGACTAAAATAAGAGAAGGGAGTAACATTCGTGGGACTATACCCATAAGCAAAGAGGCAAAGCAATAGCTCAGACCCTTGGAAGATTTTTTACAGTTTTTGAAATAACAGCAACCAGAGGTGTCATGCCCATTCAAGCTAGGGGGGGGGGGGGGGGGGATTATTAGTATCTGGATTATGTTTTATATTTTTAGTTTATTTCCTGTATGTTTTATAATATGTAGTTATGATCATTTAATATTACGAATCAAACGTCTTCTTCTAAATTATGTCACAGATCATATCTCACACACACCCTTTCCCTGTGGCATTGGCTTCTTCCAAAACGTACAGGGTGAAATTGGTTCGCCACAGCAGGTACGCACGCACACAGCACTCTGTTTGCGATTCAATGCGATAGATTTAATCAACAGTTTAACTGTGTATTGCTGAAGTGGTTAATTGAACATTAATTGAACATCACTCCGTTTTAAATGAAATGCAGTTAGTTATACACACTTAATTGCAATTGAGAAATATAGACAGTTTGCTTTGCAAGATAGTTGGCTAGTAGGCTACCAGCTAAATTGACTAGGCGTCCCTCAATCCCGTTGTTTAGCCTTCTGGCTCTCTTGCTAGTCGTAACTAACCAAGCATCCTATTTAAGAATGTTCTCGACTTTTGTAGATCTGTCAAAACGTTTGTCAACATACATTGACCAAATCAGTCTTGAATTAAAAAGTACAGGTCTCAGGTTAATCATACAAAAAACGAATATTCTCTAGGGCAAGACATTTTTTGTTTTGAATGTTTTTGTAAGGAAAGATTGACTGACGCGCCCCCACGTCCTTCAGTTCATATAGGTAAATGAGAGCTGTGTGAATCATATGGCAGTGAGCTGATAGATTTGACCACAACTATCACAGATTATAGTTAGCAAAAGACTGAATGCCATTTGATATGTCCTGGTCAATATGCAGAGGAAAATATAAAAATATAAACGACAGAAAGCCAAGCCCTTCATCAGTCAGGAGGTTGTTAGTGCAAGAGGTAGGTTATCTCAGGTGAGATTTATGGTGATAGGCTATTTTTCCTTCAAGGAAATGTGTTCAGATTTACTAGAAAGAATTGTTCCCTCTTTCGTACCATTTCAGACCAATCAAAGCATGATGATCAGGCAGTTCAAGTTGCTAACCTGTGAAGCAGGTGAAGATGCAGTGCCGGTGAAACGTTTGGACACACATTCCCATTAAAGTGAATGGGACACACTTTCCCATTTAAATAAATGGGACACACGTTCCCATTAAAGTGAATGGGACACACATTCCCATTAAAGTGAATGGGACACACTTTCCCATTTAAGTGAATTGTGTGTGCAAACTTTTGATTGGTAGTCTAAGTACATAGCCTAATGATAATTCTGACAATAACAACATGATGAATCCAAGTGAACTTGGAGAGAGTTCGGGATTCCACATGACCATACTCTCATTGTGTGACTCTCATCAAAGATGATCATTGATCTTTCAAGGAGGCTGAGCAGTTTGGAAAATAGAGTAACTACTGCTCAGTCTGAGCTTGTAATGGAGCAGACACTGCTATGTGATGTCAGCACAGTCTCCTCTGTACTTGTGCTGCTTCCTAAAATACAGCTATTACCATGTTTGCAGGTTCCTTTCATCTGTGAGTTTATTTTCTAAGTTCTCTAAAATTAAATCTTATGTGTGTTTATGCCCCCTAATATTTTGGAGTGAAACAGATAGAAAGTGGCCTCATTGTAGAAGCTAGTGTAGAACTGAGTGAATAAGTGAGTGTCCTTTTCAATAGCATAATAGCACAAATAATTTACATAGACATTTCGAAATACATATACCCAAGTGCAGTGGGAGATTACTGAGCGACACAAATTTATTTAGTAAATCTTTAAAATAAAATCTCCCCATAATAGTTGAATATACTGTATACATGTCAAATTAAAGAAAATGGCATCATTATTTTATTTCTGTTTCTGGGGAAGGACCCCCCCCACTCTAATTGTGCCCCCCCAGAATTTTGACATGCATGACGCCCCTGACAGTAACAACTAGACTTTGGTCTGGTTTCAGGATTATTTCCGGGGACCCCACAAAGTTTTTGGGATACACACACACATCTCCTATTCGTTGTTTCATAGCATAACTGTGATGTCATGGACATAGAGGGCTTGATTATTTTATTGTTTGTTTCATAGCATAACTGTGATGTCATGGACATAGAGGGCTTGATTATTTTATTGTTTGTTTCATAGCATAACTGTGATGTCATGGACATAGAGGGCTTGATTATTTTATTGTTTGTTTCATAGCATAACTGTGATGTCATGGACATAGAGGGCTTGATTATTTTATTGTTTGTTTCATAGCATAACTGTGATGTCCTGGACATTGAGGGCTGGATTCTTTTATTGTTTTCACCTGCCCCTTGTTCTCTTGTTTAGGTTTCCTGTATTTTCATTGGTTTTTGGTTTGCTTGTTTTGTATTTAACTCCTGTTTCCTGTGTTGTCCCTTTGTCGGTCCGTTGTTTATGTTACGCGCCTTTGGAGCCTCTGTATTACTGTGTTTTGGGATTAAATACTTCTGCTCCTTTACCTGCGTCTGGGTCTGCATTTCTGCTTGGGCGTGACCATAACTGATGTTCCAGACTGAGCTGTTGTTCAGATGTGAGGGAATGGTCCGAGGGAAGGCCAAGTCACCAAGGAATAGCATGTGCTTCTCTGTAGATTCTGAAGGCTTGTCTTTACTGTTCAAAGCCATTACACAATAGGGATAGTTACGTGTCCTTAAACGTGTCCTTTCAAGACCGAGTGGTAACACACACATGTTGCCCCTCCACCAATGGACAGATTTCTTCAGTTTAGCCTGATATACTAGTTTCAACCTTGTCAACTAATCAGAACTTACTATGTCCTTGGGCTGAACTGACAGTAGTATTTTCTCAAAGTAAAGAGCAGCTCTCTGTACTCATGAATACAATTATTCTTCAACCATGGTCTCCTTCTTGTTCAGTTGGCTATTTCCTGTTGTTAAGTGCAAATATCCATGACAGCATGTCAAAATAGTAATTCGGATTTCACTATCTGTTTCTATTGCCTATTGATTCTCATAACTCAGTTACTGATTAGGTGTGTGTGTGTGTGGGGGGAGGTATGGATTGTGACTGTGTGTATCGGCGTGTAGTATGGACAGTGATTGTGTGTGTGTGTGTGTGTAGTATGGACGGTGAGAGTGTGAGTGTGGTATGGACAGTCATTGTGTGTGTGTGTGTGTGGTATGGACAGTCATTGTGTGTGTGTGTGTGTGGTATGGACAGTCATTGTGTGTGTGTGTGTGTGGTATGGACAGACATTGTGTGTGTGTGTGTGTGGTATGGACAGTCATTGTGTGTGTGTGTGGTATGGAAAGTGAAAGTGTCTGTGTGTAGTATGGACAGTGATAGTGTGTGTGTGTGTGTGTGTGTGTGTGTGTGTGTGTGTGTGTGTGTGTGTGTAGTATGCACAGTCTTTATGTGTGCATGTGTGCATAGTATGGACAGTGATAGTGTGTGAGTGTGTGTGTGTGTGGTATGGACAGTGATAGTGTGTGTTGATTGTGTGTGTGTGTAGTATGCACAGTCATTATGTGTGCATGTGTGCGTAGTATGGACAGTGATAGTGATAGTGTGTGTGTGTGTGTGTGTGTGTGTGTGTGTGTGTGTGTGTGATGCCTGGTATTCATTAGAGGGCTATAATCCCGTTCATGTCTCTTAGTTGGTATTTATGACTGCGTTGTTGTTGTTGTTGTTGTAGTCCACCCTCATGGCCGCTCTAGGGTTTCTATTAAGCACAGCACTCGCTACCAAGTGATTAAAAAGACATTCTGCTAACTGCCTTCACAACAGATTCATCTCCCAGGGTTCCAACTCTGATCCACCTGTGTGTGTGTGTGTGTGTGTGTGTGTGTGTGTGTCGCTTTGTTAAGGTGTTCCTGTTTATCTACGTGTAGGTGTGTTTTTTTTGTACTTAAAGTTAGGGCTGCACGAGTAATCGTTTTCGAACCAAAATTGCAATTGGATTTATTGCTGTTTATAACCCGCGATTAAGACCTGGGATTAATTAACGGTCACGTTGTTTTAGGTTATTTCGGACGTTGACTAATGTGTTCGGATGCAGGGCCTTCGGTTTGAACCACCAGGATGTTGAAATCTTTATTCCCGTGGGCTTTTGTGAACGACTGTTTCGTAAACAAGCGAATTCAGTTTCCCCACGTCCAAACTTTCAAGGCGTTTCATTTAACATAACCCTCAAGAAAAACACGGGGAAAACAGGCAACGCTCTTTACAGATCACGTAGTCAAAGACAGGGCAAAGCCTGTTTGTGCGGTCAACTCAATGTGGGTCAATGAGCTCTCTTTGGGTTTGATGGTAGGATGGTAAATCAGCTGGTTCATCTTACACTGGCAATCCATTTCTCTCCATCCCTCACCCCCTCTTTTTCCATGTATCTTTCCATCTCTCTCCCTCCCTTACCCCATCCCCTCTTTTTCCATGTATCTTTCTGTCTTTCTCCCTCCCTTACCCCCCCCCCCCCCATCCCCTTTCTGTCTCCCCCCCCCCATCCCCTTTCTGTCTCTCTCCCTCCCTTACCCCCCCCCCCGCCATCCCCTTTCTGTCTCTCTCCCTCCCTTACCCCCCCCCCCCCCCCATCCCCTTTCTGTCTCTGTCCCCCCCCCCCCCCCCATCCCCTTTCTGTCTCTCTCCCTCCCTTACCCCCCCCCCATCCCCTTTCTGTCTCTGTCTCCCCCCCATCCCCTTTCTGTCTCTCTCCCTCCCTTACCCCCCATCCCCTTTCTGTCTCTCTCCCTCCCTTACCCCCCCCCATCCCCTTTCTGTCCCCCCCCTTTCTGTTTCTTGCTGTTCCTCACACCAAACGCAGCTCTTTCTGTTCCTCTTCCTCACAGCCCCTACAAGCAGCTCTTTCTCTCTTTCTGTCTGTTTCTCTCCCTTCCTCCCTTCCACCTACTTTTCTCTGCCCTCTTCATCGCCAAAGCTCTGTGTGCCAAACATGTTGACACACACACACACACACACACACACACACACACACACACACACACACAGAATGATCTTTCATCCTGGCGTCACCTTAATAAAACCCTCAACACATTCCTCCTTTTTCTTCTTCTCCTTTCTCATTTCTCTTCCTACAAGCCAGGGGTACATGACTTTTTGATCTCATCTTCCTTCATCATTGCTTTTCCTCTCTCTCTCTCTCATCCATCCTTTTCTCTTGCTCTCCCCCCCCCCCCCCCCCCCCCCCCCCCCCCCCCCCCCCCCCTGCTCTACCGACAAGTAGCCCTGCCTCCTATCAGGGGGAAAGAAGTTTAACTAAAAGCTCCAGCTGTGTTTCTTGTTTTGTTTCATGGCATCATTCAAAGTGGATTAGGGGCTTTGAGATAATGGCCGACGACGACTCGTTTTTAAGAAAAGTGTCTTTGAGAGAACGGCGAGCTGGGAAGAGACTCTCCTATCCTCCTTCCTCTCATCCCTTTGTTTCCTTTTGTTTTCTGCCTCCTCTTCTAGTCCCTCCATCCTTTCGTCTTCCTCCCATCATAGTAGAAAGCACACTGCTCTCTGTGGCTGGGAACCAGAATGGACAACCTGCAAATGGCCAAACTATTCTTTATGAATTATCAGTGCATCATAACAAGAGAAAATGACACGTTCCATAAGTTATATATATCATTATTATAATATATATATGTATATTTATTTATACAAAATGTAGATATATATGGTTACAGTGTGTATACATTTGTATGATTGTATGAATGTATGACACATTACTACACAGATATATGTTTATGAAATGTATGTATGTCTATACAGTCTATGTATATAGACTATCCTTTAACCTGGTGTGATCTTTATTAAAGTTCTGTATTTGCACAGAACGTAATGCATTAACAGCAGACACATTCACACACACCGACATTGTCTCTCTGGCCACTTTATTAGGTACACCTGTTCAACTGCTCGTTAACGCAAATATCGAATCAGCCAATCACGTAGCAGCAACAACACAATGCGTTTAGGCGTGTAGACATGGTCCAGACGATCTGCTGAAGTTCAACCCAAGCATCAGAATGGGGAAGAAAGGCGATTTAAGTGACTTTGAACGTGGCATAGTTGTTGGTGCCAGACGGGCTGGCTTGAGTATTTCAGGAACTGCTGATCTACACGCACAACCGTAGGGTTGACAGAGAGTGGTCCGAAAAAGAGAAAATATGAGTGAGCGGCAGTTCTCTGGCCGAAAAGGCCTTTTTGATGGCAGAGGCCAGAGGAGAATGGCCAGACCGGTTTGGGCTGATCGAAAGGCCACAGTAACTCACGCAACCCCTAGTTACAACAGAGGTATGCAGAAGAGCCTCTCTGAATGCACAACACGTGGGACCCTTGAGGCAGACGGCCTACAGCAGGCGAAGACCACACCGGGTGCCACTCCTGTCAGCTAAGAGGAGGAAACTGAGGCTGCAACTGGCCTCTCCAACATCCCATAATAGAAGATTGGAAAATCGTTGCCTGGTCCGGTGAGTTTCAATTTCTGCTGCGACATTCAGATCGCGGGGTTAGAATTTCACGTGAACAGCCTGAAAGCGTGGATCCATCCTGCCTTGTGTCATCGGTTCAGGCTGCTGGTGATGGTGGTGTAACGGTGTGGGGGATATTCTCCTGGCACACTTTGGGCCCCTTAGTACCAACTGAGCATCGTTGCCCCGGTGGCAGCCAACCCGAGTACTGTTGCTGGCCACGTCCGTCCCTTGAGGACCACGGTGTACCCATCTTCTAATGGCTGCTTCCAGCAGGATAACGCGCCATGTCACAAAGCTCAGATCATCCCAAACTGGAGTCTTGAACATGACAATGGGTTCACTGTACTCAAATGGCCTCCACAGTCGCCAGATCTCAATCCAATAGAGCACCTTTGGGATGTGGTGGAACGGGAGATTCGCGTCATGGATGTGCAGCCCAAGAATCTGCAGCACCTGTGTGATGCTATCATGTCAATATGGACACAGACAGACAGACAGATGTGTGTGTGTGTGTGTGTGTGTGTAAAATGTGGGTATTTTCTACCCGTTACCTCACCATATGAAGAACCTACTCTGTACAGCATCACTATCACGACCGACAGCACTCACCCCTCTACAAAGAGGCTTAAAGCCTTTAAAAGATGATTCTATCCTTTAACCCAGAATCTCTTTATTTTTCCAATAAGGCAAAGATAGCTCTATGGAGCAGAGGCATTCACACGGGAGACAAAAGTAACAGAGGAACAGGGAGACAAAAGTAACAGAGGAGCAGGGAGACAAAAGCAACAGAGGAACAGGGAGACAAAAGCAACAGAGGAACAGGGAGACAAAAGTAACAGAGGAACAGGGAGACAAAAGCAACAGAGGAACAGGGAGACAAAAGCAACAGAGGAACAGGGAGACAAAAGCAACAGAGGAACAGGGAGACAAAAGCAACAGAGGAACAGGGAGACAAAAGCAACAGAGGAGCAGGGAGACAAAAGCAACAGAGGAACAGGGAGACAAAAGCAACAGAGGAACAGGGAGACAAAAGCAACAGAGGAGCAGGGAGACAAAAGCAACAGAGGAACAGGGAGACAAAAGTAACAGAGGAACAGGGAGACAAAAGCAACAGAGGAACAGGGAGACAAAAGCAACAGAGGAACAGGGAGACAAAAGCAACAGAGGAACAGGGAGACAAAAGCAACAGAGGAACAGGGAGACAAAAGTAACAGAGGAGCAGGGAGACAAAGCAACAGAGGAACAGGGAGACAAAAGCAACAGAGGAACAGGGAGACAAAAGCAACAGAGGAACAGGGAGACAAAAGCAACAGAGGAACAGGGAGACAAAAGCAACAGAGGAGCAGGGAGACAAAAGCAACAGAGGAACAGGGAGACAAAAGCAACAGAGGAACAGGGAGACAAAAGCAACAGAGGAACAGGGAGACAAAAGCAACAGAGGAACAGGGAGACAAAAGTAACAGAGGAACAGGGAGACAAAAGTAACAGAGGAACAGGGAGACAAAAGCAACAGAGGAACAGGGAGACAAAAGCAACAGAGGAACAGGGAGACAAAAGCCACAGAGGAACAGGGAGACAAAAGCAACAGAGGAACAGGGAGACAAAAGTAACAGAGGAACAGGGAGACAAAAGCAACAGAGGAACAGGGAGACAAAAGCAACAGAGGAACAGGGAGACAAAAGCAACAGAGGAACAAGGAGACAAAAGCAACAGAGGAACAGGGAGACAAAAGCAACAGAGGAACAGGGAGACAAAAGTAACAGAGGAGCAGGGAGACAAAAGCAACAGAGGAACAGGGAGACAAAAGCAACAGAGGAACAGGGAGACAAAAGCAACAGAGGAACAGGGAGACAAAAGCAACAGAGGAACCAGGCAGTGAACCATCCGAACAAGTCTTAAGACACGCAAAGGTTTTCATTGATGCCGGGATAGGCGACGTTGCCATGACGGCGAGGAGAGCGCTGAGACACGGATGTGAGACTGAGAAAGCAGAGCGCCTCACCGTCTACTCGGCTTCTATGTACAGTTCACTCTATCGCCCGCTTGAAGCAACACTGCTTCCGACGGTCGGTTTTTAAGTGCCGCATGGAGATCGAGCGGCTCCATGTTTCCTCTCTAAATGGTTTCCTCCTCTTGTCTCATTGATACATGGGTGTTAATGGGTCTAAATGGGTGTTCTTCAGCGGGGCCTCGATTTGAAATCAGCAGGCGGTCCGTTCAGTTGTAATTCGCTCTACAAATCTCGAATCCCTTTGTTTCTTTACTTTTCTTTGAATACAGAACGTGTCAGGCCGAATATCAAAAGCTCTGAATGAGGTGGGAGGTGTGTCCTTGTTTTGTTTGTAAAATGTGTTCACTGTGTATATTTTAGGCGGTGTCGCAAGCAAGAAGTGCTTGTTATTCAAGTATGGGGGTGTTACGTCCACACCTATCCAGGTGTGTCCTTGTTTTGTTGTTCTGTTTCCCTCCCTCTGTTACTCTCATGTCTCTATCATTCACCATTAGATTCCCGCCTGCAGTTCATTTTGAAACCGGCATCATTACTCCATTCCTCAACCAATCAATCAGCGGGATATCCTTCCGGATAAAGCACCCTGGTTGTCAACCAATCAGGAGCCGACTTGTCTTTGAATTATCTGTGTGTTTGTTGTCGGTTCTCGAAGTTGGTCTGTGTGGTTTCTTACGTGTTTTAGACTATGGTGGGTAGTCTCTGAAAATGAAGGTTTTCATTCGTACTGTATGGTTGTTAAGTCATTTGTTGTTCTTGTTGGTCAGTCCTGTACGCGGTACAGCTGATTTATTTGTATCCATTGTTCGGTCTTGTACACGGTACAACCGTTCGCGTCACTATAAAATACTGTACTCGGTACAGTTTATAATTTCAGTTTATATTTGCTACCAAAGGAGCAAGCGGGGCAGGTAAGCAACCCATGTATATACATCCTCTGCCCATAGATAACCACTGTCTATTTCATTAGGTCAGAGGACGGATGCCGCCCATGTATTTAAGTTTGGAAGTATTTTGTTCGGCAGATTAGCCTTTTTATTCTTTTTATGTTTTCTTGTATGGCACCGTTCAGTCCCGTTTATTACCTGTTTTGATTTCTTGTAATAAATAATTTAAGTGCTCCATCCCTTCGTTGGCCTGGCAATTACTTAGCCTACATTAAGTCTGACAAGCTAAACCATTGTTACGGATCTCGACCACTTCCTAGACCTGGAAAAATAAAAATAAGGAAGTTCGGCGAGTGAGTTTTTCTTAATTTCTTTTCTTTTTTCCAATTTGCCGGCGTACCCAGGGGGCAGGAGCAGGCTATCGGAGCTGTGTAGCTCCGTGGGAGGAAGAATTTCCATGGTCTATAGGGGAGTCACTCTCGCGTTCCCTAGGAAACCCTCGTGGGTGATGGACACATTTCGAGAGAAGAGCCAGTCTGCTACAGAGTCATTCAGCCTTAAATGGTCTTCCAACCGAGAGAGGAAAAAAAGACTGTTTGTATGTTCGCATTAGAAAAGCAACTTGTTTGTCACTCCTGCGCCGTGCTACAGCGGCGCTAGCGGGGATGAGGGTGGTCCTCAGGACCCTGGAGTGAGGTTGAATGGAAGTTGTAGTTTTGTATCTTCTGAAGCTCCAGGACAGTTGGTAGTGTGATTTTGTTTGACTATGTCAAAGGACTCAAATGGTTACGTGTTTCTGTGTCGTCCTTATCACCATGATAGCTGGAAACAGCTTGTAATATCATTTTTTTTTATCATATCACATGAATTTAGCATTCATATTTGATCAAATTGTCATGAAAGTATGAATGTTGCCGAGAGAAGATGTGACAGCGATCTGGACAACGAGGACTCAAACGGGTTCTTAACTTTAATAAAAAATGTCTTCACTTTTTTTCTAAATGCAAATGTTGTATGCTCAAGGATTTTTGCACATGAAAGTTGCATCCTGCCACATTTTGCTCTCTGTATCACAAAAAGCCTGTTTGTACAGTATGCAAGTTATTTAAAGTCTTTGTGTGTGTGTGTGTGTGTGTGTGTGTGTGTGTGTGTGTGTGTGTGAATAGATTACAGAAAGTGCAGATCTCCTTTCACTGCACATCGTGACTGCAGTAAAATGCTCAATGATTTGATAATGTAGCCTAGTCAAGGACACTTTACCCATCACGACAGTATTTGTGGACCTCTGTGTCAGATGGAAAGAGGAAGTGTGTGTGTGTGTGTGTGTGTGTGTGTGTGTGTGTGTGTGACTGAGTGAGAAAGACAGGTGTGTGTGTGTGAGAGAGAGTGTGTGTGTGAGAAATGTGTTTGTGAGAGGAAGTTGAGCTCAGGTTCTTATCTTCCCTTTGTAAACCATTCTAAGAACTTTGTGATTCCATAGCAACTGACCTCCTTTCAATGTGGCTGTGGTCTTTCTTTCATTCTTTAGTTTGTTCTTTTGTTCTTTCTCTCTTTACACCTGTTCTTTGTCCTCGCTGTTTTCTTCCCCTCTCGCCCTTTTTTCTATCTTCCATTTTACAGCCTCTTCCATGACATAACACCTTTAACATTGACACTGTGAGTAGATTAGCTGACGTGCTATACGCAGTCTTTACGTGTGTGTGTGTGTGTGTGTGTGAGAGAGATAGAGAGACCTGCACATGTGTGTGTGTGAGAGAGAGAGAGAGAGGGATCCAATCATGTAGTCCCTCTGCAGACTCCAGTAGGTCTAGTCACTGGTACGGTCATTAAAGGTAAAGTAGGCAGACTCCAGTAGGTCTAGACGTGTACGGTCATTAAAGGTAAAGGAGGCAGACTCCATTAGGTCTAGACGTGTACGGTCATTAAAGGTAAAGGAGGCAGACTCCAGTAGGTCTAGACGTGTACGGTCATTAAAGGTAAAGGAGGCTCCATTAGGTCTAGACGTGTACGGTCATTAAAGGTAAAGGAGGCTCCATTAGATATAGACACGTACGGTCATTAAAGGTAAAGGAGGCTCCATTAGGTCTAGACGTGTACGGTCATTAAAGGTAAAGGAGGCAGACTCCATTAGGTCTAGACGTGTACGGTCATTAAAGGTAAAGGAGGCTCCATTAGGTCTAGACGTGTACGGTCATTAAAGGTAAAGGAGGTAGACTCCATTAGGTCTAGACGTGTACGGTCATTAAATGTAAAGGAGGTAGACTCCATTAGGTCTAGACGTGTACGGTCATTAAAGGTAAAGGAGGCAGACTCCAGTAGGTCTAGACGTGTACGGTCATTAAAGGTAAAGGAGGTAGACTCCATTAGGTCTAGACGTGTACGGTCATTAAAGGTAAAGGAGGTAGACTCCATTAGGTCTAGACGTGTACGGTCATTAAAGGTAAAGGAGGCTCCATTAGGTCTAGACGTGTACGGTCATTAAAGGTAAAGGAGGCTCCATTAGATATAGACGCGTACGGTCATTTAAGGTAAAGGAGGTTCCATTAGGTCTAGACGTGTACGGTCATTAAAGGTAAAGGAGGTAGACTCCATTAGGTCTAGACGTGTACGGTCATTAAAGGTAAAGGAGGTAGACTCCATTAGGTCTAGACGAGTACGGTCATTAAAGGTAAAGGAGGCAGACTCCATTAGGTCCAGACGTGTACGGTCATTAAAGGTAAAGGAGGCTCCATTAGGTCTAGACGTGTACGGTCATTAAAGGTAAAGGAGGCTCCATTAGGTCTAGACGCGTACGGTTATTAAAGGTAAAGGAGGCTCCATTAGGTCTAGACGCGTACGGTCATTAAAGGTAAAGGAGGCTCCATTGGGTCTAGACGCGTACGGTCATTAAAGGTAAAGGAGGCTCCATTGGGTCTAGACGCGTACGGTCATTAAAGGTAAAGGAGATAGACTCCACCTGGGAAATGGCAGCCTTTAATCCTTTCTGTATCTTTACAAAGGTCTTTCTGTTCTTACCCAGCTTTAAAAGGTTTGAATGATGCACAAACATTCCTTTCAAATCCAAGCAGAGCACAGCATTCTTCTGGGCGTACAAGCAGTGGATTGAGTTGTTGCCGTGGCAATGTTTTTGGCAGTTGGATTGGAATGAAGAGAAAAAAAGGCAAACAACTCCTTTAAAGCCATCACAACCCACAGTGTTTGACTACTGTCAGTCAAATCCTTAGTTTGACTGTATTGTGCATATATATTTTTTTTTATGAGTCTTTCAAAGAGGTTTTGAGTCATTCAGAAAGTATTCAGACCCCTTCCATTTCCCATAATTTGTTGATTTGTTGTTTTTCTTAGCAATCCACTCACAATACCCCATAATGACAAAGCGAAAACAGGTTTGTATAAATGTGTCCAAATCTATGAAAAAAATTCGAATCAAAAAAAAAATCCCAAGACACTTAAAGACTGGCTGTTCCCATTGCTCAACTTCGAGATGTTTCCACAACATAATTGGAGTCTACCCCTGGTCCAAATCTATTGATTGGACATGATTTGGAAAGGCACACACCCGTCTCTATAAGGTCCCACCGTTGACACCAATCCACAACGTCAAAGGAATGGTCAGTAGACCTCCGAGACTGGACCGTCTCGAGCCACCGATCTGTGGGAAAAAAACAGGGCATTTCTAGAGCTGGGCATTTCTGAAGCTCCAGGACAGTTGGTAGTGTGATTTTGTTTGACTATGTCAAATGACTCAAATGGTCTAGACGTGTACGGTCATTAAAGGTAAAGGAGGCAGACTCCATTAGGTCTAGACGTGTACGGTCATTAAAGGTAAAGGAGGCTCCATTAGGTCTAGACGTGTACGGTCATTAAAGGTAAAGGAGGCTCCATTAGGTCTAGACGTGTACGGTCATTAAAGGTAAAGGAGGCTCCATTAGATATAGACACGTACGGTCATTAAAGGTAAAGGAGGCTCCATTAGGTCTAGACGTGTACGGTCATTAAAGGTAAAGGAGGCAGACTCCATTAGGTCTAGACGTGTACGGTCATTAAAGGTAAAGGAGGCTCCATTAGGTCTAGACGTGTACGGTCATTAAAGGTAAAGGAGGTAGACTCCATTAGGTCTAGACGTGTACGGTCATTAAAGGTAAAGGAGGCAGACTCCAGTAGGTCTAGACGTGTACGGTCATTAAAGGTAAAGGAGGTAGACTCCATTAGGTCTAGACGTGTACGGTCATTAAAGGTAAAGGAGGCTCCATTAGGTCTAGACGTGTACGGTCATTAAAGGTAAAGGAGGCTCCATTAGGTCTAGACGTGTACGGTCATTAAAGGTAAAGGAGGCTCCATTAGATATAGACGCGTACGGTCATTAAAGGTAAAGGAGGTTCCATTAGGTCTAGACGTGTACGGTCATTAAAGGTAAAGGAGGTAGACTCCATTAGGTCTAGACGTGTACGGTCATTAAAGGTAAAGGAGGTAGACTCCATTAGGTCTAGACGTGTACGGTCATTAAAGGTAAAGGAGGCAGACTCCATTAGGTCTAGACGTGTACGGTCATTAAAGGTAAAGGAGGCAGACTCCATTAGGTCTAGACATGTACGGTCATTAAAGGTAAAGGAGGCTCCATTAGGTCTAGACGTGTACGGTCATTAAAGGTAAAGGAGGCTCCATCAGGTCTAGACGTGTACGGTCATTAAAGGTAAAGGAGGTAGACTCCATTAGGTCTAGACGTGTACGGTCATTAAAGGTAAAGGAGGCAGACTCCATTAGGTCTAGACGTGTACGGTCATTAAAGGTAAAGGAGGTAGACTCCATTAGGTCTAGACGAGTACGGTCATTAAAGGTAAAGGAGGCAGACTCCATAAGGTCTAGACGTGTACGGTCATTAAAGGTAAAGGAGGCAGACTCCATTAGGTCTAGACGTGTACGGTCATTAAAGGTAAAGGAGGCAGACTCCATTAGGTCTAGACGTGTACGGTCATTAAAGGTAAAGGAGGCAGACTCCAGTAGGTCTAGACGTGTACGGTCATTAAAGGTAAAGGAGGCTCCATTAGGTCTAGACGCGTACGGTCATTAAAG
>CM030172.1:3107222-3114722 GCA_017639675.1 Aplochiton taeniatus
TTAGAGTGTTGCCAGATATGGGTATCAATTGTCCGCCATCAGAGTCCGTTGTATAAACTGATGTTAAGTCTCTTTTTTGTTTTTGTTGTTGCTTTCTCTGTCTTATTTCTCTCTTTCTCTCATTTATTTTTCATCTTTTCTCTCTCTCTCTCTCTCTCTCTCTCTCTCTCTCTCTCTCTCTCTCTCTCTCTCTCTCTCTCTCTCTCTCTCTCTCTCTCTCTCTCTCTCTCTCTCTCGCACTCTGAACACGTTCTTCTTCCTGTTAACTTCATTTCAGAGGGATTTCTTCTTGGCTTTAGACCAAACCTTACACGGTTACACTTTTATTTTCTGTGCCGTAGTAAGGGGCTGGTTTTTCCTATTTTCTAAAACGAACACACAGATGTGTCTAAAACACAGCACGTGTCCCAGGTAGCAGGCAGTAGTTCTCTGATCTCCAGACGTTTACAATAATACAACTCTTTAGATCAGTAGAAGAGCGCTCTGAAGGGGCTTAACCTCCACATTTGCGACTCCCACATACTCAAGAATACAGAGGGGCTTTTGTTTTTCCCTTCCCTTCCCTCTCTCTGCCTTCCAGTTTAGAGTGAACAGAACACAACCATGGAATCAGAACTGTGCAATCAGAACCATAGAATCAAGATCATGGAATCAGAACTATAGAATCAGAACTATAGATTCAGAGCCATAGAATCAAGATCATGGAATCCGAACCATAGAATCAGAGCTTTGGAATCAGAACCAAAGAACCAAGATCATCCAAACCATAGAATCAGAACCATAGAACGAAGATCATGGAATCCAAACCATAGAATCAGAGCTTTGGAATCAGAACCGTAGAATCAAGATTAAGGAATCAGAACTATAGAATCAGAACATTGGAATCAGATCATTGGAATCAGAACTTGGACCATTCCACTGTGATTCTCTGGGTGGCTCTGGCTAGACGCTGACTAAGTTGTTCTGTGATCTCCTGTGATACCAAAGCGTGTTCTCTTTGACCCTGGAGGTCAACGGGACCCGTCTGGGAGGGGTCGAGAGTGAGGTCAGTGCCTCGTTACACCGTCGGCAGTCATCACCATGACAACCGATGCAGAACCAGAGCCAGCGTTCATGGGTCATTGGGGTTAGCTGCACTTAGGATGACGGACACCACGCTAACCAAGCCATAGGTAGAGTTAACAGACAAAAACAAATAACTCTCAAACAAATGTAAAAAAAAAAAAGATATATGCAAATGCTAATTTTGTATATTTGAATGCCATTCCATGACCCACCTAAGTATAGGCCAATGCAGTCTTATCTCAAACAAATCTAATGAGATAGTATATTATAATACAGATTTCACTACAAATTGGATTACTCTGTGTAGCCTCTACAAGCTCTATGCCAAATGAATCTTTTTTTAATTTAAAATTATTAGATTAGATAAAGAGGGGGTCGATCGAACGTAATGACTGGCTAATGTAGCTTATTGAAGATCAGTAGACTGCCATTTAAAAACACGTGGAGTGGGAACCATGTCGTGAGCTCTATTACCACAGGGACTCTGCCCATTGGTCAATTGGAGATGGGCCATTGTGATGTCACAAGCTCCATTACCACACGGACTCTGCTCATTGGTGGATTGGAGATGGGCCATTGTGATGTCACAAGCTCCATTACCACACGGACTCTGCTCATTGGTGGATTGAAGATGCGCCATTGGAATTCCCCTGCTCCCTCGCGGGATCCAGAGATATCTACAGCTGTGTTTGGCCTGTATTACTTTGTGTTGATATGAGATATCACACTGTGCCTACAATTTTATGCACGTTAATATATTCCACTATACTTTAATGCATCACTAATACTACTGGTAATAATACTACTTTGCATTAAATATAAAATAAATAAATACTTTATTAGAATATTCGTTTATGGTATTTATATGCCAATTTTATGTTATATTATATGTATATGTGTATGTATGTGTATATATATATATATATATATATATATATATATAATATTTCCTGTTTTATTTTGTATATTCTTAGTACTTCTTCTTCTTAGTACTTAGTAGCAGTATAAATTGATCATTTGAGATTCTCTGTCACATCTGCCTCTCTTCTCACTCGTTCACATACATACATCTCAGTCTACATCCTCCTCTCCTCTCCTCTCCTCTCCTCTCCTCTCCTCTCCTCTCCTCTCCTCTCCTCTCCTCTCCTCTCCTCTCCTCTCCTCTCCTCTCCTCTCTCCTCCCTTCCCCTGTCCTCTCCTCTCCTCTCCTCATCCCGTTTTTCAAAAGGTATAATTATGTTTTTCTTTTCTTTCCAGATCCCAGCGAAGACATTGAAAATCTATTATGGGGTTGAACAATTTCAGCAATGTGTCCAGGACGTCACGGTTACAGTGTTTAAAGCTGTCTTCTCTGGTGTGATTGTCATTTTAATAGGGTTCTGTATTTCACTCGCGGTGGGCTCAGGTTTGGAATTCCTTTTTTTTTGTTTTTCATCCTACGAAACCTTTTTACTCCTCCTTTGTTTGTCTGCTACTCTTCTTCTACTCTTCCTCTCGCACACTTCCTCTCAAACCCACCGCTCTTCCTGCTTCCTGCTTTGAGTGTACTGGACGCACGAACCATCAAAGAAGAAACTAAACAGGGTTTTACCCTGCAGGGTTTGGGTGGCTCATCTTAATGACTACAACTCACACACACACACACACATGCACGCACGCACACACACACACACACACACACACTACCCTATCCTTCACCATCCCTCCCTCCGCCTTCCTCTCTCCCTCCTCATCCCTCTGTCATATGAGTGTGTGTGTGTGTGTGTGTGTGTGTGTGTTTCATTCCACGTCCCCATCAAGGCCACTTTTTCCGTTCTGTCTGCACTTTTCCCTCTTCGCTTTTATAATTCACTCTGCACACACGCACGCACGCACACACACACACACACACACACACACACGCACACACGCACACACACACAGACAAGAGAGGAAAGCAAACAGTCCACCTCCGTCATACGAGAGACCCTTTTTTCTTTTTATTGTTATTTATAAACAGCTTTGGAGTCTGGCATTATTCGATAACCACGTACAAAACATCAGAGTGGCAAAAAAGGAAGGAGGAACAGGGAGGAGAAGAGAAATAAAGATAGACAGACTCAGACAGAGAGGGATGGGAAGGAGGGGGGAGAAGAAAGGACTAGAAAAGAGAAAGAGGGGAAGTGGAGGGGGGGGGTAAGTAAAGAGCTGTTCATCTGAAATGAGTCAGCTAAACAAAGGAGAGAACAAAAGGGAGAGAGAGAGAGAGAGAGGGGGGGGAGAGAGAGAGAGAGAGAGAGAGAGAGAGAGAGAGAGAGAGGGGGAGAGAGAGAGGGGGAGAGAGAGAGAGAGAGAAACAGAGAGAGAAACAGAGAGAGAGAGAAAGAACAGAAAGAAAGAAAAGGGGGTTGCAGTCTACCCCTTCCTTGCTTGGTCAGAAAAGTACAGGCATACACAAACAGAGCCATTTCTCTCAGAACGTAGTTAGAAAAAGTCAACGTCAACAAACAGATAATATACATCACCCGTGCTCCCACAGCTGTACAGACAACACAGAGTTAAAGACAGTAACCCCCTTCCCCTGGTTCCCACCCTCAGAAAGGTAGAATGTAGATGCCGTCGCCCTTAGCGACGCCCTGGTGAGCTTTGCGTCGGCCATTTTGTGAGTTCCTCCACACTGGGCCCTGTCTCGTGAGTGAGACAACAGTTTCGTTAAGCTTTATTTAAATCTTCGGTCGACAACGTGTTCACATTTTCCCCGGGTAAGCAAACGTTCTGAACATCACGGTGAACAGTGGTATGTCCTGATTGATACTGTGTTGCATGGTGAACAGTGGCATCACCTTTGTGTTTAACGGGAAATCGGATAAGTTCTGAAGGCAGAGTCTTAAGCACAATACAGACAGACATTAATTAACATAATTCCTTTTGTCAGTTACTGATTTAACTCTGCAAAACAGTTTCAATGTTTATTTATTTTTTTATATATCTGAACGACTCTAGCAAACACATCAACGATTGTTATAGATATGAATTCTGGGCCAGGCTTATAGATCCATTAGAATCTTCTGGACCACGGATGTGAATCAATGTCCCAAAAGGGAGTTGTGTGCTGAGGGAACAATGTGCTGGTTCTGTGTTGGTTCGTTGGTTCACAGACACACACACACACATACACACATACACCACAGTGCAGGGGAGAGCTAAGGTCGGGATTCAGTCAGAGGAGTGTCCATCATTTGGCCTGCAGTAAATCCTGAGTCAATCAAACCCCTTCCTGTTCTCAACGTATGACCACAGCCGGTATTGACACCAGCAGAGCCAATGAGAGGCAGAGAATAGCCTCGGCGGGGCGGGACCCAGCGTTGCTATTGGCTCTCTGCACTCCACTGGGCGAGCCAACAGGAGTCCTGGGGACACATTTGTTCTTCCTCCTGGGCGGGGCAGAGGGGTCGTATTTCCCGTCCTGGGGGGTGTAGTCTTTGCCCCCCTCCCCCCTCAGGGTCTGCACCTCGTTCTGCGGCCCCTGGCCCTTGCGGCCTCGGCGGGTACAGTTCCGGCGGCCCCCCTTGGGCGTGCGGGGCGGGGGCCGGGGCAAGGGGGCGGGCGAGGCCAGGTTGTGCTGGTCGCCGTGGGGCAGGTGCGGGTGCTGGTGGTGGTTGGTGTGGTGTCTCTGCTGGGTCCTCTGGTGGATGTGGTGCCGCTCCTCTTTCTTCAGGGACTCGCCCAGCTCGTTCTCCCCGCCCACGGAGCCCCCCGCCCGGGCTTCACCGGGCAAACAGCTGGGTAGTCGCCGGAGAAAGGAGGGAACACCCTATTACAACTTATACATCTTATTTGACACGGTTTTTGGACGGGGAACTTTTCAATCTTACCGTGCAGGTGTAATTGTAAGTTGATAGTGATAGTGATTTTAGAAGGAATATTAGCGTATTTTGTCAATACTTATCCTAACTCTAAACTATGGATTGGAAACTATGTATTCTCCACTGCTAGTGGGCATATATTGTTACCACATGGATTCTCTGGATCCCAGAGGGGCTGGATGCAGTCCCCTATATGCCTTAACAGATGGCCTACACACACATAATAAATACATTAGGAATGCTGATTGAATCTGCCAATGATATAATGGCTGGGAGTTGCCTTCAGACTGCCAAAGTTACATTATAAACTTATTATACGTAATGTGATGGGAGTCAGACTGTATTCATTTACAGAGGTTACAGAGGTTACAGAAGGTTACAGGAAAAAAACGGTGTTTTTTTAAATATTAAAGCATTAAAACATTATTGCAACATTATCTTTGTCCATTTCCGGTTGTCTATGACTAAACCTCTTTTTATTGAATTTGCTTACTTAGGGAGCTCCTCCTTTTTGAGCCTCTTCAGATCCCGTCCCGCCAGCTCTGGAGGGGACACACAGGCCAGCTCGGACGTGGACCCCCTGAACCTCCGCAGCCAATCCCAGAGCGACAGCGCCGTGCAGTCGCACTCCCACGGGTTCTCGTTCAGACGCAGGTACTCCAGGGCCGGCAGGAGGGCCAGGCTGGCGGCCAGAACAACAGGATGCATGCGTCATTTGCGGCATACATTTCTACATGTGGTATTTCATCGATGTATCTTTGTATTGCACCGTCTTTTAGGATTGGAGGGAAAAGGGTCGATGGGATCGCACCTGGCTCCGGGGAGCTCGGTAAGGGAGTTGTTGAACAGGTACAGAGTGGTGAGGCGACGGAGGTCGTGGAAGGCCAGCCGGTGGACCCAACGCAGCCGGTTCTGGTGGAGCAGCAGCCGGTCCAGGACTCCCAGCCCTCGGAACGTGTTCTGGTGGAGCGACCACAGCCGGTTGCCGTGCAGGAAGAGGTGGGAGAGGTTCAGCAGGTCCACGAACAGGTCGTCCTCGAGGAACTCCAGCTGGTTGTCCTGGTGACGACACAAGGAGGGGGGGGTAGATGGAGAGAGAGGTGGAGGAGGGGAGGATGGAGGCAGAGGAAGAGGGTGGATGGAGAGAGAGGTGGAGGGGAGGGGAGGGTAGATGGAGAGAGAGGTAGGGGGTAGATAGAGAGAGGGGTGGGGGGTGAGGGGAGGAGAGGGTGGAAAGAGGATGAAGAAAGGGTTGAGAGAGAGAGAGAGAGAGAGAGAGAGAGAGAGAGAGAGAGAGAGAGAGAGAGAGAGAGAGAGAGAGAGAGAGAGAGAGAGCAGATGGAGGAAGAGGAGAAATAGATTAACTTCTATTTATTGGAAACTATGTATTCTCCACTGCTAGTGTGCATATACTGTTAACACATGGATTCTCTGGATCCCAGAGGGGCTGGATGCAGTCCCCTATATACCTAAACAGATGGCCTACACACACATAACAAATACATTAGGAATGCTGAATGAATCTGTCTATGATATAATGGCTGGGAGTTGCATTCAGACAGCTAAAGTTGAGATACTGTGTGTGTGTGTGTGTGTGTGTGTGTGTGTGTGTGTGTGTGTGTGTGTGCCTGCGTGCGTGTGTGTGTGTGCATAAGTGTGCACAAAACACACACACATCTACCGTAACCAATAGCCCACTCCTGAATGTCCATGTGAATTGATTGACCCTATCAATAGTGGTGTGTAGGAAAGAGCTGACTGATGCTTCCCTCCTCTCTGCAGAAAGTCATGGGCCTTGTTAACACTCCGACAAAACAGACTGTTCAACGGATGAATACACTCTAACATCACAATGGATTATTACACTCTAACATGATAGCACTATTCAATGGATTATTACGCTCTAACATGATAGAACTATTCAATGGATTATTACACTCTAACATGATAGAACTATTCAATGGATTATTACACTCTAACATGATAGCACTATTCAATGGATTATTACACTCTAACATAATAGCACTATTCAATGGATTATTACACTCTAACATGATAGAACTATTCAATGGATTATTACACTCTAACATGATAGAACTATTCAATGGATTATTACACTCTAACATGATAGCACTATTCAATGGATTATTACACTCTAACATGATAGAACTATTCAATGGATTATTACACTCTAACATGATAGAACTATTCAATGGATTATTACACTCTAACATGATAGAACTATTCAATGGATTATTACACTCTAACATGATAGAACTATTCAATGGATTATTACACTCTAACATGATAGAACTATTCAATGGAGTATTACACTCTAACATGATAGAACTATTCAATGGATTATTACACTCTAACACGATAAGATTATTTAATAGATTATTACACTCTAACATAATAAAACTATTCAATGGATCATTACACTCTAACATGATAGAACTATTCAATGGATTATTACACTCTAACATGATAGAACTATTCAATGGATTATTACACTCTAACATGATAGAACTATTCAATGGATTATTACACTCTAACATGATAAGATTATTTAATAGATTATTACACTCTA
>CM030172.1:3127222-3132222 GCA_017639675.1 Aplochiton taeniatus
TTTACCTGTTTTGTTATTGGTTTCTGTCAGGTTTACCAGTAACATTGTGTGAGGGGGGTTTCTATTGGTCGGGGTGTGAGGCGTGGGTTTTAAGGGGTCAGGGGTTTAAATACGTTTGTTTTTTTGTCCTTTGTATAAGATAACAACAATGACAACAATAAATATTAAAATGAATACATAACAGTATAATTCAATTAGTTTGTATATCAGATGTGATCATATTATTACATAAAAAAATTGTGAACAGAATATTGACAGTAAAACACAAAATGTTTATGACCACTACCAGATCAGGCGGTGACATTAGATGTGATCACTCAGTGTCCCTCAGGCCAGGGCAAGCAGATACATATTTGGCAGCAATGTGGGCCATTGCTCCCTCACCCAAAAGTATTCCACACTTTTCTTCATCTGATCAAATGTTGACATTTGAAATTGATTTACAAATTTGTTTACGAATTGATTCTCTCAATGAGAAATATTTTGGACAATGGAGGAGCATTTGTGTCTCTACTTGCCCTGTCTGGCAGGGAACTCCATGGGTAGCCATGTCTCTTTGTGTCCTCCTTTTTAAATTGCCATTCAGTCGGTCACTCAGTCTGTACTCGGTCAAGATGCTTTACATCTCTGATGGAGTAGATGCTCACTCTCTCTCTCTCTCTCTCTCTCTCTCTCCATCCCCCTCTCACTCTCTCTCTCCTTCTCTCTCCGTCCCCCTCTTGCTCTCTCTCTCTCTCTTATTTCTTGGTCTCAACCTCTCAATTTCCAATTCAATTCGAATGCTTTATTCGGCATGACTGTACAAACAAGGACAATATTGCTGAAGCAGTTTATAAAAGGACAGTACAAATAAAAGGTTGCTTAATTCTTATAAATTGCAAGAAGCAAATCCTTTGTGCTTGTTATGTTTATGTCAATGTGTGTGTGTGTGTGTGTGTGTGTGTATGTGTGTGTGTGTGTGTGTGGGTCTGTGTGTGTGTAGGTGTCAGTCTGTGTCTGTGTGTGTGTGTGTGTGTGTGTATTACTCACTATCCCTCAGGTATCTCTCTATCTCTTTTCCTCTCCCTATCACTCCATCTCTTTGAATCTTTCTCTCTCTCTCTCTCTCTCTCTCTCTCTCTCTCTCTCTATTTGAATCTTTCTTTCTCTGTCTTTCCCTCTTTGAATCTTTCACTCTCTTTGTCTCTCTCTATTTGAATCTTTCTCTCTCTATGTCTCTCTCTCTCTCTCTCTCTCTCTTTGAATCTTTCTCTCTCTGCCTCTCCCTCTCTTCTTTCTCTCACTCTGTCTCTCTATTTGAAACTTTCTCTCAATCTCTCCCTCTTATATTCTTTCCATAGTTGTATTTCTTTTTATTATTCCGTACAAATCACAACAGTCCTTTAATCACAAAATCCTAAAACTTTGGATTTAGGACCATTTGAAAAAGCCTACAAAATGACTAAATCTAAACTAAATGAATGAATCTCAAGGTCTTAAAACTTCAGATTAAGGACTAAATCATTCTTAGTATTATAGATTTGGAGCCCTGAAGAAAGAATATTTTCTTCAACTGGCTCTGGTCTCTTTAAACAATAGAGCACCCTCCTTTGCCTACCCCCACTGCTTTCATTTTGAATCATTTATACATTAATTTTTCTTTCTTTTTTTATTCTGTGTGTTTTCCACGAGAGACGACCCTGGTCGTGAACTCAGTGTTTGGAGGACCATCCAATCACAACCACACAATGGTTTGCCACTGAAGGCCAAACACACACACACACACACACACACACACACACACAGCTTACACGCACACACACACACACAAACGCATTGACACACAGGTATGTGCAAACACCCTGACACAGTAAAACAGGCCAACACCCTCTTCTCACGTAAACACACTCTGACACAAAGGGCTGTTGTTGGATAGCTCTGTCTCATCGTAGATGCACTTAGATGTGTGTGTGTGTGTGTGTGTGTGTGTGTGTGTGTGTGTGTGTGTGTGTGTGAGCACTTCTGTGTGGCCTCAACTACAACCATCAGGGTGAACTCAAAAACTTTCTTTACCGACTTCCTGTGCACCTGATTGGGCAACGTGGCAAAGTCTACATACTCCCTGTTAAAGTCCTGAACCAGGGGACATCACAACATCACACACACACACTCACACACACACACGTCATTCATTTGCTGGGAGGAAGAGAAGGGCCAGGCCGAAACAGAGGGAAGAATGGATAGAGGTCCGAATTGGCAAAGACTGTTATAGAGGTGTTTGTGTGTGTGTGTGTGTGTGTGTGTGTATGTGTGTGTGTAAAAACCAGTAAACGACAATAAAAAAGAAAAAGGGGGTAACTAAAAGGTGTGTGTGTGTGTGTGTGTGTGTGTGACAGACTGCGTGTGTATGCATTTGTTATTATGAAACTAGGAAGGGCTGTGTGTGTGTGTGTGTGTGTGTGAGAGATGACACTTTCACTTCCAGCTTATTGCTGCCCTCAAGACAGAACACACACACACACACACACACACACACACACACACACACACACACACACACACATTGTTTAATGGGTAGCTGCCGGCTTGTGTGTGTGTCTTTCACACAGAGGTAAAACATCAAGCCATCTCTCTCTTTCTTTCTCTCTCTTACTCTCTGTCTCTCTCTGTCTCTTTCTCTCGCTCTCTCTCTGTCTCTCTCTCTCTCTCTCCCTCTCTGTCTCTCTGTCTCTCTCTCTCTCTGTCTCTCTCTCTCTCTTTCTGTCTCTTTCTCTCTGTCTCTCTCTCTCTCTCTCTCTCTCTCTCTCTCTCTCTCTCTCTCTCTCTCTCTCTCTCTCTCTCTCTCTGTCTCTGTCATTCTCTCTCTCTCTTACTCTCTTTGTCTCTCACTCCCCCTTCTCTCCCCCATCCCAATCTCTTTCTCCTCCCTCACCTTTTCTCTTTATCTACCACTCTCTCCCCCTCTCGTCTCGACCCCCTCAGTGCGTCCTCTGTCCCCTGTCCCCTGCTGCTGGGTCCTAACTCCCTTTCCGTATGTCCCCAATCACCACAACAACAACAACAACAACACTGTTTGGAAAACCTTTGACCAAGGTCTTGCATAGCAGAGAAAAGTGTCCACTTTTATTAATCACTGCTGCACACACACGCAAACACACACGCACACACTCTCTCTCACACACACACTCACACACAAACACACACAAACACGGAACAACACCATTTTATATATACACCCGCTATATGCACTTTTTTTTAAAAGGATCTTAGAATATGAATTGGGGATAAATTGTCTGCTTTGTTCTTAATGAATATGGCAGGCAAAGATGCTTTACATCCCCAAGCACTCTGGAGGTTTTTGATCTTGACATCGTGCTGTTGTGGTATCTACAGCAGAACTTAGGGAACACAGGGGGACATTTGGGATCAAAGTTTATTGATGAAGAGGAGGATGATGATGGGGTGATGATGATGATGGGGTGATGGTGGTGATGATGATGGTGATGACGATGATGATGATGATGATGATGATGGTGATGATGATGATGATGATGATGATGATGATGGTGATGATGATGATGATGATGATGGGGTGATGGTGGTGATGATGATGATGATGATGATGATGGTGATGATGATGGTGATGATGATGATGATGATGGTGGTGATGATGATGATGATGATGGTAAGGATGATGATGATGATGATGATGATGATAAAGATGATGATGGTGATGATGACGATGGTAAGGATGATGATGATGATGAGGATGGTGATGATGGTGATGATGGTGATGATGATGATGGTAAGGATGATGATGATGATGATGATGATGATGAAGATGATGATGGTGATGATGACGATGGTAAGGATGATGATGATGATGAGGATGGTGATGATGGTGATGATGGTGATGATGATGATGGTAAGGATGATGATGATGATGAGGAGGATTATGATGATTATGATGATGATGATGATGATTATGATGATGACGATGGTAAGGATGATGATGAGGATGATGATGATGATGATGATGATGATGACGAGGATAAGGATGAGGATGAAGAGGAGGATGGGGATGAGGGTGCGAAGGAAGATGTGTGTGTGTGTGTGTGTGTGTGTTGTAATGTGGTCAGTTGCCGTAGGAACTTTAGGTTTACACCAGCCAAAGATGTCAACGCAGTATGAGCAACGTACTACCTGGTTACATTAGTGAAAACTACACATGACTCAACCACACACACACATAGATTAATACACTTGTACATGAAGGACAGACACACACACACACACACACACACGCACACACACACACATAGATTAATACATGTACAGTGGGGCCAAAAAGTATTTAGTCAGCCACTGATTGTGCAAGTTCTCCTACTTAGAAAGATGAGAGAGGTCTGTAATTTTCCTCATAGGTACACTTCAACTATGAGAGACAAAAATGAGAAAAAAAATCCAGGAAATTACATTGTAGGATTTTTAAAGAATTTATTTGTAAATTATGGTGGAAAATAAGTATTTGGTCACCCACAAACAAGCAATATTTCTGGCTTTCACAGACCTGTAACTGAATGACCTGCAGAGAGCTGGGACCAAAGTAATAAAGGCTACCATCAGTAACACACTACGCCGAGAGGGACTCAAATCCTGCAGTGCCAGGCGTGTCCCCCTGCTTAAGCCAGTACATGTCCAGGCCCGTCTGAAGTTTGCCAGAGAGCATATGGATGATCCAGAAGAGGATTGGGAGAATATCATGTGGTCAGATGAAACCAAAATAGAACTTTTTGGTAAAAACTCAACTCGTCGTGTTTGGAAGAAGAAGAATGCTGAGTTGCATCCCAAGAACACCATACCTACTGTGAAGAATGGGGGTGGAAACATCATGCTTTGGGGCTGTTTTATTGCAAAGGGGACAGGACGACTGATCCGTGTTAAGGGAAGAATGAACGGGGCCATGTATCGTGAGATTTTAAGCCAAAACCTCCTTCCATCAGTGAGAGCATTGAAGATGA
>CM030172.1:3147222-3154722 GCA_017639675.1 Aplochiton taeniatus
GCTAGTCTGCTGTCAGCACACAGTGGAGCTTTGCTCACAGCAAGCCGAGTCCTTCCCCAGGGCAGAACACCGCCGTTCAGGTTTATAATTACCGCAATGTCCTTCCTTCACAACCACAGCTTTCCACTCACCAAGAGGCAGGTTGAGATTTGTTATGATCATTTTACAAACTGCCAAACCATGTGGGATTAAACCCCCCCCCCAAAAAAGAATCAATAATAAAATGTCATCAAATATTTTATCATATTTGTCGAAGTTCAAAGAAACGTCTGTTGTTGATTGAGACGCCATGGCGCTGCTAACCTGCTAGAGGTTTAGCATTCCGTTGGTATTCCCATGGAAACACATGGAAATCTGTTAGCAGTGCTAACGCTAGCCAGCGGCGGCCGGATGATTTAGTCACCAGTGGGTGACAAAGAACAACTGCCAACATTTAAATGAATTAACAACACTGTTATTTAAAATGTATACAATGGGTCTCTACCATATAGTTTATTGAAATTAAAAAATGATTGTTATTATTATTAATATTATTATTATTCATAACGTTAAAGATTCCTAGTTAGTATAACATAACATTAATGATTATTATAATTATTATTAAATATATTTTACATGAATTAGACCTATTCAGAATGTTTTCAGTTATTGGATTGTTTTTGTTGTTGTTATAAAAATATAAAACTATTAACATAATACACATACACACTTGCATTTATGCAAATCCAACCATATGGAAGTATGAGGCTGACCGACCTATAATACTTTAATACTTGACATAGTACAAATCCCTGTATATAATATGGATAATATGAATATATTAGGAATCATAAGATCAACACTCAACGGATTCAACAGGATATAGGTTTAGAGCCTTACAATCGTCGTACATAATCCATATGCTCACATCTCACACACACACACACACACACACACACACACACACACTCACACACACACATACAGATTTATTCATGGTTCGCTGCTAAGCAAAGAACTACAACAAGCTTGTGTTAGTGTCATGGACTGCATTCTTTGCTATTGCTAAAATAAGTCAGCAATCCCGTGTCCCGTGCCCAAACTAAAATAGGTCAGCCATCTTAGGTGTCCCGTGCCCAAACTATAATGGGTCAGCCGTCTTAGGTGTCCCATGCCCAAACTATAATAAGTCAGCCATCTTAGGTGTCCCATGCCCAAACTATAATAAGTCAGCCATCTTAGGTGTCCTGTGCCCAAACTATAATGAGTCAGCCATCTTAGGTGTCCCATGCCCAAACTATAATAAGTCAGCCATCTTAGGTGTCCTGTGCCCAAACTATAATGAGTCAGCCATCTTAGGTGTCCCATGCCCAAACTATAATGGGTTATGGTGGTCCTGAGAAGGAGGATGTATAACCGTTGTTGTGTGTATAACCATTGTTATGTTATGGTGGTCCTGATTATGATGATTTATAAACGTGCTGAATGTACAAACGTTGTTATGTTATGGTGGTCCTGATTATGATGATTTATAAACGTGCTGTATGTACAAACGTTGTTATGTTATGGTGGTCCTGATTATGATGATTTATAAACGTGCTGAATGTACAAACGTTGTTATGTTATGGTGGTCCTGATTATGATGATTTATAAACGTGCTGTATGTACAAACGTTGTTATGTTATGGTGGTCCTGATTATGATGATTTATAAATGTGCTGCATGTACAAACGTTGTTATGTTATGGTGGTCCTGATTATGATGATTTATAAACGTGCAGTATGTACAAACGTTGTTATGTTATGGTGGTCCTGATTATGATGATTTATAAACGTTGTATGTACAAATGTTGTTGTATGTATAAATGTTGTTGTATGTGTAAATGTTGTTGTATGTATAAACGTTGTTTTATGTATAAATGTTGCTGTATGTATAAATGTAGCTGTATGTATAAACGTTGTTGTATGTATCGACGTTGTTGTATGTATAAACGTAGGTGTATGTATAAATGTTGTATGTATAAACATTGTTGTATGTATACATTTTGTTGCATGTACAAATGTTGTTGTATGTATAAACGTTGTATGTATAAAAGTTGTTGTATGTATAAACGTTGTTGTATGTATTAACGTTCTACGTATAAACGCTGTTGTATGTATAAACATTGTTGTATATAAAAATGTTGTATATTCAAATGTTGTTGTACGTATAAACGTTGTTGTATGTATAAATGTTGCTGTATGTATAAATGTTGCTGTATGTATCGATGTTGTTGTATGTATAAATGCTGTTGTATGTATAAATGTTGGTGTATGTACAAATGTTGTTGTATGTATAAACGTTGTTGTATGTATCAATGCTGTTGTATGAATGAATGTTATGTGGTTCTGGTTGGATGATGTTGTATAGATGTTGTTTTTTGTATCAATGTTGTTATATCATGGTGGTTCTGGTGGTAAGCTGTTATATAAAGGGTCTGTATGTATGAAGGTGGTGTTGGTGTTATATAAAGTGTCTGTATGTATGATGGTGCTGGTGGTGTTATATAAAGGGTCTGTATGTATGAATGTGGTGGTGGTGTTATATAAAGTGTCTGTATGTATGAAGGTGGTGGTGGTGGTGTTATATAAAGGGTCTGTATGTATGAAGGTGGTGGTGGTGTTATATAAAGTGTCTGTATGTATGAAGGTGGTGTTGGTGTTATATAAAGTGTCTGTATGTATGAAGGTGGTGGTGGTGGTGTTATATAAAGGGTCTGTATGTATGAAGGTGGTGGTGGTGTTATATAAAGGGTCTGTATGTATGAAGGTGGTGGTGGTGTTATATAAAGGGTCTGTATGTATGAAGGTGGTGGTGGTGTTATATAAAGTGTCTGTATGTATGAAGGTGGTGTTGGTGTTATATAAAGTGTCTGTATGTATGAAGGTGGTGGTGGTGGTGTTATATAAAGGGTCTGTATGTATGAAGGTGGTGGTGGTGTTATATAAAGGGTCTGTATGTATGAAGGTGGTGGTGGTGTTATATAAAGGGTCTGTATGTATGAAGGTGGTGGTGGTGTTATATAAAGGGTCTGTATGTATGAAGGTGGTGGTGGTGGTCCTTTGCCGTGTCCAGACGGATGGGCCGGGCTTCATCTCGCACCCAGCCTGCTTTGGCCCTAGGCCTAGGAACACACTCATTACCACTGGGGCACTCAGGCTGCAAGTACAATGGCAGTGTGTGTGTGTGTGTGTGTGTGTGTGTGTGTGTGTGTGTGTGTGTGTGTGTGTGTGTGTGTGTGTGTCCGTCCATGCATAATTACAAATCAATGTTTTTTACAGTTGTAGTTGTTTAAAGAAAAACCCGTAGTATGACGTGTGGTTTCACGCCTACGTCTCCCAGAAGGCTTCACACTCTTCCGCCGAGGTCAGAGGCCGAAAGGACGGAAGGACAGTGAGGAACAGGAAGTGTTCTACTTCTGTGGTACCGGAGACAGAACGGAGGCTGGCATCCCACAACCCCAAGCTGTTCCCTCTAGAGAGCTCTGGTGGGCAGTGGAGTAGGACACACACACACACACACACACACACACACACACACACAGACACAGACACAGACACAGACACAGACACAGACACAGTGACAGACACAGGCACAGGCACAGGCACAGGCACAGGCACACACACACGCACACACACACGCACTTTGTTTCTGAAAAGACTCTCTCTTGTGCACATAAATACAGGCTCTATCTCTCTCTCCTTCTCTCATACACACACACACACACACACACACACACACACACACACAAGCACATAAAAGCAAGCGTGCACACTATTATTCATGCGAGCACCTGTGTATTTGAATTCCTCTCACATACTGTTCACGCACATCTCATCATGGCCTTTCCTTTCATCTCTCCAGAATAATAGAGAGGGACTCTGCAGCATCCAGCGCTGCTTGAACTTTGACCTCTGACATGCCCTACCGACAATAGAGACACTGCCCGTTGTGTACAAACACACACACACACACACACAAACACACACACACACAAAAACATGCACACACACACACAAATACACACACACGCACACACACACACACAAATACACACACACACGCAGACACACACAGACACACACACACACACACACACACACACACGCAGACACACACAGACACACACACACACACACACACAGTAGACAGTATAAACTCATGTGTCTGCCTGTCTAGTCACTGCATCATTCTCCCCAGTAGAACCACAGAGACTTACGTGTTGCAGTACGGACTGTCAAATGTGCCGCAGTGCTCTCACTGTAACCTGCAAATGTTTTATTTTATTAATGCCCTGAGATTAAGAGTATGATATTAAAAAAATTAAAAAAATATCGTTTTAAAAACGAGCTCCTCGTACTGTACAGAGGGTAATCCGGCCTTAGCAGATTACAACCCTGATCGCTATCAAAGTTAGTCGTTCCCATGGCAAAGGTCGACTGGTTGGCCGCTTGATGACAGTGTGTCCTGTGTGGACCGGAATTACTGTTAGAGAGTTTAGTTAGAGAGAGAGAGGGACAGAGAGAAAGAGAGAGGGAGAGAGAGAGAGAGAGAGAGAGAGAGAGAGAGAGAGAGAGAGAGAGAGAGAGAGAGAGAGAGAGAGAGAGAGAGAGAGAGAGAGAGAGAGAGAGAGGGAGAGAGAAAGAGAAAGAGAGAGAGCAAAATAGAGTGAGAGAGAGGGAAAGAGAGAAAGAGAGGAAAAGAGAGAGAGAGAGAGAGGGAGGGAGAGGGAGAGCCTTGAGGGTCAAACAGCAGAACAAAGCCAGGGGTTTTCTCTCATGGTGATCCATTGACCAGGGATTAGATTTAGATGGGAGAGCAGCTTGATGTTTTAAAAAGCAAACTGGACCAGACAAAGTCCAGCCAATCTACAATCCCTGCAAGTCTTGTTGAGTTCTATACAAAGCAGGTCTAATGGGCAGGAGCTCAAATTCTAACATTCATGTAAATAATAATCATTACAAATTGTAACATTTATACGCCTATAAAGCTTCTCTAGAGCAAGCAAGCAAGGCTTTCCACTCAATTAAAGTGGTGCATATGCCGGATTATTTTGTGTTCAACATCTTTTCTGATAACCCAGAGCTGATTATATAGTTTAGGACTGCTGGAAGAAGGACTACCGGGTGACAGACTGTTGAGAGAGAGAGACTGTTGAGAGAGAGACTGTTGGAAGAGAGAGACTGTTGATAGAGAGAGACTGGTGAAAGAGAGAGACTGTTGAAAGAGAGAGACTGGTGAGAGAGAGACTGTTGGAAGAGAGAGACTGTTGAGAGAGAGAGACTGTTGAGAGAGAGAGACTGTTGATAGAGAGAGAGACTGTTGATAGAGAGAGAGACTGGTGAGAGAGAGACTGATGAGAAAGAGACTGTTGGAAGAGAGAGACTTTTGAGAGAGAGAGAGAGAGAGAGAGAGAGAGAGAGAGAGAGAGAGAGAGAGAGAGAGAGAGAGAGAGAGAGAGAGAGAGAGACTGTTGATAGAGAGAGACTGTTGAGAGAGAGAGAGACTGTTGGAAGAGAGAGACTGTTGAGAGAGAGAGAGAGAGAGACTGTTGATAGAGAGAGACTGTTGAGAGAGAGAGAGACTGTTGAGAGAGAGAGAGACTGTTGAGAGAGAGAGAGAGAGAGAGAGAGAGACTGTTGGAAGAGAGAGACTGTTGAGAGAGAGAGAGACTGTTGAGAGAGAGAGAGAGAGACTGTTGATAGAGAGAGACTGTTGAGAGAGAGAGAGACTGTTGAGAGAGAGAGACTGTTGAGAGAGAGAGAGAGAGAGAGAGAGAGAGAGACTGTTGATAGAGAGAGACTGTTGAGAGAGAGAGAGACTGTTGAGAGAGAGACTGTTGAGAGAGAGACTCGATAGGAAGGGAAGTGGAGGTCAAACGTTAAATAGAGAAAGAAGAGAGAGCCTGAGACACATCATAGAAAAATAAATCAACGAGAGGGTGAAGCAAACACACACAAAAAAGGAAAAGTTCAAAGAAAATTTACGAAAACAGATACAACATTTAAAACACAAGTCGAAAAAAAATAAATAAAGAGAAAGCAGGACGGAGTTGAAAAAGTTAGGCAAAGGATAAAAAGTATACCAGGAACTTGATTATAGTTGCTGGACATTTGGGTTCAGACTGACTGCAGGAACAACACCGTGTGCATAATTGAAGGAAGGTAGTTCACCGCTCCGCCTCAGGAGCATAGTGCCAGAATAAGCAATAACGACTTCAGCCGCACAGTAAGTCGAAGAGACGTCGGAAAAAAATAGAAATCAGCATAATCGCCCTCGCAAGCCGCAGCCAACGGGCCGTGAGGGAGAGAGGGAGGGGGTGTGAACGGCGCGTAATCACAGGAACATATGTATCGTAATGGGCCAATCGAACGGATCAGGCCCCTATATATAGGCCTACAAGGACGTGTGCCGACTGCTGGTGCGAACAGCGGGTCGTTACTCCGGGCAACTGCGTGCCGCACCAAACAACCCCCCACCCAGCACAACCACTTAGTGGCACTCAGTGAACAAACAAAAACACAATGAAATCGCTTCATGTGTTGGCTTTTATTTGTGGAATTTTTGTAAGTCGCTTCTGATCAAAAAGGTATGTGAAGCGGTTTTGATTTCAGTGGCGATTAACTTCATATCAATCAATCGTTAATCATATCAATCACTGATCATATCACTCATTGATCATATCCGTCATGTACATGGAAGACGATAGGACTCACAACCTCCATGTAGAATGTATAGGAGTAGTTATTATTGAGCCGGCTCCAGGTTTCACAGAGGGGTTCAACCATTGAACTATATAAAACCTGGAAGCCGCCAGCCTCACTGATTCAATGTAAACTCTGCTTTCTCAGACTTCTTCGTAAAAAGGGACAACATCCCGCACCGAGTCGATTGCATGCATTACGGCCATATTAACTGCAGTCCACATCAATGTATCATGCCATGACGTATAGATTGATGACAGAAACACTTGGGAGCTTTTTTTAAATGTAACGTTACATTTTACAACCGATTTAGCATGCATCGCTGAACATGAAGCACAGTTGCTTAAAATTAGTTTTATAGAAATCCACACATTTTAGGACATTTAAAAGCCTTACACATGACACCTGACATGTAAAAGCATGACACATTTTATGTCACACCGTTTTCAATGTGCTTCATGGACGCCCTTTTCTGCACTACCACAACCATAACTTATACATCAACTTATGCTGCTAACCTAACTTATACATAACTTATACATACTACAACCAAACTTACAGTAACATATGCTGCTACCCCTAGCAATACATTGTAGACTATACATTTCTGCATTTTTTTTTTTTTTTTATATATATAATTTTATTGGCCATCTTTAGCTTTAGTATATATGTCTTATCTGTGTTTTGAATGTGCACTTTATATGTTCACCGCAAGAGTGTGGGAAACGTCTTTTCGATTCCTTTGTATGTCTCGACATGTGAAGAAATTGACAATAAAG
>CM030172.1:3164722-3169722 GCA_017639675.1 Aplochiton taeniatus
TCATGCCCAAAAACCCAAAAGCCCCCCCCCCCCCGACACACACACACACACACACACACAAACACACACACACACACACACAGACATTCACGAATAGCCCCAGCCACACACACCCACACACTCACGGCCACACACACACACACACTCAAGGCCACACACACACACACACACACACACACACAGTTGTGAGAGCCTGATGGCTTTGAAGTGAAATCTCCTCTCCATCTGTCAATGCTTTACACATCTCCCTTACCCCCCTTCATCATTTCTATTCTATTTCCCCTCTCTCTCTCTCTCTCTCTCTCTCTCTCTCTCTCTCTCTCTCTCTCTCTCTCTCTCTCTCTCTCCATACCCCATGTCCTCGTCTGACATGAAGCTAAACGGGGCCATGCAGACAGACAAGCATGACCAGCAGGGTCCAAAATTAACTTTTTGGCTCACCGGCCAAGATGGCTGGTAGATGCAAAAATTTACCGGAATTTTATTTTTACTTGCTAATAATAATAAATAGCTTTTTACTATTGCAATTTGCTATTATTACTCTTTAGCGTGCCATCTCATATGCAATTCTCAATTGTAAAATGTAGGACTTTTAAAGACCTATTTAAGAGCATTATAAAACAATTTAAGACCTGTCACGTCCATACTGGGGGGAAAAAGTACTTAGGATAGGGAGGGAAAGACTTGCAAAGTGAATTAATGAATTCACATTCAACTGAACATGACAACACAGAACTATGTATACGCAAGAGTAATGTGTGCGTATGAGCAAGAAAAACGCTGCATTCATCTATCAATCTGGAAACCAGCAAACAATCAAAATTCATGGGCTGAATTTGTTAGGATATCTTACCTCAAGACAAAGGGGTACCAAAACCTAGGTTGTGATTACATTGCGTGGGAATAGAAACCTCTCTGAAAATCCATGCCAGGTTTTGCTTGTTACCTTGCAGTGACAGAAACTTGGCTCTCGTCAAGGCAACGGGCATATACAGGTATATATATATATATACACATACACATATATATACTGTGTGGAGTTTGCATGTTCTCCCTGTGCCAGCGTGGGTTTCCTCCGGGTACTCCGGTTTCCTCCCACAGTCCAAAAACCATGCAAGTTAATTGGTGACTCTAAATTGCCCATAGGGTGTGAATGTGAGTGTGAGTGGTTGTCTGTCCCTATATGTGTTGGCCCTGTGATAGACTGGCGTCCTGTCCAGGGTGTACCCTGCCTTACGCCCTGTGTTCGCTGGGATAGGCTCCAGGCCCCCCGCGACCCTGTAAAACAGGATAAGCGGTAGAAGATGAGGAGACATATATATATATATAAACAGTGGGGCCCAAAAGTATTTAGTCAGCCACTGATTGTGCAAGTTCTCCTACTTAGAAAGATGAGAGAGGTCTGTCATTTTCATCATAGGTACACTTCAACTATGAGAGACAAAAATGAGAAAAAAAATCCAGGAAATCACATTGTAGGATTTTTAAAGAATTTATTTGTAAATGATGGTGGAAAATAAGTATTTGATCAATAACAAAAGTTCAACTCAATACTTTGTAACATAAACTTTGTTGGCAATGACAGAGGTCAAACGTTTACTGTAAGTCTTCACCAGGTTTGCACACACTGTAGCTGGTATTTTGGCCCACGGACACGGACTTTCAACTCCCCCAAATTTTCTATGGGGTTGAGGTCTGGAGACTGGCTAGGCCACTCCAGGACCTTGAAATGCTTTTTACGGAGCCACTCCTTCGTTGCCCGAGCGGTGTGTTTGGGATCATTGTCATGCTGGATGACCCAGCCACATTCCATCTTCAATGCTCTCACTGATGGAAGGAGGTTTTGGCTTAAAATCTCACGATACATGGCCCCGTTCATTCTTCCCTTAACACGGATCAGTCGTCCTGTCCCCTTTGCAATAAAATAGCCCCAAAGCATGATGTTTCCACCCCCATTCTTCACAGTAGGTATGGTGTTCTTGGGATGCAACTCAGCATTCTTCTTCTTCCAAACACGACGAGTTGAGTTTTTACCAAAAAGTTCTATTTTGGTTTCATCTGACCACATGATATTCTCCCAATCCTCTTCTGGATCATCCATTAGCTCTCTGGCAAACTTCAGACTGGACATGTACTGGCTTAAGCAGGGGGACACGCCTGGCACTGCAGGATTTGAGTCCCTCTCGGCGTAGTGTGTTACTGATGGTAGCCTTTGTTACTTTGGTCCCAGCTCTCTGCAGGTCATTCATCAGGTCCCTCCGTGTAGTTCTGGGATTTTTGCTCACCGTTCTCATGATCATTTTGACCCCACGGGATGAGATCTTGCGTGGGGCCCCAGATCGAGGGAGATTATCAATGGTCTTGTATGTCTTCCATTTTCTCACAATTGCTCTCACAGTTGATCTATTCACACCAACCTGCTTGCCTATTGCAGATTCACTCTTCCCAGCCTGGTGCAGGTCTACAATTTTCTTCCTGGTGTCCTTCGACAGCTCTTTGGTCTTGGCCATGGTTGAGTTTGGAGTCTGACTGTTTGAGGCTGTGGACAGGTGTCTTTTATACAGATGACGAGGTCAAACAGGTTCCATTAATACAGGTAACGAGTGGAGGACAGAAGAGCTTCTTAAAGAAGAAGTTACAGGTCTGTGACAGCCAGAAATCTTGCTTGTTTGTGGGTGACTAAATACTTATTTTCCACCATAATTTACAAATAAATTCTTTAAAAATCCTACAATGTGATTTCCTGGATTTTTTTTTCTCATTTTTGTCTCTCATAGTTGAAGTGTACCTATGATGAAAATGACAGACCTCTCCCATCTTTCTAAGTAGGAGAACTTGCACAATCAGTGGCTGACTAAATACTTTTTGGCCCCACTGTATATATATATATATATATAGATAGATATATATATATATATATATATATATATATATATATATACACTGTATATATAGGTTTCAACACAGCCTATGCTGTTGAATTCTCATTAAATCATGCCAGAAGGACTGAAAAATCTTCCTCTCCTCTCCTCTCCTCTCCTGTCTTTTCTGACCCAGAGACTAACAACAGATGTTTGTGAGGTAATCTGTTCCAGGTCTGATGTAAGCGCTAGAACAGGAGCAGCCGGACCTACCAGCCTGTTCGGTTATAACTGGATAGTGTTTTTATCTATAACTTAAACCATTGGCCTGGGGGCATTTACCATTCAGAATCTATACCAGACAGACAGAAACATAAATAGTTAGATAGATAGATAGTTTGTTAGATCGATAGATAGATGGATGGATAGATAGATAGATAGATAGATAGATAGATAGATAGATAGATAGATAGATAGATAGATAGATAGATAGATAGATAGATAGATAGATAGATAGATAGATAGATAGATAGATAGATAGATAGATAGATAGAGAGAGAGAGAGAGAGAGAGAGAGAGAGAGAGAGAGAGAGAGAGAGAGAGAGGGAGCTTTGGTATAGTTAGTGTGGACAGCCCCATGACATTAGACAATTAGATAACTCAATATGCTAGTTAGTTTTAAATCAGGACCACACACACCACTCTTTCTCACTATATCATCACTCTTTCTCACTATATCATCACTCTAAAATATGACCATCTATATCTCATCGCTTCATTTGCTAGTTGCTGAACTTCAGGACCAAGGACAGAGCCTTGTGCTTGTATTCCAAGCTAGTATATGTCAGTACCATGGTCAGCACGTGGAAACTGAAATACCAATAGGCTTTAATAGCAGCTGTTCAGTGGGTTTCAGGGCCACTGGCCGCCTGGATCCTACATAACTCGGGGATGACCAGGTTCATTTGTCTCAGCGCTGTGGACAGAATGCATGTTTAATATGCGTGTGTTGAGTGTATATCAGGACCTGAGACAGCGCCAGGAAACGACTTCTTGAATAGAGTTGTCCCTTTATTCCAGCACCATGGACAGTACCTTCTCACCCGGATACTACTGATAATAGCCTTGTTAGTGTGTTCCAGGGCCTGAGATAGCGCCAGGAAAACACACTCTCCTTTTTGAATACGTTTGGTACGGGTGACTCGATGGGGATGGGTCTGCCTTGTGTGTTTCTCTCGTTTCCCTGGGACCCCGGCGCTTGCAAACACCGTCGCTTCATCCCTGGTCTGGGCCCTGTGCTCGCCGGCACCAGAGCGCTTTATCACCGGGCCTTGGTAAGAGGCACCTACTCCGGTGACCCGAGGGGTTGCAGCTATGGCCGAGCTAGCGAGTTTATACTAGTCAGCGCCACGGAGGACTAGCTGTCGATCATGGAGCGGCAGGCTTACGTAGCTGATTCTAGCCTGATTGTTTGTTGACTATGCAGGTTAGCCACAATACTACCTGTGTAGAGAGAGAGAGAGAGGGGGGGGGGGGGGGGGTGGGGGAGGGGGTGAGAGAGGGGGAGATTTGGATAGAGGGAGAAAGAGAGAGGGATAGAGAGAGAGATGGGGGAGGGAGAGAGAGAGACAGAGAGCAAGAGAGAGAGGAAGAGGGGGGAGAGAGAAAGTGATGGAGAAGAGGGAGAGGAAGAGAGAGAGAGAGGAAGAGGGATCATTGACTCACTGGGGATGAACTGATGCTCACAGTCAGATAATCTCCTTATCACCCGGAGAGACCATCCCATAATTGCAATATTCTAAATGATTTAATGGAAATGGTGAGGGATCAGAGAGAGAGAGAGAGGTGCACAGTTACACTGAGTATTTATGAGGACAGTCACACTGAGTCTGTATGAGAACAGTCATAGTGTGTGTTTATGAGGGCAGTCATAGTGTGTATTAGAGGACAGTCATAGTGTGTAGAGAAAGGTTCAGTCAGCCTATCAGAGAGGGAGAGAGTAGATTCATAAAGAGAGAGAGTGTGAGGGAGAGAATGGAAGAAAGAGAGAGAGAGAGAGAGAGAGAGAGAGAGAGAGAGAGAGAGAGAGAGAGAGGGAGAGAGAGAGAGAGCGAGAGAGAGAGAGAGAGAGAGAGAGAG
>CM030172.1:3174722-3179722 GCA_017639675.1 Aplochiton taeniatus
CTACTGCTGCATCATAATCAAATAAGCGTTTAGGTTAACCCAGACTAGGGACTAGCCAGTCCTCACATTCACAGAATTTCGCAGTCTTGTCAGCCAAATACAATACATTTATTCTGTTACAGACATTCAAATGATCTGAGTATTAAGATAACAGGTTATAATCTATACGGCGACGGTGCTGTAGCTATGCTAGCTAGCTTTCTGTCCTGACGCGTCAAAATCGAATTCGAGAATATTTTTGCTTGCTCTGACATCGCGTGCAATAAAAACTCACTCTAGGGGGACAGTTAGAGAATTTAGAACTTACGCGCGAAAAGGTTAATGGTAACCCTCCTGGCCATGGGTTCTGTTCTTAAGGACAACCCTCCTGGCCATGGGTTCTGTTCTTAATGGCAACCCTCCTGGCCATGGGTTCTGTTCTTAATGGTAACCGTCCTGACCATGGGTTCTGTTCTTAATGGCAACCCTCCTGGCCATGGGTTCTGTTCTTAATGGCAACCCTCCTGGCCAAGGGTTCTGTTCTTAATGGTAACCCTCCTGGCCATGGGTTTTGTTCTTAATGGTAACCCTCCTGGCCATGGGTTCTGTTCTTAATGGTAACCGTCCTGGCCATGAGTTCTGTTCTTAATGGTAACCCTCCTGGCCATGGGTTCTGTTCTTAATGGTAACCGTCCTGGCCATGAGTTCTGTTCTTAATGGTAACCCTCCTGGCCATGGGTTCTGTTCTTAATGGTAACCCTCCTGGCCATGGGTTCTGTTCTTAACGGTAACCGTCCTGGCCATGGGTTCTGTTCTTAATGGTAACCGCCCTGGCCATGGGTTCTGTTCTTAATGGTAACCGTCCTGGCCATGGGTTCTGTTCTTAATGGTAACCGTCCTGGCCATGGGTTCTGTTCTTAATGGTAACCGTCCTGGCCATGAGTTCTGTTCTTAATGGTAACCGTCCTGGCCATGGGTTCTGTTCTTAATGGTAACCCTCCTGGCCATGGGTTCTTTTCTTAATGGTAACCGTCCTGGCCATGGGTTCTGTTCTTAATGGTAACCCTCCTGGCCATGGGTTCTGTTCTTAATGGTAACCCTCCTGGCCATGGGTTCTATTCTTAATGGTAACCCTCCTGGTCATGGGTTCTGTTCTTAATGGTAACCCTCCTGGCCATGGGTTCTGTTCTTAATGGTAACCGTCCTGGCCATGGGTTCTGTTCTTAATGGTAACTGCCCTGGCCATGGGTTCTGTTCTTAATGGTAACCGTCCTGGCCATGGGTTCTGTTCTTAATGGTAACCCTCCTGGCCATGAGTTCTGTTCTTAATGGTAACCCTCCTGGCCATGGGTTCTGTTCTTAATGGTAACCGTCCTGGCCATGGGTTCTGTTCTTAATGGTAACCCTCCTGGCCATGGGTTCTGTTCTTAATGGTAACCCTCCTGGCCATGGGTTCTGTTCTTAATGGTAACCCTCCTGGCCATGGGTTCTGTTCTTAATGGTAACCGTCCTGGCCATGGGTTCTGTTCTAAATGGTAACCTTCCTGGCCATGGGTTCTGTTCTTAATGGTAACTGTCCTGGCCATGGGTTCTGTTCTTAATGGTAACCCTCCTGGTCATGGGTTCTGTTCTTAATGGTAACCGTCCTGGCCATGGGTTCTGTTCTTAATGGTAACCCTCCTGGGCAAGGGTGTTCTGTTCTTAATGGTAACCCTCCTGGCCATGGGTTCTGTTCTTAACGGTAACCGTCCTGGCCATGGGTTCTGTTCCTAATGGTAACCCTCCTGGCCATGGGTTCTGTTCTTAACGGTAACCGTCCTGGCCATGGGTTCTGTTCTTAATGGTAACCCTCCAGGCCATGGGTTCTGTTCTTATTGGTAACCCTCCTGGCCATGGGTTCTGTTCTTAATGGTAAGCCTCCTGGCCATGGGTTCTGTTCTTAATGGTAACCGTCCTGGCCATGGGTTCTGTTCTTGGTGGTTCAACGTTATCACTGTGCACCGGATTTTCTGACCGTCAGGAGGGACACCGATTTGGTTTCAGTGTAGAGAAGCTCTTAATATTATGACATAAACACACACACACACACACACACACACACACACATACAAACACACACACACACAAACACACACCCGCAAACACCCACACAAACACCCACACACAAACACCCCCACACACACACACAGATACACACACAAACACACACACACGCACACATGCACGCACACAGGTTAAGCATGGCACACAAACAGACCATTATGAAACAAAAACATTCAATGGAGTGACACACTCTCACATACAGTAGGTAGTTACACACACCTAGTGTAAATGTTATGCAAGACCCACACATGCACTGTTACGACACTATATGCAAACCCTTACACATATAATGTAATAACACACACACACACACACACACACACACACACACACACACACACACATGAATACCACGTGCCCCCTGTTCTCCTGTTCTGAGCCAGCGGTGCCATCTGTCTGAGGACTCATTGACTTAATAGTGTCAAAAGCCATGATTGGCTGCTTTACCAGCGAGGGAGGTCAGGATTGGGTCACTAAAGCCCAGGAAGTACCAGACTAACAGTCCTCTGGGTTTACAGATTTGAGAAAAAGGCCGCCATTTTGGAAGGTTAGACTTTTACTTTGTAATGAATGCTGGAGGGTTAAACTTTTACTTTTTAATGAATGCTGGAGGGTTAGACTTTGACTTTGTAATGAATGCTGGAGGGTTAGACTTTTACTTTGTAATGAATTCTGGAGAGTTAGATTTTTACTTTGTAATGAATGCTGGAGGGTTAGACTTTTACTTTGTAATGAATGCTGGAGGGTTAGACTTTTACTTTTTAATGAATGCTGGAGGTTTAGACTTTTACTTTGTAATGAATGCTGGAGGGTTAGACTTTTATTTTGTAATGAATGCTGGAGGGGTAGACTTTTATTTTGTAATGAATGCTGGAGGGGTAGACTTTTATTTTGTAATGAAAGCTGGAGGGTTAGACTTTTATTTTGTAATGACTGCGGGAGGGTGAAACTTGGTCCAGGGTCGGCTGCGACCTCATTTCGCCCCTTTCTCTGGCCCGCTCTGCTCGCGTGCGTCATAACTTTGATGCAGTGTGGACAGCTTAAGCAGATGAATAATAAATTGCAGGAGAAGATGAGGAGGAAGGAGGGCTTACTCTGCGTCTTTCTTTCTTTTCTCTCTCTCTCTCCACTTCATCCCTCTCTTCCTCTGCCCTCTTCGTCTCCTCCTTCGTCTTCTTATAAATCTATCTATCTTTCCACCGTCATGTATACAACACAAGAAAACACACACTCAACGGTACGGCAACAAATGGAAGACGTCCAAGTCACAGACACACACACACACACACACACACACACACACACACACACAGGAAAGAGGGAGTCAGAAAGTAGAAATTATCATTGCGTAAGTTGTGTGTGTGTGTGTGTGTGTGTGTGTGTGTGTGTGTGTGTGTGTGTGTGTGTGTGTGTGTGTTTGAGTGTTGTTGTTGTTTTTTATGATTGATATGATAATATAATTCTAAGCACTGTGGAAGGGCAGATGGGCTAGTTTATGCAGTGATTTGATTCTGAAACTGATACATCCCTGAGACTGTCTATCTGCCTATCTGTCTATCTGCCTGTCTGTCTATCTGCCTGTGTGTCTGTCTGTCTGTCTTCCGGTGTGTCTGTCTGTCTGCCTGTCTGTGTGTCTGCCTGTCTGTCTGTCTGTCTACCTGCCTGTTAGCGTGCCTGTCTGTGTGTCTGTGTCTGTCTGTCTGTCTGGTTAGCTGTCTGTCTGTCTGTCTGTCTGTCTGTCTGTCTGTCTGTCTGTCTGTCTGCCTGTTAGCCTGCCTGTCTGTCTGTCTGCCTGTCTCTCCGTCTGTCTATCTGGTTATCTGTCTGCCTGTCTCTCTGTCTGCCTGCCTGCCTGTCTGGCTAATGAGAGAAAGTCTTCAGGGGGAAAAACAGGGACAGAGAAGGTTCTCGCTAAAGAGAGTAGCAAGCCTCAATTCCTCCGTAAAACCAAACCACAGATCAATTATTCAAGTGGTACAGACAGAACTTAACAGGCCTGCACGAGAGGAGTAGAGGAGGAGAGGAGTAGAGGAGGCGAGGAGTAGAGGAGGAGAGGAGGAGAGGAGGAGAGGAGGAGAGGAGGAGAGGAACAGACGAAAGAGTGGAGGGAGGGATGAAGTGGAAAGAGACAGCCCGGTAGACAGACAGTGAAACAGTCAGTAAGACAGTCAGTGAACCAGTCACTTAGACAGTCATTCAGACAGACAGACAGACAGACAGTCATTCAGTCAGTCATTCAGATAGACAGAGAGACAGATGGACAGACGGACAGACAGTCAGTTAGCCAGCCAGTCAGTCAGTCAGTCAGTCAGTCAGTCATCAATAATTGAAAAGAACGTATATTCATTTTCAACATAAAGGGCGGTATCGTAACCAGATCTAATCTCCAGTAATAATTTCCATTTTTATTTGTGTGGTTCCCCTAATGATTTATCTGCTGTTACCATACGGTTTGGCATTTAATGGGCAACCCCCCCACCCCCCCCACCGTCCCAAACATTGTATTTGGAGTAGCACCATGGGTGGCCCTCCTGTGCCCTAGTCTGACAATCCCCCCCCCCCCCCACTGTGCGGAGCTGTTATAACAACCCCCCCTACACACCGTCAACAACAACAACTCACCCCACGCAAAGCTTTGCATCCCAGCAGGGGGGACATATCACAATTGTGACTGAACAAACGATGCTGTTTATCTGAGGGTCTTGTTATCAACGGCTTAATACACTCCGTCACTTGAGCAAACCTGTCCTTCACTGTTGCTTGCGTGGTTGTTTTTTTATTTATTTTTTTCTATCTCAAAAGTCAAAGTCAAAGTCAAAGTAGCTTTATTGTCAATTACTTCACATGTCGAGACATACAAAGGAATCGAAAAGACGTTTCCCACACTCTTGCGGTAAACATATAAAGTGCACATTCAA
>CM030172.1:3192222-3214722 GCA_017639675.1 Aplochiton taeniatus
TTTTGGTGTCTGCCCGCCCCCCCCCCACACACACACACAGACACACACACACACACACACACAAACCCCCACCCCGCCCACCCCTCCCCCGAAACACACCCCAACTGCCCGCCCAACACACATACACAACAACCCCCCCCCCCCCCCCCCCCCCCCCACACACACACACACACACACACCCCATTTGCAGACAACCACCTATATCCACGCAGAAGACGAGATCCAGTTTTATTAGAAACATGTTCACCGCTTTGTCAACAGTGAGCCGTCTTCCCCGTATTTGGGTTGTGTGTGTGTGTGTGTGTGTGTGTGTGTGTGTGTGTAGCGGCTCACGGGTTGACACAAGCTGCATTAGTATGATTTAACGTCCCTGGCTCTGGTATTCCTCTCAGGGAGGGGCAAAGGACTCGAGGAAATGTCAGCATAATTTACTGTTCTCACAGTACTTAAATAAGCTCTGAGCACTTGGTAATTGTAGTTTCAAAGGGAAATGTGTGAGCGTGCTTGTGTCTATGTGTCTATTGTATGTATGTGTGCGTGTGTGTGTATCTGTATGTATGTGCATGTGTGTGTGTGTGTGTGTGTGTGTGTGAGTGTGATAAGAATAGGAGAGGAGGGCAAAGTCTTCCAGACAAAAGCTTCAAAGAAACAGGAGAGGAAGAGAGGAAGAGAGGAGGAGAGGGGGAGAGGAGGAGAGGAAGGAGAGGAAGGAGAGGAAGAGAGGAAGGAGAGGAAGAGAGGAAGGAGAAGAAGGAGAGGAAGAGAGGAAGAGAGGAGGAGATGAGGAGAGGAAGGAGAGGAAGAGAGGAAGGAGAGGAAGAGAGGAAGGAGAAGGAGAGGAAGAGAGGAAGAGAGGAAGAGAGGAAGGAGAGGCGCTTCATGCCCTCAATCTTTCTCAAGGTTATCAGTCTCCTCTCCTCCTCTCCTCCTTTCTTCCTCTCCTCCTCCCTTCCTCTCCTCCTCCCTCCTCCTCTCTTCCTCTCCTCCTCTCTTTCTCTGCTCCTCTCCCTTTCTGCTGGGCTCATCTGTCTTTGGTGATAAGGTTTCATTAATGACACCAAATGAGCCATGGATACATTTATTTATTAGAGTCAGGCTCTGTGTATGTGTGTGTGTGTGTGTGTGTGTGTGTGTGTGCTTTGCTATGTTAGTATATCAGCATGTGTGTGTCTATCTGTGTGTCTTTGTGTGTATCCACATGTGTGTGTGTGTGTGTGTGTGTGTGTCTGTGTGTGTACGTGTACGTTTATCTGTACGTGTGTCTGTCTGTGTGTGTACGTGTACGTTTATCTGTACGTGTGTGTGTGTGAGTGAGGTATTTTTCCACACACACAGGCTGAATAAACATATCTACACACTCACGCACACACACACACACACACACACACACACACACACACAGGCTAAATGCACATGTCTACACACGATAAATACACACACACGCATACATACAAACATAACACACATACATTACATGCACACATACGTACATAACATACAGACAAACATACACATACATACATTACATACACACATACATACATATATGATATACATATATACACACATACATACATAACATACACACATACATACATACATACAAACACACACACACACACACACACACACACACACACACACATACGTATGTCCCTCAGTCACGATAACACAGCCTCCACATCTTTTTCTTTCTTTGTTCCTTTTCCCTCTCTCTCTCTCTCTCTCCCTCTCTCTCTCTCTCCCTCTCCCTCTCCCTCTCTCTCTCTCTCTCTCTCCCTCTCTCTCTCTCTCTCTCTCCCTCTCTCTCTCTCTCTCTCTCTCTCTCTCTCTCTCTCTCTCTCTCTCTCTCTCTCTCTCTCTCTCTCTCTCTCTCTCTCTCTCTCTCTCTCTCAGTCCTATCCCTTGGGTGTTCTTACACTCTTAGCGATTGGCCTTTATCTCCTTGGTGAGTTGTTAAGCTCGCTCTAATTGGCCTTCGCTTCACAACAGCAGAGCTCCGATCTAGGAAGCCATCGCGAAAACTGTTTGCCAATGGGTCTGTGATTATATCTCTAGAACAGCAGAGCTCCGATCTAGGAAGCCATTGTGTTAACTGTTTGCCAATGGGTCTGTGATCATATCTCTAGAACAGCAGAGCACCAATCTAGGAAGCCATCACTTTAATTGTTTATTAATGGGTCTGTGATTACCTCTCTGAAACAGCAGAGCAACAATCTAGGAAGCCATCGTGTTAACTGTTTGCAACAGGGACTGTGATTCTATCTCTATGGGCAGGGGGTGGACCTCAGCTGCAGGGTGTAACCTCTTCCACTGAGCTCTGCAGAGAAAGTTATCGCTAGGCTCGGGAAAAACAATTTGGTCTGTTTTATTTCACCACCTCTGATATACAGGGACACTGCTGTTCATTTCTATTTCCTGTTTAGGCCCCGTGTACTGCCTTAATACACACATACTCTCTGTGTGTAGCTTTGCCAAACGCATGAGTGATATAAAGTGTGTGGTTGCAAACTTGTTGTTGGGGTGGATAGAAATCTTGTGAGGTGAACAGTAAAGCGTACAATACACAACCAGATAAAGAATGGTGTCCGTTGGTTTTCAGCCCAAAGGCTATCGTAAAAACGTTAAGGAGTCTTAGCTTCTCTGTGGATGTGTGGTTACTGGCAAATCAGAGCTTATGTTGCGCAGCCCCCTGGTGGACAGAGGTGGAAGTGAAGGACCAAAACCTCACCACGCTAACTCCTTTAGAAAATGTTCAATCAATAAATTAGCGGGAGCCAAAGAAAAAACGGAAAGATTAGAATAATGTAATTGTTCTGGGCTTCAATTAAACCCCCACTTTTTTTTATCATTCATTAAGGGAGATGTACGTATCTCTCTCTCTCTCTCTACATATATATATATAGAAACATATATATATATATGTTTTCATGTTTCCTCTTTGAGTTGCTAAGACTGTTATTTTTACTGGTATGTAGAAAATCAGTATTCATTACAAACAATGTGTTAGGTTGGAACTAACTGGAATACATTTGAATACAACTGAATTAGAGGCTATTTTATTTTGTTTTATTTCATTCTTCAAAAAATTCGGCGCTGTAGGCAGTCTCGGACGGCCAAGCTTACCTTACAACGTCCCTATATCACACCCCAAAACCGAAAAATCAAGCACTCTTGGGGCCCTCTGGTGGCCACCGGGGCGCTAAGCAGGCGCTAAGTTCACTCATGCTTTCAGGCTGGCTCTGAACTCAAGCCATGTCCGAATGTTAGTCTGAACCATTCAGAGAAAAAGTTGTCCTGAACCATTTAGACATCAGCTTTGGGATTTAGGAGATGGTACGTCCTCTCTGGCTTGCACCCAAACACAACAGAGAGATAGATTATTACAGTCATCATTTAGGTGCGGGAAATATCTTTCCTCTTAATGTTATAAACAAACAAACCGACTCTGACAAATCTACATAACATTTGGATATTTATTGAAAACTGCGTAATAGACTCAGCATAACGAATAACGAATATGAATAGAATATCAATGTGTTGGTCCAGCCTATATTGTACAGAAAATCAGACTGCAACAATAGTGGCACTCGTGGCCGAACAATAGTAAGACAATGGATGGGTAAATCATTCAAAGAGCACTGTACAGTAACCATAGCGATAAGGAGAGGTGTATCTGCGTCCCTTTAGAACTTAGCCATATCGATGGCAGTTTACCAACATCCCTTTAGAGTACTGCAGCCCCATGGTTGTACCAGCAGGCTGATAGTATTATGAGTTTATTAGGATCACTTTTACAGCATGGTACGGTTACTTCTTTACAAAGCTCCCATAAAAAAGGCACAAAAAAGGCTAACAGTTTGCGTTTTCAAAATACTCGCTGGCTACTGTGCGGTTGTGGCTTTGTGCAATAGGTGATTCGATTGACAAACGATAACCTTGGTTTCATACGTAATGGTAGAGCTATGACAGTTACGATAAGAGTCAAGCTATAGAGTCCAACAAATAAACAATAGACTAACAGATCGCTGTGCAAACATACCATCTAAGTTAGCCTTGTTAGCTTTTGATGGATCATGTTTTACTGTCAACCGAATCTGCATACAGTTGATACTGATAGGAAAGTTTGTAGTTACCCTCAGTGGAGACCCGGTGGGGACCCACCAACAAAAAAAATAAAGAAACAAAAGAAATAGGCTATATAGTAATACTACTACGAGGGCATTGTAAACTGTATGGCAATAAAAAGTTACCACAAATTTGATTTGTTATGATATGAAAGCGTTACAACAATTCGTGAATATCATAAGATGATAGGATCGCAAAGCGGGTTTGCAGTTTCATGAGGTGGGGCTGGCCTTACGTCTGCACAGAAACAAGAGGTTGCTGACATAAATACAACCCAAACGTGCCTTCGCACATGCGCTTTACTGTCTTTTGATGAGAAATGGTGGGGCCCATCAGGCTTGGCCCCATCAGGCTCTTCCCCATCAGGCTTGTGAGTACTAGCCAGCCAGTCAGGTCTGAGCAGCAGGATGAAGTGGTAGATGAGGCACTGGATATGGTGGTGCAGGAGCAAGTAGAGGTAGGAGATGGACAGCAGACTGAGCCTCATCCAGAAAATGGCCAGGGGTGAGTCATGAGGGCTGGGTTTATGGATCAAGATATATTTATGTAATGATAATGATATAAATAGTAGATCCAAATAACTATATATATATATATATATATATATATATATATATATATATATATATATATATATATATATATATATATATATATATATATATATATATATATATATATATACTTCCGCATGGGCTTTCCTTTTCAGAGACGGAACTACACCATTGGAAACAACAAACGGCAAAGAAAGATGGCAAGTTTTGAAGAAGTTTTGGATTGTGCAATAAGGCAGGCCTCTTGGGTCTTTCTGTAAATGTTTGTTAAGATTTACAGAGAATATGTTTAGAACATTTCTTGGCTAACAGAGACCTTCTTGCATGTTTGCCCACTGGTTTCGGAAATAGTTTTAGAAATCAAGCTCCTTATTTTGCTAGGGCACCGTCGTTGCATCCTGGGTTTAGCTCCGCCGCAGACGATTGTGATTGGTTCCCCCATTGATACCCATGCGTTCCAGAATGTGTGTTAACGGAAGGTGCCAGACATTTCTCCAGCGGAGATGGGTCTGGGATAAAGAGACTACGCTACTGTTGACTTCCCTATTAGAGTCAAGTCAAGTCAGTCCAAGCAGAGACCTTAGGGACCTCCACACCAACACTCCGAAATGCAAGGTTCTTCGTAACCACACACTGCACAAAGGCTGTATAATGACTGTCCACTTTTACATCTGATATTAAACCAAACCTCACTGAATGAATACAGTATTTACATCAAGAAAAGAATCAAACCCTCATTTAAAAACATTGGATCTTGAGGTTGGATTCAGAGGGTTGTGCTACTCTCACAGGTCTATAGTGATGAGTGAGGATCCAGCTGGTCTCTGCTGCAGAGATGAACAGACTGCATGCTGATGTCCTGCAGTGATCTGTGGAGCAGCCTCCTCTGGCCCTGGACCTCTGAGGGTGTCAACACTTTCATAAATGTCCACAACCCTCTCCTCCATCTTATCCCTTCTATACTTCACCTCCTTCGCCAGGTCTGGCTTGGAGTAAATGTCTTCTGACATCTTTGGAGTCCACCAACAGGTCTGTGTTAATATTTTAACGGACTCTCTCTGTGTTGAGGAGCGAGGTCAGAAGGACGCGATAGACGATATTTCAACCACTGAAGAAGAGATCATCAAACCTAATTTCTGATTGTTTGGAAGGAAAGGAGTGTGAAAAAGAGGCATTCGTTGAATTAAACGTTGGCGGAAGGATAAAATGTTAAAAGCTGTTGAAAGACAAACCACTGCAGACAGGATGTAATGACTGTCCACTGTGGCATCTTCTTTTTTCCTTTTGAATACAAAGTAAAAACAACCATTACTTTGTTGAGAAAAGTGCGGAAAGAACTGATGAAGATTCAGAAAGGATGTGACACAAAAAGAAAATATGTTAAGGTACAGACAGACCGGACCCTAAGTCACTTCTGTTCAACCTTTTTCTATAAGGTGTTCATTTCTAACTCACTTTCCCCCCCTCTTTCCCTTACTCAACCTTCTTTTCTTCCAATCTATTTCCTCTGTCCTCTATCTCTGCACTTGTGTGTGTTTGAAAACAGTTCACGCTCAGTCTTGTAGGATTAATCATCAACTACAAGTGGCACGGTAACATTCAATCGATAATAAAAAAAAGCTACGTACAATTAGAAAATGTCCATATTTGATATCTCCTTACTTTACAATACACACGTATACAAAATATATAGATTTATAAATTCAACTTGGGACTTTAACAGAGCTCACTATCGCGAAGTTTGAAGAACAACACATATCATGAGCGTCCAGTAGAGGGGTGGCAGCGGTTCGAGCTCTCTTAACCCCTTTAACGGCCGTGGAGATCCCCCACTCAATCCTGAAGGGATTCAAAACAGACAGATCCAGCAGGAGCTTTATTTAAGGAAACCAAAATCTGTACCTTAACTTGACCCTCCTCCTTGACCTCTGCAGCTGAAGATAATGAGGGAGGTGAATGTAATTTGAAGGGTCAAAGGTGAGATTCTGCCAACGGACGAGTTGGATTAGGCTCGTGTCTGTATTCTTCATTTCCTCCTGGGATCTCTGGTTGTTAGGTACTACTCTCTACTACGGCATCCATTAAGACCACGAGATACCTTTCAATAGTTTAATTTATGTACTTGCAATGCATAGCTTGAAAAAAAAACCGTTGCTGCGATATGTTTAAACAAATGCAGATTTGTACCTTACTATATATATATATATATATATATATATATATATATATATATGTGTGTATATATATATATACACATGTATATATATATGTGTATATATTTATGCGTGTATATATATATATATGTATATATATATATATATATATATATATATATATATATATATATGACAATAAAACACTTTTTGTACACTCAATTCCAATACTCTTTGCAAATGTTATAACTTGCGGCTAGGTTTGTTTTATCTAAGGTCCCTCACCAGTAAGAATCCAACACACCCTTTAAATGTTCAGTATTTGTTTTACAGCATTGTTGACACAGCTCAGAACACACAGTCGTTCAAGACAAAATTACAAATGAGAACTATACGTTGGCAGGTACATCTAGGGATGATGAAGGGAAAAGACTGTTGCCAGTAATCAAAATACATATTTCCCATGTAAAATGATACGTTGTATAAAAGAGTTCAGAGAAAAATACGTTGCCGTTTTTTTTTTTTTTTTAACAAAAGGGGAAAGGTAAAGCCCTGTGACATTGTAATGATAAAAATAATCTTTTACATACAGCTTCAGTACCAAAACTAGTATTTCTTCACATATAGATAGGCAGGCCATGTGCAATGGCAGTACGACCCCCCCCCCCCCCCAAAAAAAATATTGCATAAATCACACAGGGAAGCAGCCAGCAGGTAGACGTGTTTACAGCAGGGCAGAGAGGCAGGTTGGGACCTGACCGAATGATTGACAGGCCCAGCCATTTTAGAATTTAGTAGCTGCAGGGGGAGGAGCCGTCGCTGCTCCGCTCCTCCGAGTATTCCGAGTGCTGGCCAGGACCCCGCAGAGGGAGAGTCATGACACGGTGAGGCGTTGCTATGGGGTCTTCCATGGTTACTGGCCATTGACTGGGACATCCTAGGGCAACCAAAAACATCGTTTCAAGAAAGATTAAGAACAGACACTGATATCAAAATCCCAAACCATGCCCATTTTAAGGAGAGGTTTACAAGAGATTAAACTGAAAAGAACGAAAATACAGGTTAACAGAAATAACATGAGGATATCAATGAGATTATAAATGAACTTACATCTCATTGGGATTTATTAATAGACTTATTTGACATAAGTTATCATGGCATCTTTGAGTGAAAGATGCCTTGGTATCCATGACCAATCATAAGGCACACCACACAATTCAGAACATGAACAGTGAAATGTTTCCCAAATCATCCTTTCCAGTGCATGCTGGGTACATCTCCAGGATGCATTTGGGGTTGAAACCTTTTCCATACAACAATAATGACAAGCCGTAAAAACACACTTTCTAATGTAACTAACCAAACCATGCAGGAGAGTCAAGCCCTAACACTGTTCCGCACGCACACACTCTTTTTATCTGTCTAACAGGCCAAACCATACAAGAGAGAAGCCTAACACTGTTCCTCTCTCTCTCTCTCTCTCTCTCTCTCTCTCTCTCTCTCTCTCTCTCTCTCTCTCTCTCTCTCTCTCTCTCTCTCTCTCACACCTACCCCCCCCCCCCACCCACCCACACACCTACACACACACACACACACACGCACACTCTCTTTAATGGACCACACAATGCAGGAGAGAAGCCCTAACACGGTTCCACACACACTGACCTTCCTGAAGCCCTCCAGACAGGCCTTTGGGGCCCAACAAGGAACAGTAATTTGTCTGAGATTGGTTTGTATGAACACACAGAGAGAGAGAGAGAGAGAGAGAGAGAGAGAGAGAGAGAGAGAGAGAGAGAGAGAGAGAGAGAGAGAGGTTATACTGTTAGAAAGTGAATAGGCTGATCCCTGTTCCCTGTGATCTTAGAGAGGTGGGGCTATTATCCAGCTTGTGATGACTCTGTGTAATACATCAGGATAAGAAGAGGTTTTCCTTGCCTTGTGGAAAATAATTAAAACGGTCATTTTGAAGGAGGAACAAAAAACCCAGCCATAACATGAGACGCGTGTGACAGAGCAAATATTATATTATAAATATATACGTCCAGAATGCTTAATACTTATTATTTACAAATATTATATTATAAATATATATGTCCAGAATGCTTAATACTTATTATTTACAAATATTATATTATAAATATATATGTCCAGAATGAATGGTGATGATGTTTTCTGTTGCAGTAGTTCAAAGTGTGACGCCTAGTGTCCATGATAGGGAGAGGTTGTCAAACAGGAGTACGTAGAGTGTCTCTCATGGAGGTGGGGGAGGAGGAATTCCTTTGAATGATGCTTACCTCTAGGTTCCCTCGAGCCTTCTTTAGCACTCCATGGGTTAACGACACTGGCGTCCCCAAAACAAACAAGAGTTTTATATTTTTACTACTTTTATCTGAACTGTACACTCAGATTTGAATACTATAAACATAAAATATAAGTTGACAAAATGTAAATGATTGATAATGCATTGTGGAAGTCTTACGCTGTATACTCATATTTAATGTAAATGATGGCGTTATAAGTGGTCAAGGGTTATGCTGTATACTCATATTTCATGTCAATGATATAAGTCTTACGCTGGTCCACGATGACTCTCTCCATCCCCTCCTTGAGATGGTTGGTGGTCCTCAGGCGTTTGATGGCTCCACTCAGCATCTTCTCCTGCTGACTCAGACGACTCTTCAGACGGGCTATCTCGTTCTCCAGCAGCTCCCCCTGACGGTGAGAGAGAGAGAGAGAGAGAGAGAGAGAGAGGGAGAGAGAGAGGGAGAGAGAGAGAGAAACAGAGAGACAGAGAGAGAGAGAGAGACAGGAGAGAAAAGAAAGAGAGGAAAGAACATAATAATGGTTTCATAAAAGCAAATTAGACAAATTACTGTTCCCTGTTGGGCCCCAAAGGCCTGTCTGGAGGGAAGGTCAGGAAGGTCAGTGTGTGTGTGTGTGTGTGTGTGTGTGTTAGGTTTCTCTCCTGTATGGTTTGGCTCGTTAGACAGAGAGAAAGTGTGTGTGTGTGTGTGTGTGTGTGTGTGTGTATGTAAAATGGTTTCATAAAAGTCATCCCTAATGGAGACTGACAAGGCGAGAAGGAGAGAGATGGAATGGTGGACATTACTCTTGAGGAGGAAATAATGGAAGGGTTTAATAAAGTATAAAGCTAAGGTTTAATAAAGCATGCCTTGAGATTTGACAACACAAGACTGTATGGCAGCCATAGAAGGCACAGGATACACATAGAAAAAGAGTGAGGTGAAGGTGGGGGTGAGGGTGAAGGTGGGGGTGAGGGTAAGGGTGAAGGTAAGGGTGAGGGTGAAGGTGAGGGTGAAGGTAAGGGTGAGGGTGAGGGTGAAGGTAAGGGTGAGGGTGAGGGTGAAGGTAAGGGTGAGGGTGAAGGTGAGGGTGAAGGTAAGGGTGAGGGTGAAGGTGAGGGTGAAGGTAAGGGTGAGGGTGAAGGTGAGGGTGAAGGTAAGGGTGAGGGTGAAGGTGAGGGTGAAGGTAAGGGTGAGGGTGAAGGTGAGGGTGAGGGTGAAGGTGAGGGTGAAGGTGAGGATGAAGGTGAAGGTAAGGGTGAGGGTGAAGGTGAGGGTGAAGGTGAGGGTAAGGGTGAGGGTGAAGGTGAGGGTGAAGGTGAGGGTGAGGGTGAAGGTGAGGGTGAGGGTGGCTGTACATGTCAGGTGACCCTCACCTGCTGGTTGTTGGCGCTGCCTCCTGCGATGGACTCTGAGGACGGCAGAGAGACTCTCCAGACCAGCTTCAGCAGACGGCCAGCCTCCTCCAGGACCTGCTGCATGGTGTTCATACTGCTGGACAGAGCCTTCAGCTGATGCTGCTTCACTACCTTTCACATTAACACCAGATACATAGGCTCAGTATATATATATATATACATTACATAGATTAAAACCTGCTGCATGGTGTTCATACCGCTGGACAGAGCCTTCAGCTGATGCAGCTCCACTACCTTTCACATTAACACCAGATACATAGGCTCAGTATATATAATATATATATATCAGATTAACATTAACACCACATAAATAGTCTAAGTATATGTAATATATATATCATAGATTAACATTAACACTAGATAAATAGTCTAAGCGTATACAAAATATCTATATCAGATTAACATTAACACCAGATAAATAGTTTAAGTATATATAATGTATATCAGAGATTAGGACCAGATAAATGGTGAATGTACAAGTGTAGGTAATAGTCATGCGGCAGGCAACTCCCCACGCATGCTTAAAAAAACAACACTTTCACTTAGGAAACGGTGTGTTTGTTTAAAACCGTCCTTCACCTCATAGAAAAGTCCTTAAAGTCAGAGCGTATTATGTTTGTGGAAATAAAAACTTAATGACCACAAGATTCCTGTCAACTACAATACCTTAGAGCATCTCGTTTCATGGTTGACTTTAAAGCTATTCAACAATTTGAACCTTCCAAAAACCTAGAGTTGTATTTTCGAAACAGCGGAGGCCATCTACAGCGACCACAGCTGGAGGGAGGGGGGTTCCAGGTGCTGGCTCTCACCCTGCCGTCGGTGCCCTGCTCCTGCCTGCAGGCGTGCAGACACTCCTGGAGCTGGGCGTCCATGCCGCGGGTCAGCCTGCGGCCCTCGGAGATCTGCTTCCGGAGGGCGTCGTGGTCCTCCATGAGCCCCAGGACGTGGCGGCCGCCAGGGTGAGCCCAGAGACGGTGCCCGGGCACCAGGCGGGACGGGGGGGCGGCGGCGAGGCTGTCCCCAGAGCTGAGGCTGGCGCACTGGGACACGCCGTCCGTCTCCTCGGCCTGGGCGCGACGTCTCCGCTCTGAGGTGGAGAGACACACACACACACACACACACACACACACACACATCACTCTATGTCCACTAACATAGTAAATTACGTTTTTACGACCGTTGGGCTAAAAAAAAAGAAACATGACTGCATTTGCAAGGCGTAGCAGTAAGACATCCTATTCAGTAGCAGTAAGACATCCTATTCAGTAGCAGTAAGACATCCTATTCAGTAGCAGTAAGACATCCTATTCAGTAGCAGTAAGACATCCTATTCAGTAGCAGTAAGACATCCTATTCAGTAGCAGTAAGACATCCTATTCAGTAGCAGTAAGACATCCTATTCAGTAGCAGTAAGACATCCTATTCAGTAGCAGTAAGACATCCTATTCAGTAGCAGTAAGACATCCTATTCAGTAGCAGTAAGACATCCTATTCAGTAGCAGTAAGACATCCTATTCAGTAGCAGTAAGACATCCTATTCAGTAGCAGCTGTGGTCTTATTGTTGCCTTTCTGTCTATCTCCGTCTGATCTGTTGGTACTCTGTGTGTGTTGCTCTCTGTCTGATCTGTTGGTACTCTGTGTGTGTTTCTCTGTCTGATCTGTTGGTACTCTGTGTGTGTTGCTCTCTGTCTGATCTGTTGGTACTCTGTGTGTGTTGCTCTCTGTCTGATCTGTTGGTACTCTGTGTGTGTTGCTCTCTGTCTGATCTGTTGGTACTCTGTGTGTGTTGCTCTCTGTCTGATCTGTTGGTACTCTTTATGTGTTGCTCTCTGTCTGAGCGTCATTGTCTGGTATTATCTGTTGACATGCTGTTGACATCCTGTCCATAGTCTAATATTAGGAGACTTAATGGCTGCTTGACTTTTGTGAACATAATCTTCAAGGCCTCCAGACCTGACCAGTGGCCTTTACCTTGGTAGGCCTTGGGGGGGTCTGTGTGAGAGTGGGGGGACGGACGGAGAAGATCACAGCCCTCACGACCTGGAGACCTGCCCCCCTCATCTGGAGAACACACACACACACGCACACACACACACACACACACACACCTTAACACCATAACCTTAACTTGGATACAAACTCAAGGATTGTTCTGAACCGTGGAACCTGATCTAACCAGCATGTAGTTGATGTTGATGGTGTGAGGCCATTTTGTGATGTACACTCCTTACCTGAAGTAGACAGCATGTAGTTGATGTTGATGGTGTCAGGGCGCTGGGGTCCTCGAAGCAGCTGCTCCTCCAGTCTCTGTCTCAGGGCCGTGTTGGTCTGGATGCTCCTCTCCAGCTGCAGTCTCAGGTGACGGATCTCCAACAGCAGCTCTGACAGGTCCAACGGTCCCGAGCCAGGACCAGGGGCAGGAGCAGTACCAGGACCAGGGGCAGGAGCAGTACCAGGACCAGGGGCAGGAGCAGTACCAGGACCAGGGGCAGGAGCAGTACCAGGACCAGGGGCAGGAGCAGTACCAGGACCAGTACCAGACTGCTGAGCCATCTCCCTGGACTCTATACATACAAAGAGGAAGTACAAAGGTATATATATATATATATATATATATAAAAACATATGCATTAAACCATCAACTGTTTGAGACAATAGTTTAGTATAGCAAATGGAGCTGTGAAACTGTGACCTTTCAAAATCATTGGCTGCATAACACCTCTGTATATTGTGGGGAAACTGCTATTTCAGTCTTGAAAGTGAAAATACATACAGTTACTTCCTCAAAAATGAATAGCAGAAACTTCCGAGGGGAGTCTATTATTTATTAGTGCAAGAGTCCTCAGTTCACATACAGCTGGGAGGCGGGGCTACAGTAAGAGGCGGGGCTACAGTAAGAGGCGGGGCAACATTGTTCAGGACGCCTTCCCCCGGGGTTTTCCCCTCTACTCTCACATACTCGCCAGAATGCCTGTATGTTTGCCTTTATTCGATTTCAGATCTCAAACCAAAAGCTTGAATCTTCAGCCTTGATCAGAAGCCTTCAAGCTGCAAGTCAAACGTATGTAGCTTTCACTTCGACGCTGCTTTTCGACAAAGGACCAGAGAGAGGTGTTTTCCTGCCCCGCTCTGAGGCTAAAGATGCAGAGGTGCTTTGCCCGATCCGATCCAAAACACAAGGCGTCAAACGAAAAAGGTAAAAAGTAATTGAATATTTGTCTCCGGTGCACAATCTATCTGTGTGTGCGTGTGTGAGTTGTAGTAACAAGTTTTTCTGATTGTTAATGTATCCAGTAGGGATGTATACGAATTCGTAGTTCGAAAAAGCACAGATAATTCGATGGAAACAGATATTTCTTCTATCCTAGGTCGGGGGGAGAAGCCACGATGGACATTCTTCAAATCAATTCAAATCAGTGTGGATGGCCACAAAATAAAAAGGCCCATTGCGTTTGCAACACAGGATTTTACTAACTAGACGTTATTGAAAAGTGAAAGTGATCGCCACTTGCCCCTCCGAGTCAGATGTGCGAGCTAGCGAACCAAAAGTCTGGTGTGGCAGCTGGATTAGGCTTTAGGATTTAGAACCTGTCGTTTATAAACTGCATTCGATCATTTCCTGCGTCTACGTTACAGTAGTCTTTACTGTAAATAGTTTCTATTTTCAATGCATTACAAAATATTGCTGAATACAGGACCTAGGGCGCTCCTATAAAGTGCATCTTCTCTCAGAGCATTTAATTTAATGATATCCTCCAGGAGGTATGTAGTAAACAAAACAATACTTTTTTTGGCCTAAAAATTAAAACGTACATACTGCAGCTTTAAGACCAGAGAGCTACACTGTTTGTTTGAAACGTTTTTTTTTTGCTTAGTTTTCCTTTTCTGTTTTAGTGTCTACAATGGGACAGACTGCCAGCAGCCAGTGCTCTTACACCGAGGAGACTTGTGTGCAAAGCATGCTGGAACGTTACGGCATCGAGGCAATCCAGCAGGTACCGTTGTGGGTCGACTGGACCAGGGGCAGCCCTCACAGTTTCCCTTGTGAAGGAACACTCAGTGGCGACAGAATCCGCCACCTTAGAAACACTTTAGAGGAGAAATGGCGGGCGAAGAAGAAGGCTGTGAATTGGAGAGCCTTCGCGCTGTGGGCTTTGGAGAGCGGAGAGGAGAGAGTCCGGTCTGTCACGGCCAGTCACCAAGACGCGATGCAGAGGGTTCAATCAGAAAGGGAAAACACGCAACGAGAAAAGGAGCAGACGGAGAGGGAGAACGGCAAACTCAAGTGGAACCTGAATGCAACGGCCGCAGGGTTGGGACTGGAGCTCGAAAAGATCACGTCGACGGTGAAAAAGATGACATTGGAAAAGATGGAGACGGAGAGGGAGAACCGTGCGCTCCAAATGGAGGTGGACACTTTAAAGGATCAACTCGACGACATGGTGGCGGCGCTGAGGGTTCATTCACCTGGGGCGCACGTCGCTGCCCTTCCGTCCGAGTCAAAACACAGACTATGGGACTGGGCCAAACCGTGGGAGATCCACCGAGAGCTGCCCGATTACAGAGAAGATTCGCCCCGATGGAAAAGCCAGGTGGAGTGGATCGTCAGCGAGGACCGCCCCACTAAGGGGGAGGTCGAGCGCTTCATGAGGCATGCTTTGAAGCTGAACTGGGCTGCCATCGAGAAGCAGAGTCCGTTCCACCAGGTGGACTCGCAGGCAGCCGACGACGCCATACAAACAGCCGTCAGATGTATAACCGATGAAGTGCTCAGGATGTTCCCTAAAAATATCGATTGGAATAAATTGAAGTACTGTAAACAGAAGGCAGGGGAAGAGCCTGTGGACTATCTAGAGCGGTTGAAGGACTTATTTAGGAAAAACGGGCCTCCCAACCTTCATAAAGACTACAACAGCGCACTGGGGTCAATGTTCCTGAACGGCTTACGGAACGACGTTACGCAAAGGATCAGGTCGTCATGGGTGGTCTTCGACGGTCAACCAGCCGAGGAGATCCTTCCGTACGCCCAGCGTGCCGCGGAACTGATAGACGAGGAGAACGTGAAGCTGGAACAGAAACTCAAGAAGAACCTTCTCCGGCACTGTCAGAAGAGGACTGGTGCGTGTTACGCTTGCGGAGAAATGGGCCATTGGAGGAGGGAATGTCCAGATCGCCAGCAATTACCTCGCAGTCAGACAAGAACCAGGCAGCTGGCACTGCCAGCTCCACCAACTTCTAGCAATCAGGAGGCTTTTTGGAGCATGACCCAGCAATACGAACTGTGCCACTGAGACAACACAAAGGAAGGTTTTTCCCCCTAAAGACCAAATGAAATGTGTGTGTACACATACTTATATACATTTCACAGGAAAGCCCAATTGAAAATTAAAACTGTTTGCAAATAAATCTCTCCGTTCAATCAAAACCCTATTGTTGTGCGAAAGCGAAGAACGTTGATAAATGTAAATCTCTGTGTAAAAAGGAAACATCTGTTTTGCCGACATATTGACTGCAGACAAGACAGGAAATATTGTCAGGCTAGAAAGAGGAAGGAGGGCTTCAAGGCGTGAGGAGGAAGTTGTCTTGCTATGCTGTGCTGGCGAAAGAAGAGAACAAAAAGAAAGATTTTCAGAATCATGCAAGGGGAGGTTTGACAAAAGGTCATGGGGCTAGAAAATCTTTATCAGGCTTCCTACAGCTTAAGGCAAGTTAGATTTGACGATTTTTTTAATGCCACTCATAATGAAATTTAAGACCAGTCTCACAATAACCCCCCCCCCAGGATCTTACAACGCATTACATTTTTTCCCACTGCTTGCTGTGTGAGTGTTTGTAACTTGACTTTTCTTGTTACTCCATTTTGCCTATTATTGCTGTGTGAGTGTTTGTAACTTGACTTTTCTTGTTACTCCATTTTGCCTATTATTGCTGTGTGAGTGTTTGTAACTTGACTTTTCTTGTTACTCCATTTTGCCTATTATTGCTGTGTGAGTGTTTGTAACTTGACTTTTCTTGTTACTCCATTTTGCCTATTATTGCTGTGTGAGTGTTTGTAACTTGACTTTTCTTGTTACTCCATTTTGCCTATTATTGCTGTGTGAGTGTTTGTAACTTGACTTTTCTTGTTACTCCATTTAGCCTATTATTGCTGTGTGTGTGTTTGTAACTTGACTTTTCTTGTTACTCCATTTTGCCTATTATTGCTGTGTGTGTTTGTAACTTGACTTTTCTTGTTACTCCATTTTGCCTATTATTGCTGTGTGAGTGTTTGTAACTTGACTTTTCTTGTTACTCCATTTTGCGTATTATTGCTGTGGGAGTGTTTGTAACTTGACTTTTCTTGTTACTCCATTTTGCCTTTTATTGCTGTGTGAGTGTTTGTAACTTGACTTTTCTTGTTACTCCATTTTGCCTATTATTGCTGTGTGTGTGTTTGTAACTTGACTTTTCTTGTTACTCCATTTTGCCTATTATTGCTGTGTGTGTGTTTGTAACTTGACTTTTCTTGTTACTCCATTTTGCCTATTATTGCTGTGTGTGTTTGTAACTTGACTTTTCTTGTTACTCCATTTTGCCTATTATTGCTGTGTGTGTGTTTGTAACTTGACTTTTCTTGTTACTCCATTTTGCGTATTATTGCTGTGTGAGTGTTTGTAACTTGACTTTTCTTGTTACTCCATTTTGCCTATTATTGCTGTGTGTGTTTGTAACTTGACTTTTCTTGTTACTCCATTTTGCCTATTATTGCTGTGTGTGTGTTTGTAACTTGACTTTTCTTGTTACTCCATTTTGCCTATTATTGCTGTGTGTGTTTGTAACTTGACTTTTCTTGTTACTCCATTTTGCATTTTATTGCTGTGTGAGTGTTTGTAACTTGACTTTTCTTGTTACTCCATTTTGCGTATTATTGCTGTGTGAGTGTTTGTAACTTGACTTTTCTTGTTACTCCATTTTGCCTATTATTGCTGTGTGTGTGTTTGTAACTTGACTTTTCTTGTTACTCCATTTTGCCTATTATTGCTGTGTGTGTTTGTAACTTGACTTTTCTTGTTACTCCATTTTGCCTATTATTGCTGTGTGAGTGTTTGTAACTTGACTTTTCTTGTTACTCCATTTTGCCTATTATTGCTGTGTGAGTGTTTGTAACTTGACTTTTCTTGTTACTCCATTTAGCCTATTATTGCTGTGTGTGTGTTTGTAACTTGACTTTTCTTGTTACTCCATTTTGCCTATTATTGCTGTGTGTGTTTGTAACTTGACTTTTCTTGTTACTCCATTTTGCCTATTATTGCTGTGTGAGTGTTTGTAACTTGACTTTTCTTGTTACTCCATTTTGCGTATTATTGCTGTGGGAGTGTTTGTAACTTGACTTTTCTTGTTACTCCATTTTGCCTTTTATTGCTGTGTGAGTGTTTGTAACTTGACTTTTCTTGTTACTCCATTTTGCCTATTATTGCTGTGTGTGTGTTTGTAACTTGACTTTTCTTGTTACTCCATTTTGCCTATTATTGCTGTGTGTGTGTTTGTAACTTGACTTTTCTTGTTACTCCATTTTGCCTATTATTGCTGTGTGTGTTTGTAACTTGACTTTTCTTGTTACTCCATTTTGCCTATTATTGCTGTGTGTGTGTTTGTAACTTGACTTTTCTTGTTACTCCATTTTGCGTATTATTGCTGTGTGAGTGTTTGTAACTTGACTTTTCTTGTTACTCCATTTTGCCTATTATTGCTGTGTGTGTTTGTAACTTGACTTTTCTTGTTACTCCATTTTGCCTATTATTGCTGTGTGTGTGTTTGTAACTTGACTTTTCTTGTTACTCCATTTTGCCTATTATTGCTGTGTGTGTTTGTAACTTGACTTTTCTTGTTACTCCATTTTGCATTTTATTGCTGTGTGAGTGTTTGTAACTTGACTTTTCTTGTTACTCCATTTTGCGTATTATTGCTGTGTGAGTGTTTGTAACTTGACTTTTCTTGTTACTCCATTTTGCCTATTATTGCTGTGTGTGTGTTTGTAACTTGACTTTTCTTGTTACTCCATTTTGCCTATTATTGCTGTGTGTGTTTGTAACTTGACTTTTCTTGTTACTCCATTTTGCCTATTATTGCTGTGTGTGTGTTTGTAACTTGACTTTTCTTGTTACTCCATTTCGTCTATTGTAATGGTACGAGACCAGTTCTGGTTACTTGATTATTGTATGAATGCTTGAAAACGGACTACCATGCAACTTGACACAAACTTGCTGCTTCACTGAGATTATAGGCGAGCATATGAATGCCTATTTTTTTTATGTTCGAGTTTATGATACTTTGTGCTTTGCAATAAAATCTTTTGAGGAAAAAGTACTGGCCTCTGAGACTCTGACTACGCCGAAGTAGCTTAGTCCTGATATGATAATAGACGATGAATGATATATAGATGTAACAATACCGCCTGTATTAGTTTGAGTGTATTACTAATGAACATAGAAGATTGTATGAATAAAGCCTGCGTTGAAGGTTCAGGGGCCTTGTTCTCAGGGATCCACGGGATGTGTAGAGCAGGAAGCAAGGATACACACATACCGAGCACAAGGAAAGGCCCTATCACCTCCAGTCCCACACGCCCATCCACAGCCCACTGTTCTCCAGTGTGTGTGTACTGTGTTTACTGTGTTTACCTGTGTGTGTGTGTACTGTGTTTACTGTGTTTACCTGTGTGTGTGTGTGTGTTGTGTGTTTACCTGTGTGTGTGTACTGTGTTTACCTGTGTGTGTGCTCTGTTTACCTGTGTGTGTGCTGTGTTCACCTGTGTGTGTACTGTGTTTACCTGTCTGTGTGTGTGTATGTACTGTGTTCACCTGTGTGTGTACTGTGTTTACCTGTGTGTGTGTGTGTGTGTGTGTGTGTACTGTGTTTACCTGTGTGTATGTGTGTGTGTGTGTGTACTGTGTTTACCTGTGTGTGTGTGTGTGTGTGTGTGTGTGTGTACTGTGTTTACCTGTGAGTGTGTGTGTGTGTGTGTACTGTGTTTACGTGTGTGTGTGTGTGTGTGTGTGTGTGTGTGTGTACTGTGTTTACCTGTGTGTGTGTACTGTGTTTACCTGTGTGTGTGTGTGTGTGTGTGTGTGTGTGTACTGTGTTTACCTGTGTGTTTGTGAGTGCCGGTCTTGATCTGCTCGTACACCTGCAGCTCCACGCGGAGAGACTGGAGAAGATGCTGGCAGTCTGACAGCTGCTGTCTCTGGTGTTTCCCTTCACACTGCAGCCTGTTACAACACACACACACACACACACACACACACACACACACACACACACACACACACACACACACACACAGAGAGACAACGTGCACAAACAAGTACTTACTAGACACATTGTATTGGAAAGCTGCACTTCAGCTGTCTCTTTCCTTCACAGACTGTTTGTGTGACTTAGAGTGACTTTGTGTGAAAGGCAAAGAGGACCTCTCTATGTCTAATAAGAACGCACAGGTTCCCGAAAGGGTATGTTGACCTTTAACCTTGGATCTATATGCCGTTGTTTTCAACGACTGACCGACGCTAGGACTGAAAGGACGATGTCATAAATGTGTTGTTACCAACAGTTACCATATAAGGAAGAGGCTTTGAGCAGACTTTGGCACTCGAGAGGTGTATAAGAGCAACCCACCAGCATGTTGGGTTGGGGGTGCGTGAAGACATTGTTGTTTCACAGCTGCCCATCCACGGATGCAATAAACTGAACTGAAGACCCTCTTTGGCTTGTGAAGTTATTGTATTTAGAAATCGCCGATACGCACATGATTTGTACAAAAGTCCACAATGACTTTCCACTGGTCAGGGTGACATGGGTGTCAGCATTTCTTTGTTACTTTGATCTGTGTTTTGCGTACATTCTTGCTTTAAAATGGAGGGGCCTAGCCAGAGGTGTTCCAGTTAAATTAAACATTCATATGTGTGACTCCTGTGGAAAATGCATTTCTCTATTCCTGTCGTCTACGTTCATAAAAAGCATATAACCTTTATTCAACGAGAGGCCTCCGTTCATACCCATTTATATATCATGATATTACAAGTGGGTAGGAGAGGGAGAGGAGAGGTGAGCCCAGACTCCAGGTATCAGCGTTAGATAAGTGGGTAGGAGAGGTGAGCCCAGGAGAGGGGCAGCGGTTAACACTGCAGTGTGTGTGTGTGTGTGTGTGTGTGTGTGTGTGTGTGTGTGTGTGTCTGGTCTCGTGTTCCCCAGCGGTAGTAAGGATGTCTCCTCATTATGTGTAACGTCATGCTCAAGCCGTGTATACGTGTGTGCGTGCGTGTGTGTGTGTGTGTGTGTGTGTAACGTCACGCTAAAGCCGTGTATACGTGTGTGCGTGCGTGTGTGTGTGCGTGTGTGTGTGTGTAACGTCACGCTAAAGCTAATGACTGTTTTTATGTTCATTAGCTGATCTGTGGTTTCAGCTTTCAGAGTCCTGGGACCCTATGATCATAACAGCAAGTGCTTGCCAACTCAAAGTTAGCACACACGAGTGTGTGTGTGTATATGTGTGCAAGTGAGTTTATTGTGTGTGAATGTGTATTGTCTTTGGTAATAATAGACTGAGATAGTCAAATAAAAGCCAGTGTGTGAATGTAGTGTGTGTACGTGTTCTGTGTGTTTGTTCCCTGTGTTCTGTGTGTTTGTTGTCGTTGTTGTGTGTGTGTTCTGTGTCTGTGTGCGTGCGTGTGTGTTCTGTGTCTGTGTGCGTGCGTGTGTGTTCTGTGTCTGTGTGTGTATGTGTGTGCTCTCTGTGTGTGTGTGTCTGTGTGTGTGTGTTTAAATCCCCCCCCCTCCCCCCTTACCTGTGCACCTCCTCCCTGCTGTAGCTCAGGGCTTCCTGGAGGCCAGTGTTCTCCTGCTCGCTCCTCTCCACCCGCTCCTCCAGGCGGCTCTTCTCCTCCCTGAGGAGCAGCACCTCCTTCCTGCTCTGCTCCAGCTTGGCCGTGCGGCGGGCCAGGGCCTCCCGGAGCTTCTCGTTCTCCTTCTGCTTGTCTGGGAGGAGGGAGGGAGGGACGAGCAGGGGGGAGAGGATGGAGGGATAAAGGGAGGGGGTAGAGGTTAGTGGCAGGGTGCTAAGTTGCTGTTTTATTGAATACACACACACTATGGAGTAAGGGCTGGGTTTATCCCTCATGACAAAAGAAAAGATGAAGAGGTTATGGTAGCAACTATGAAAATTTTAGTGCTTGACCAAGATGTGCAAGCGTGCGTGTGTGTGCGTGTGTGTGTGTGTGTGTGTGTGAGTGAGTTTGTGTTATGGTGTGTGTGTGTGTACGTGTGTGTGTGTGTATGTGTTTGTTATGTGTGTTCTGTGTGTGTGGGTGTGTGTGTGTTTGTTATGTGTGTTCTGTGTGTGTGGGTGTGTGTGTGTACTTGTGTGTGTGTGTGTGTATGTGTTTGTTATGTGTGTTCTGTGTGTGTGTGTGTGTGTGTGTGTGTGTGTGTACCTCTGGATCCCTGGTTGAGCTGTTCCTTCAGCTCTTGGTTCTGTCCCCAGAGGAACCTCATCTCGCTGGTCAGCTGACCGTGCTCATCGGAGCCCTGGATGAAGATGTTGGTGGCCGCTAAACACACACACACACACACACACACACACACACACACACACACACACACACACACACACACACACACACACAATCAATGACTGAAACAACAGGCCGCTGTCTGTGAGTGCATGACCTGAATTTACATTGTAAGCTAACCTGGGTCACAGTAAGGGAATATGCGTGAATGGAGAGAAAGTGTGTTAGTGTGTGTGTGTGTCTATGTGTGTGTGTGTGTGTGTGTGTGTGTGTATACGTGCGTTTCTATGTGTGTCTGTGTGTGTGTGTGTGTGTGTGTGTGTGTGTGTGTGTGTGTGTGTGTGTGTATATGTGCGTTTCTATGTGTGTCTGTGTTTATGTGTGTGTGTGTGTG
>CM030172.1:3217222-3249722 GCA_017639675.1 Aplochiton taeniatus
TGTGCGTGTTTGTGTGTGTGTGTGTGTGTAACCCCCCTCCATCTCACCATGCGACCCCGCCCTCACCCTAACCCCCCTCCATCTCACCATGCGACCCCGCCCTCACCCTAACCCCCCTCCATCTCACCATGTGACCCCGCCCTCACCCTAACCCTAACCCCCCTCCATCTCACCATGCGACCCCGCACTCACCCTAACCCCCCTCCATCTCACCATGCGACCCCGCCCTCACCCTAACCCTAACCCCCCTCCATCTCACCATGCGACCCCGCCCTCACCCTAACCCCCCTCCATCTCACCATGCGACCCCGCCCTCACCCTAACCCCCCTCCATCTCACCATGCGACCCCGCCCTCACCCTAACCCTAACCCCCCTCCATCTCACCATGCGACCCCGCCCTCACCCTAACCCCCCTCCATCTCACCATGCGACCCCGCCCTCACCCTAACCCCCCTCCATCTCACCATGCGACCCCGTGCGTGCCCCACCCGTGGGGCTGTCGGGGTAGTAGGAGGAGGCCCGCTCAGAGAGGTCCGACTGGGAGCAGCTGTGATGGCTGCTGGGACTCTGACCACGGAGCTGGTTCTGGAGAACCTCCACCAGGCGGTTCTTCTCCTGCAGCTCCTTAGACAGCCTGGAGACGGACACCACCGGACGGGATACAGTTACATTGGATTACATTAAGTTATATTACTCTACACTGGATTACATCAAGCTACATTACTTTACACTGGATTACATTAAGTTATATTACTTTACACTGGATTACATCAAGTTAGATTACTTTATACTGGGTTACAATACATTACAGTACTTTACATTGGATTACAAGTAAGATGACTTTACATTGGATTTGTACATTGTTACATCACATTACACTGGATGCACTACATTCTATCACTATACACAACACTATCACGTATTGCCAGGTGATGACAATAACAGGCTTTATACCATAGACAGGTTAGAGAGAAGGAATGGGAGTAATAAGAGAAGGTCAAAGAAAGTGAGAGAGAGAAAGAAAGAAAGAAAGAAAGAAAGAAAGACTGAAAAGAGAAGGTGGCATGGTTTCTACCAAGGCACTCTCACAACATCTAAACCACACATACACACGTCAGATCAACAGGAGTGTGTGTGACGAGTTCGAAGAAAGAAAAAAAAAAAACACTGCACAGGAACAGCACACATAGACCATATCTGACTCCATTACAGATCCAGGGAATTCAAAAAGAAGAAGAGAAGACCATGTAGGAGCAGTCGACTTTCACAGCGACGCCCGACAACAGCAGGCGTATTGAAACCAAGATGGTGAAAGAATTCACTTCAAACGTCATGCGACCCCCTTCTCCTCTTAGCCTCCGGCAGCTTGGAGAGAGACAGAGCGGGTAGAAGGGCCCACACAGCAAACGTGCCGTCCCCGGTCTGTCGCCACGGCTACGCCCGGACGCCGGCCACTCACAGGTCCAGCTGCTGCCCGGCGCTCTCGGCCAACCTCTGGTTCCGCTGGGCCAGGCGGCCCAGGTGCCGCTGCAGCCGCTCCCTCTCGCCCTCTAGCTGCAGCCTCAGGTACTGCAGCTCCTCGGCCATGCTGGCGGCCGCGCCCTCCGGCGTTGCCCCGACGTCTTCGAGCTGGGAACGCAGGCACTCCTCCCGGAGCCCGGCCGGGTCACGTGTTCGCTCTCCGTGGCCCTCTAGCTGCAGACGGAGGCACTGCAGGTCCGGGCTGTGTGAAGCTGAGCGGTGTGGGAGCACCTTGTTTGGCTCTGGCTGGGAGAGGAGGTCCGCTGGATCCACTGTGAACTGAGCCGAGCTGTCCAGCGCCAGGGACACGTAGGTGGTAGAGGAGTCTTGAGGGAGTTCCTCTAGTCCTCTTCAGGCATTACAGAACATAGACACTGCACTCATCAACGTTATTTAGTGAGGAGGGGGGGGATATTAGTGTTACACTAGACCAGGGGTTCTGCCAAGTATACAAAGCGGACATTTGATCTACACCCAAAAATCATGGATTTTCTACCTATTAATATATCCAGACATATCTCTTACCAGGTCAAGTGCCAGTCAACATCAAGAAAAATGACCAATAAAACATGTTTAACTGTTCACCTCTGTGTGCTAACAAATTTGTCTTTGCCCTACAGATGAATTTTTTTGCTTGCTAGTACCAATGCTACCACCTACAAAAGGGATTGTGTAGCCCTGTGTACCTCCCTAACTCTAGCCCTAACAAAGTAAGAGTGCAGCCCTGTACACACCAAGGCATTAGTTTCTCATGAATACGTAAAAAGAAGGTTCAGGAGAAGTAGCAAACGTTCGTTTGGTGTTAAGGGTAGAGCTGAGGGAAAGGAGAGGGTCTGGGAGGAGACATTACCTTTGAGCGAGCTCCAGGGCAGCCCCATCCTCGTTGTCTAGGTGACCATCGCCTAGCAAACAGAAATAAACGCCACGATGAAGCTGCTCTCTACTATTGCCATTGTTCATTTGTTTTGATGGTTAAATGTGTTTTTATTGTGAGAATTTGATTAATTAATGATATTTGTATTCCCTCAAAGTGACATGTTTATTACCTCTGCTAGCTAAACCTCGGCTCGCTAAACCTCGGCTAGCTAAATCTTGGCCAGCTAAACCTCTGCTAGCTAAACCTCGGCTAGCTAAACAACAAATGAACCAGCATACGTCCACAACTACCTTTCTCCAGACGGCCCTCCAGACGATCCAGGACGTTGAGGCTCTTGTCCAACTGCTCTCTGAACACCTCTCCCAGGTAGTAGTCCACGTCGCTGGCCTGCAGGAGCTCCTGGAAGGCAGTGCTAAGCTCCTCCAGCTGGCGGCGCTGCAGAGCCCCCAGACCACGGCTGTCCTTGATCTGCTGTCGGAGCTGAGACAGCTCCCTGGCCTGGGACTGGACCAGGGAGTCCAGTCTGGAAAGACAAAAAGGGGAGTGGGGCAAAGAGATGGTTAAAAGATGGTAAAAAATGATTTCAGTCAGGAAAAAAAGTGATTACTCCATATTTTAGGAGTGTTTTTAATGCTCAGTCTGCTCAGAGGATGCTGTGTGTCCTGCTTGCTCCCCCTGTCAATATTCACTGTGAATGGGTGTGTGTATTATTGACAGCCTGTTTTGTTTTGATCTGTTTGCTTGTTATCTGTTGACAGGTGACCTAGAGCGTCTTGAAAGTTGCCCCAAAATAAAATGTATTCATTTTAAATGCCCAAAGAAAAAGAGAGGGAACAGTGAGAAGAGAGGGATTGAGAAGATAAGGAAAAACATTTTCAAACAGGCTAATAACTAACCTAGCAAATGTCTCAGGTGCAGACTCACCTGGCAGGTGAATACATTTTCATACAGGCTAATAACTAACCTAGCAAATGTCTCAGGTGCAGACTCACCTGGCAGGTGAATACATTTCCATACAGGCTAATAACTAACCTAGCAAATGTCTCAGGTGCAGACTCACCTGGCAGGTGAATACATTTCCATACAGGCTAATAACTAACCTAGCAAATGTCCCAGGTCAGACTCACCTGGCAGGTGAATACACTTCCAAACAGGCTAAAAACTAACCTAGCAAATGTTTCAGGTGCAGACTCACCTGGCAGGTGAATACACTTCCAAACAGGCTAATAACTAACCTAGCAAATGTCTCAGGTGCAGACTCACCTGGCAGGTGAATACACTTCCAAACAGGCTAATAACTAACCTAGCTAATGTCTCAGGTGCAGACTCACCTGGCAGGTGAATACACTTCCAAACAGGCTAATAACTAACCTAGCAAATGTCTCAGGTACAGACTCACCTGGCAGGTGAATACATTTCCATACAGGCTAATAACTAACCTAGCAAATGTCTCAGGTACAGACTGACCTGGCAGGTGAATACACTTCCAAACAGGCTAATAACTAACCTAGCAAATGTCTCAGGTGCAGACTCACCTGGCAGGTGATGCTGAGCGGCTGCGATGCTGAGCCTGCTGCAGCCGTTCGTTCATACTCCTGTTCAGACTCCTTTCCCTCTCCAGCTCTCCGTGCAGGTGGCTGATCTTCTCCTTCATCCCCTGCTTCCCCCCCTCCTCCTCCTCCTCCCCACCTCGGGCGCTCCTGTCTGGGGCACGGCTCTCCCTCCTGCCGGCGCCGTCCAGGTCTTGGCTCCCCGTGGCCGGGTCGGGGGTGGTCGCCGTGAGCAGGTCGCTGGACAGGGAGTTTCTCCTCAGCAGGAGGCTCTGGAGGTGGAGGGCGACCCGGGTTTGGCTCTCCAGCTGGGCTCGGAGCTCCCGGACCTGGGCCTGGAGCTGAGACGGGTCCTCCGTCGCTCCGTAGTCCTGGAAGGCCAGAAGGCCCTTCAGACTCACCTGGAGGACAGGTGAGAGAGGGAGGAGGGAGATATTCAAATCCTATATATGCCAATGGAGGAATATTCTAATAAATATTATACTATTCTGTATTTTATTTTATAATAGATATTATACTATTCTGTATTTTATTTCATAATAGATATTATACTATTCTGTATTTTATTTAATAATAAATATTATAGTATTCTGTATTTTATAATAGATATTATACTATTCTGTAATTTATTTGAAAATAGATATTATACTATTCTGTATTTTATATTATATTATATTCCCCAGGGTTTGAGTCAGTACCTTGGGGGAGCTGAGGGTGGGGGAGCTGGGGTAGGAGGTGCTGGATCCTGAGTCCAGGTTCTCCATGGAGGAGAAGGTGTTCTGGTCATGGTTCTCTTTCATTAAGGACGGGAGGCTGCTGGACACACTGCCCACCAGCTGGAGACCGTGACGGCCAAGGTCTGGGACGAAGACGCATACACACACGCACACGCACACGCACACACACACACACACACACAGACACAGACACAGACACACACATCCCCACAGAAAAACAAAGAACGATCAAATATGGATTCCAAACTTCTCTTCAGTATCAGTGAAGGCAACAGTCAGCAACAACAAAAATATTTCATTAGGCACAGAGGATAGAACAACAAAGGATTACGTGAAGGAATGTTTTCGTGAAACAAAGTGAAAAAAGCAAGGCATCAAAGTGCGCCCAACATGCATCAGAGAAAAGATTCAGTGGAAGAAACCCCAGACCAGTACCAGAAAAGGATGGTTATGATCAAAGAGCCAAACAGGGTCAAATCATACCAACCAGATGCTGTTACTGACACTAAACCCAACCTTCATTTCATTGCCAACTCTCCTTACACTCCCACACAGCGTTTTGGAGAAAGGCCAAGGAAAGGTTGCAAGAGAAAAGAAATGACTGAGAAGAATCTGTAAAAGAGGCTAAATGTGTCGAGCCCAGAGTTCATTCACCATGCAGACGAGACTCTCCCCTCTTGTCCACCAGTGAAATAGATTAGTGTCCACTCTGGACAGAGAGACATGCAGACCAGACTGTCTCACCCCCTTGTCCACCAGTGAAATAGATTAGTGTCCACTATGGACAGAGAGACATGCAGACCAGACTGTCTCACCCCCTTGTCCACCAGTGAGATAGATTAGTGTCCACTATGGACAGAGAGACATGCAGACCAGACTGTCTCACCCCCTTGTCCACCAGTGAGATAGATTAGTGTCCACTCTGGACAGAGAGACATGCAGACCAGACTGTCTCACCCCCTTGTCCACCAGTGAGATAGATTAGAGTCCACTAGAGACAGAGACATGCAGACATGGAGGCGTCTAGACGCTGTCTACCTGTGCTACCGCTCTCCTCCTCCTCCTCCTCCTCCCTATCCACCTCGACCTCACTCCTCCCACTGGTCTCGTAACCCAGGTCCTGCAGGTCCACCTGCACGCCCTTGTCCTCCTGCTCCAAAGGGGGCGCTAGAGGTGACAGGTTGTGAAAGAGGGGGGGTTAGGTGGCTGGGTTGTAGAGGTTCTCTCAGGACAGCCACATGCTTTAGGCGTTATTTGTGTTGTTGTTGCGGGGGTTGTTCAATAATGTACAGTATCGACCAACACAAAGACATTCTCTGTCGTTCATTTTCACGCTATCGAAATGCCAGGAGCACATTCAGCACAAAGTGTCATTCCTTAACTAAAAAAGAATAACAATGGTCAGCTAACATGCTAGACACATGCTAGACACTTGCTAGACATGCACATGCATATCCAAGAAAGTATGAGGATCATATCTGAGTATTGGTGATAGCTTTTCTAAAAAAAAAAAAAAAAAGAAATGATGCTATATTTCAAGTTGCAACGTTCAAACATGTCTAAAACATGTTCAGTTTGACACGGACCGTTTCATATTCTCACCGTTCAGCAGGGCTCCATGACAGCCCGTCTTATTGGCTGCGGTCTGCAGGGCGAGGACGTTCTGAGCCCAGGCCAGCTTCTCCTCCAGGCTCTTACAGGTCCTCCTCTTCTCCCTCAAGGCCTTCTGGAGGCTCTCCAGCTGGGCCTGGTTTTCCTGGGAGGACGCCCCAGCGCCGAGCTCTCTAGGCCGGGCACGGCTCCTCTCCTCCTCCAGGGCGGCCTGGAGCTCGGCTAGCCGGCGGCCGTGCTCGCTGAAGACCCTCTGGAGGAGGCAGAGGTTGCCGTGGAGGTTGAGGGGGGAGGACGATGGTGTTTCAGAGGTTCCAGCTCCATTTCTGACGGGCTTCTGGGTGTTATGGCGAGAGGTTCCTGCGGTCTAAAACACAACCATAAACATAAACAGTGAAATGTTATGCTTTTAATGTAACGTAGACATGTAACAAGACAACACATGGAATGAGACACACAGTATTGTTTAGGACATATAACATCTATTCTACAGCACCAGTCCAAAGTCTCTACAGACGTGTCATTGAACCTCTGACCGGTGCTCTATATGAATACAGAACAACACGTTCTGCTGGATCTCCTGACCTGCAGGCTGGGTCGTGTCATGTTGCCCGGGCGACCCAGTGCCTCTCTCTCCAGCAGGGCCCGGTGCAGCCTCTCCAGGTGGTGCTGCAGGTCAGAGGCGCTCTGAGTGGAGCCAGGGCTGCAGCAGGAGGAGGAGACGGTGGTGGTGGGGGGGGCGGGGGCGGGGGCGGGGGTGCAGTGAGCGGTGAGCATGGCCACGGCGTCCTCCGCCGCCCTCAGACACTCGGACAGACGCTGGGCGGCCTGGTCCTGGTTCCCACCGCTGCGGCCCCCGGTAGAGGACGCCATGTCGTCGTTCTCCACGCCGCTAGGCTCCCTCCTTCGCCGGCCTCCGGTCCGCCGGTCGCCGTGGCTCTCCTCCGGGCCAGCGGGGCCGGCCTTCCCCTGGCTCTGCTCGGCCTGGGCGGATCTGGGCTTCTCCTGGCGCTGGGCGTCGACGGCGCTCTGCTCCCACAGCGCCTCCTGCGGCCCGTCCGCCTGGCGCTCCGCGTCGGGCTCCCCGCGGCCCCTGGGGGCCCCCGGCCGGTCCCTCCGCTCCGGCGAGGCGGCGACCCGACGCGACAACGCCGCTTCCAGCCTCTCGCACAGCGCCCGAGGGTCCGGGTCGCCGCGGACACCACCGCTGGGCGAGGCCTGGCCGAGAGAGGAGATGGCAGCCTCGGCCATGTTGAGGCACTCCACCAGCTGGCCGTTGAGCTTCTCTTTCTCCTGCAGGGCCTGCTGCAGTTCCAGGCATCGCCTCTGGAGGGCGCCGTCCGTGCCCTCACCACCACCACCACCACCACCACCACCGCTAACAGGCCCCGAGCCGACAGAGGCCAGCCCAGACCCGGAGCCCCCCAGCCCAGCCTGGCTGTCCAGGCTGCATGCCGTCAGGTAGGCGATGGTGGACTCGGCTGCCTGGAGGGCCTCCAGGTACTGACGGTTGAGGAGGTCTTTCTCCTGGAGCTGCTCCCGGAGGTCCTCCCATTCGGACGCCTGCTCCTCCAGACGCCCGATCAGGGCCTCCTTCTCCTGGCACTCCTGGTGGAGCAGGTCCAGCTGGGTCAGGAGGTCACGGCTCTGGTCGTGGTTCTGTCCGGACTCCAGGCTCTCGATGGAATCTTCCGAGAAGGCGTTTCTGGGCTCGGTGGATGGAGGGAAGCCTGAGTCCGGGGTCGAGTGCTGGCCGGGTCCAAACACACTGTCCAGGACGAGGTGCTGGTCGGGTCCAAACACACTGTCCAGGGCGAGGTGCTGGAGCGGCTCGGGTTTAAGGCGGTCAGGACGCTCTCCTGAATTCACCGACTCTCTGCTGCCGCTCTGAGCGGTGGACGCCGTTCTGGTTCTGACAGGGACGGGCAGGCGGGATCTGGAACCCGACTGAGACAGAACCCAGAGCAGACAAAGAGTTAGTCAATACCGGACCTGGTCTGGTCGATGGCACAGCAGTCATGCAAGCCGAAACAGGAGAAGAGAAGAAGAGAAACTACCATGCATATTGAACCTGTCCAAATCAGCAAACCTAAACAATCCGGTCTCAATCTTTGCTCCATATTTCGGCGGTTTCAGATGAAGCACCTACCCCGTGCTTCTGTTGACGTGGCGTGTGTGAGAGGCCTCTGGGTTGACGACTGCCTCCATGGGCAGAGCGTCCATCTTGCTTCGTCGTCGACCCGGCTGCCTCCCCTCCCTCTCTCTCCTCTCTTTCCACCTCGGAGCCCTCCCTCCCCGTCTCCCTGGCAACGGGGAACCTCGGCGGCGCGTCCCCGTTCGGCGGACCCCACGACGCCGCGGCCCTCTCCAGCTGGTCCTTCAGGAGCCCGATGACCTTGCGGTGACCTTTGGCCTCCGCCCTCAGCCTCTCGACGGTCGTCCGCGGGTCGGCGGGGCCGTCGCTGCCGTCTCCGGAGCTGTCGCCGCTCTCCTTGGCCTCGGTGGAGATGTGCTCCTTCAGGAGGCCCCGCAGCTCCGCATTGGCCCCTCTCAGTCGACGGACCTCCTCCCTGACGGACGGAGCAAAAGTCACGTTTACACTCCACTACCGTAACGGAAAATCTATGTTAATAGCTAATAGATCCTGTATTAGGTACTGTGAGGAGAACACCTTCTGCCTGACAGCTGGATCAAAAGTTATGTTTACACTCCACTACCGTAACGGAAAATCTACGTTAATAGCTGATAGATCCTGTATTAGGTACTGTGAGGAGAACACCTCCTCCCTGACGGACGGAGCAAAAGTTATGTTTACACTCCACTACCGTAACGGAAAATCTATGTTAATAGCTGATAGATCCTGTATTAGGTACTGTGAGGAGAACACCTTCTGCCTGACAGCTGGATCAAAAGTTATGTTTACACTCCACTACCGTAACGGAAAATCTATGTTAATAGCTGATAGATCCTGTATTAGGTACTGTGAGGAGAACACCTTCTGCCTGACAGCTGGATCAAAAGTTATGTTTACACTCCACTACCGTAACTGAAAATCTATGTTAATAGCTAATAGATCCTGTATTAGGTACTGTGAGGAGAACACCTGCCTGACAGCTGGATCAAAAGTTATGTTTACACTCCACTACCGTAACGGAAAATCTATGTTAATAGCTAATAGATCCTGTATTAGGTACTGTTAGGAGAACACCTGCCTGACAGCTGGATCAAAAGTTATGTTTACACTCCACTACCGTAACGGAAAATCTATGTTAATAGCTAATAGATCCTGTATTAGGTACTGTGAGGAGAACACCTTCTGCCTGACAGCTGGATCAAAAGTCACGTTTACACTCCACTACCGTAACGGAAAATCTATGTTAATAGCTGATAGATCCTGTATTAGGTACTGTGAGGAGAACACCTGCCTGACAGCTGGATCAAAAGTCATGTTTACACTCCACTACCGTAACGGAAAATCTATGTTAATAGCTAATAGATCCTGTATTAGGTACTGTGAGGAGAACACCTTCTGCCTGACAGCTGGATCAAAAGTCACGTTTATACTCAACTACCGTAACTGAAAATCTATGTTAATAGCTAATAGATCCTATATTAGGTACTGTGAGGAGAACACCTGCCTGACAGCTGGATCAAAAGTCACGTTTACCAAACATTTACAATCCACTACCGTAACTGAAAATCTATGTTAATAGCTCCAATCTTAGATAGTGTGAGGAGAACACCTCCTCCCTGACAACAAACCGGTCACTTTAACAACACATTTACACTTTATGGAAAATATAGCTAAAATGCTTACAATTTGTAGTACCAATATTTCTTTTTGGAACACGTTTAATCAATTCCCAATGGGGCAAAACACACAGTTACGTGGAATCGACTAATTTAATAATAATTACATGATTTGCCTTGGTTCCTATATATTCCTATATAATGTATTCATCCTCAATAAACAAACTGTCTTGAGTTAAAAGGAATAAAGCAGAAGAAAAGCTGACTGAGCTGTCTGTCTGGAGTCTGACCTGAGCTGAGAGGCAGACGCTGCCCCACAGTCAGCCAGCAGAGACCGTAGCAGAGGGTCTCCATCCTCCATGTCCCCTAGTCCACTCTCCTGGCTGGCACTGCCCGCTTTAGGGGGCTCCGCTGCGGCCTGCTGGTCCAGGGCACTCGCCCTCACACTGGCACCGTCAGATGGCGGCAGACTAGCGTCCATGGCCTGCAGGAAGACGACAGATCAGACACAAGGTGTTGGACTGACCCATTTTATCGACGGAGAAAAAACCCATTCGAGATATGAAACGTTTCCAAATCTCACCCGACAACGAGTGCTGTTCGTTTGTTTGGGTTTTTCCGTTTCGTGTTACAACATCGCCCTTTATATTAAGCGCCGAGCCTTTCCTCCCTTAGGAACAAACACTACTGACAAACGATGGCCCATTCTACTCTACTAAATTCTACGTACCCGTACCGTAGTGCTGTCTGTCTGGCTGGCAGCCTCCCGAGCGGAGGGGGGTGTCCTCCTCCTGGTCCTCTCCCAGGGCTAATGGAATGGAATGGCAGGCGAGTGTGACACACATGGCTCGATAAAAACAAAAGGCAATGAGAGAACCAAATTCATAAAAGCACACGGCACAGCAACGGCAGGATGGAGTGAAGTGTCTAATGGGGATAATGGGAGGAAAGAAAGGATAGACAGAAAGAGAGAGAGGGAGGGAGAGGGGGAGGGAGAGAGAGAGAGAGAGAGAGAGAGAGAGAGAGAGAGAGAGAGAGAGAGAGAGAGAGAGAGAGGATAGACCAAAAGAGAGAGAGAGGGAGAAAGATGGAGGGAATAGCGGAGGAGAGAAAGGATAGACAGAAAGAGAGAGAGAGGGAGAGAGAGAGATAAAGAGAGAGAGAGGGAGAGAGAGAAAGGATGGACCGAAAGAGAGAGAGAGGGAGAGGGAGAGATAGAGAGAGGGAGGGATAGAGAGAGAGAGAGCGAGAGAGAGAGAGATTAAGGACAGACCGAAAGAGAGAGAGAGAGGGAGATGGAGGGAATAGGGGAGGAGAGAAAGGATAGACAGAAAGAGAGAGAGAGGGAAAGGGAGAGAGAGAAAGAGAGAGAGAGAGGGAATGGGGAGGAGAGAAATAGGGAGAGAGGGGGGGGTTGAAGGGGAGAGAAAAAAGAGAGAGAAAGGGAATAGGGGAGGAAGAAAATTATAGAAAGACAAGTAGGGAGAGAGGGGGGGTTGAAGGGAGAGCAAAGAGAGAGATAAAAGGAAGACAGGAGGAAGAAAAGAAAGAGAGAAATAGGGAGAAAAGGAATAGGGGAGGAAGAAAAGAAAGATTGGGAGAGAGAGAGAGAGAGAGAGAGAGAGAGAGAGAGAGAGAGAGAGAGAGAGAGAGTTGCATGGGACACAGAAATAAGAGAAATAGTAGGGCTGGTTAGGAGAGGTGAAGGAAAGAAAGACAGGAGAACGCTTCCTGCTACAGACAGACAACACACTTAGTTAGAGGATTAACACATATCATAATGATAGAGAGAGAGAGAGACACGTTATTTAAGAGATGAGGTATTAGCAAAAGAAAGACCTGGGTAAAAACTGTGCTTGAAAAGGTTTTGAATATATGTACGTGAAAGTTTAATTAATCACTTTTTCAAACATAATTTGTCTTAACCTGGAAGGAGACAGACCAATCTAAGAGGAAGAGAGGGGAAGCCTTAGGTTTAAAGGTGAGTCTGAGGTTTCTAAACTACCGGTTGACAAAGTATGTTATACATCTTCCCCTCCTATACTCTACCACCAGGGAGTGTGTTTGCCTAACCTGTTTTCCAGGGCTGGTGGAGGCCAGGCTATGGCCGTGTGTGTCCCTGCTGGCAGGCTCCATGTCTGGGCTCTCTGTTTGAATTGTCAGCCTCCTCTGGAGGTCTCCGTTCAGGGCCTGGAGCCGAGAGACCAGCTCCTGGAGCTCTAACACCTAGCGACACCCAGATAGAGAGATTACATGAGCATGAACTATTATACAGCGTTATCATACTATTATACAGCGTTATTATACTATTATACAACGTTATTATACAGCGTTATTATACTATTATACAATGTTATCATACTATTATACAGCGTTATCATACTATTATACAGCGTTATCATACTATTATACAGCGTTATCATACTATTATACAGCGTTATCATACTATTATACAGCGTTATCATACTATTATACAGCGTTATTATACTATTATACAACGTTATTATACTATTATACAATGTTATCATACTATTATACAGCGTTATTATACTATTATACAGCGTTATTATACTATTATACAGCGTTATTATACTATTATACAACGTTATTATACTATTATACAGCGTTATTATACTATTATACAGCGTTATTATACTATTATACAGCGTTATTATACTATTATACAGTGTTATTATACTATTATACAACGTTATTATACTATTATACAGCGTTATTATACTATTATACAACGTTATTATACTATTATACAGCTTTATTATACTATTATACAACGTGATTATACTATTATACAACGTTATCATACTATTATTGATGGTTTTAATGCTGTTTCTATTAGAATACTGCAGATTCAGTTTTTGCCTTCCCCAAATAAATCCTCTCTTAGACAACCAGGACGAGATTAGTTCCTTGAAAGTCATATTTATATCTTTATTTGTTTTGTGAGGAAATGCTATGTGATCATTGCCTCTCCTTGGGGAGACCAGAGCCCACCTTGTCTCTGAGTTCAGGTGCAGAGAGGTTGGCCAGGCCCTCCTCCAGACCCTCGCCCACACAGATACTCATGTAAGATGTCTGGTCGGCGATGAAACTCAGGGTGTCCGCTGACGGAAACATAAAACACCCCCGTTAAAAGACAACACTTCCGATTTTGGAAATGCAATGCAAACTCAAGATGGGGGACTTCTTGGTTAACAAGTGAATGTATAGTATGTCTCTTCAATTAATATACTAACACACAGGAATTTAGATTATAAGACTCCTCTATAGCTTGGGACTTAAACAACCAGGGGTTTGAGTCTCTCTTATTTTCACCCCATACTGAAAACGTATACACTCACTGGCTCAGTAAGGTACAAACATCAGAATGCACTCAGAACCCCACTGTTCTAAGATAAATTAGGATTGTTTTTAAAGATGGTTTTATTTGATCTACATTATATATCGATTTGTATATATTATTATTTATCTAGTATTGTATTGTTATTTGATTGCACACCAATGGAGCTGGCCACTAAGCAATTCACTGCATAAATGTCCCTGTTACAATGTATACGTGACTTACTAAGCATTTCACTGTACAATGTCCCTGTTACAATGCATACCTGACTTACTAAGCATTTCACTGTACAATGTCCCTGTTACAATGTATACGTGACTTACTAAGCATTTCACTGTACAATGTCCCTGTTACAATGCATACCTGACTTACTAAGCATTTCACTGTACAATGTCCCTGTTACAATGCATACCTGACTTACTAAGCATTTCACTGTACAATGTCCCTGTTACAATGTATACGTGACTTACTAAGCATTTCACTGTACAATGTCCCTGTTACAATGCATACCTGACTTACTAAGCATTTCACTGTACAATGTCCCTGTTACAATGCATACCTGACTTACTAAGCATTTCACTGTACAATGCACACGTGACCCATAAACTGGGACTTGTTCTCTTTGGGATCTAAGACGGAGCGGCAACACCGTTCTCTCACCGCTGTCGTGGGTAGCACCCACTCCCCCCCCCCGGTTCTGAATGGCCCCGAGGCGGGCCTGGAGAGAGGCGTTCCAGCGCTGGGCGTCCTCAAGCTGGTGCCGCGTGAGCTCCAGCTCCTTGGGGTCGACCCGGTCGGCACCTACAGAACACCACCATGGAGAGGGGAGAGTTAGGGCCACAGCAGAGCTGCTTCTGAGTGTGGACAGGCGATAGTAGTAGTAGGATTTTATTTCGGTCCTTCACAAATGTCTATAATGAATGGATTTAAAATGAGGTTCGTGACTGAAAGGAACGGAAATCGAAAGAATGACCGAGAAGGTGTAGGCTGAGGCTGCAGCTTATTAACCCTTTTTACATCACAGCATTCAACATAGGCAACCCGTATACTACAGGAGTTAGGCCATACAAAATCAAATAATACAAAAATGAATTCCCCCAAAATATTTAAATCCCATAATACCCTCAGTTGTATATTTCATCACCACCTTATCTTTAAACATTTAGGAAGATAGGAAGGAGGTTTGACAGATCATCACTTTGTTTGTGAAAGTGAGAGACGGTTGTAAGGGCTTGACTGGAGGTAGGAAGGCGACTAACAAGACAGATCAATTATTTGTTTCAACAATAAACCTGTAAATAAGTGGTTTTTATTCCATAAAGGGAAAGTCCTTATTGGTTCATGACCTACTTTAACTTCTACTTTTAATACACAGGGGCGTGCCAATTCTGCTTTTGGAATATCATGACATTAGGTTTAATTACAGTAGCTATGTACACACAACCTGTTGTTCCATTTCAAGTGTGCAGGGCAATTTATTCATGAAAGTATTTATTTAATATTACAACTAAATTAGTTACTAAAATCTTCAAGACAGCCATTGCACAGGTTAACCTGGAGGACGCCAGTTGGAGTTGGGTTACTCAACGTTAAATTGTACAGAAAAAAAAGAATATCATAATTCCTACTGCAACAGTTAAGTAGGATGGGGAAGGCACAGTGTACTTGGAAGTTGGGGGGGAGGGGGGGTGCAAAACGTCTTCATAGCCATGATCAAATCTTCCAGTCCGTAAGTCTGTTCTGTTCTGGAGGTCTGATGTCAGGAGAGCTTCCTGTCTGTGTGTTCATCATTAGTGACTTCCTTTTTGCCTCTAGTCTAGTGGTCATAGGTGACTATACACACTCTGACTCCTTGTCCATCTTAAGACACAGACAACCTATTTATACACCTAGCTCACTACAGGACACACACTCAGACACAGACAGCTGATGGCTTAAGAAGTCATCTGGTTTAGACATGCTAGCCCTGTCTGGCACACTCCAAGAGACTCAAGGACACACTCCCCTCTCCCTCTCTCTCTCTCTCTCTCTCTCTCTCTCTCTCTCTCTCTCTCTCTCTCTCTCTCTCTCTCTCACTGTGCAAAAGTTTTAGGCAGGGGTGAAAAAATGCTGAGTGGTCACAGCAAATATTGTTTGATTTAGATTGTTCATATACTTTGCATTTAGTTAACTGATAAATACTATGAACACTTTTTATTTCTTTTTATTAACAATTAAAGCACTCTTACTTTACACACCTGCCTAAAACTTTTGCATGGTACTATATATATATATATATATATATATATATATATATATATATATACACACACACACACACACACACATGTAGCATCAGACCATAGTATGGAAACCCCTTTTAAATGAGTTATTACCTACAGTGAGTACATGGGATTGATAGACTGGGTATAATTTCCACTAATCCAGGTTAAACCATGAACATGTAGAGCAAAGAAATAGCCCAATTTCACTGCAGGCCAAGGTAGGGAGGGGCTTGTCAGTGGTTACAGGTGAATTGTTACAATTTTTGGGTGTCACATCGAGAATTAATTTTTCCGAAGCATCAAATAAAGCCCTCAATGATATATGCTTTGTGGTGTTGGCTTGCTAGGAGCTTTGAGCTACAACCTTTGCTGGCGCTTGCATTGGAAAATGAGCAAATCTCCCTCTTATTCATGATGTAATAAATGCCTTTGTTGTTAGTTTTTGTCTGAAATTTGTCTTTTTTATGGCAACCTTATGTCTACACCGAAATCATACGTTAAATTGCAGATATGAATACCAGTACACAGAGCATAGCTTTAGCTTTCTAATGGATAATATTTCTCTCTCACTTTGCTCTTCAGAGTGCATTAAAAGCTTGCTCTTTTGTGTGTGTGTGTGTGTGTGTGTGTGTGTGTGTGTGTGTGTGTGTTTTATTACATAACAGGTCACTAATGGGTTTCCCCTGGTGTGTTTGGAGGACAGATGGTTGGGTGAGTTGTATTTATAGACATTGAGGATGTTAGTGAAGTCATGCAATGATGCAATACCACAAACAACAAATGTTTTAATGGACAAGCAATCAAAACAAACCAAAACTGAACTGGAACGCAGAGAAAGACAGACAGAAAGACAGAGACAGCTGATTTATTCTGCAATAAAACATGATAAATGATTTGAATTTGAGCATAAAAATCATATATAGATGAAAGGGGGAAATAAACCAAAATGACGTACAGATAGAAAGGAGTCTGTAGTGGATTGGATGAAATATTACTATGGACATTAGGAGAGCAGACGGTTTATTACAGGACGATGATGAGATGATCATGCCGGAGAGATGATAATCATGATGAGGATGAGGAAGAACAGCTCAGAGAAGGTAGAACATGCTGACAACAACAGACACTGAGCAGCTGGACAATAACACACCTGGCATCACACAGAATTAGCGGATAGTTAAGAGAAGCAGACATACAGACATTAAGCAGTGTTAGGAGCTCTGTGTGTGCGGGTGTGTGTGTTGATTAACATGAAGGTTCACAGAAGTGATTTAAAAGCCCATTATCTCATCCATATCAAGCAAAAGCGGTCATTTACAAATTTTGTTTTGAGTTTTGTTCCAGAATGAAGATATCTTACCAGATGAAAAAGTTTCTTAGATGATGACTGCTGATATCAAATAAACTTCTCCTTTTTGCTTTAACAACTTCTATCAAAATATGCTTTTTAGATATCAAGTTATGCACAATGCTTTTTCCCGGTTTACAAAGTGGATATACAGGTCAATGTGGGGAAAGATTCCTCCAATAGGTATTACTCTCTACGATGTATTAAACATAAGTTCCTGCCCTCTCCACCTCTATATTAATCCCTCTCATCCTCCTCTTCCTCCCCTTTCTCCAGATCCTCCTCATCCTCCCCTTTCTCCAGATCCTCCTCTTCCCCATCCCCATCCTCCCCCTGCTCCACATCCTCCTTCTCCTCCTTCATCTCCTCCTCAGTGTCTCCGCTGTGTGTGGTGGTGTGTGCGTCACCTTCTCTGGCCCGGCTCCTGTGCACCTCACCCTCCAGGTGGTCCCGGAGGGCCTGGTTGGTCTTGATGCCCTCCTCCAGCTGCTGTCTGAGCAGGGTGACGGCCGTGAGCTCCAGCTGGAGCGCCTGGAGACGCTGGGCACTGCAACGCAATATTCATAATTATTCATTCATCATAACGTTACCTGTTGTTATTTATACAAAGGGTTAACTGACTGAGGGTATGTCTATTTTCCAAGAGTTGAAACCACAAAACAGCCTCAGTTCTGGATTATGATTTTTTTTAAATCAACAGTGTCAGGGTGAGTCTCTACAAGTACCTGTCCTGTTCTTTGACAGTGTGGACTAGCTATCCTCTGGTGAGATTATACATATTTATCTAACCTTACCTGTCCTGTTCTTTGACAGTGTGGACTAACTATCCTCTGGTGAGATTATATATTTATGTAACCTTACCTGTCCTGTTCTTTGACAGTGTGGACTAGCTATCCTCTGGTGAGATTATATATATTTATGTAACCTTACCTGTCCTGTTCTTTGACAGTGTGGACTAGCTATCCTCTGGTGAGATTATATATATTTATGTAACCTTACCTGTCCTGTTCTTTGACAGTGTGGACTAGCTATCCTCTGGTGAGATTATATATATTTATCTAACCTTACCTGTCCTGTTCTTTGACGGTGCGGACCAGGCCAGAGTAGAGCTGTTGTTCAGCCCTCAGTGCTCGGTTCAGGGCGACGTGTTCCACCTGGAGGGTCACCAGGCTGGGCAGGGCCTAAAAGGGTCAAAGGTCAACTCCATGGAACTGAATGGTGCAGAGTGGAGGATAATACAGAGTGATAGAGAACAGCGCCATGCTTGATCGGAAAATAAAGTGAACAGGGGAATCCGTTGAGTAAGTTGGGCAGGTCTGGGGTGAGGCACCTCTTGCTGGCTGTCTCCCCCGATGATGGTCCTCTCCCTCTGGGGGAGGCCGGGGAGTGACTGCTCCTCCCCGGTTCTGGAGCTCTGATCCTGGGTGGAGCCGGTCTGACTGCTCCCTCTCCGGCTCAGACGTTGGTGGAGGTCCTGGCACGGGGGGGGGGGACGACACACAGATAACCACAGTTAACTTTGCTTCAGTCGGACTTCGGACTATGCACGTCAGTGTGTGTGTGTGTGTGTGTGTGTGTGTGTGTGTGTGTGTGTGTGTGTGTGTGTGTCAGTGTATACAGCTGTTAGACATGCACACATATGTATACATATATACTTTTACACACACACACACACACACACACACACACACACACACACACACACACACACACATATATTTATACATGTGTGTGTGTGTGTGTGTGTGTGTGTGTGTGTGTGTGTGTGTGTGTGTGTGTGTGAGTAAATATAGATTACAATTCTAGATGTGTGTATGTCTAGCAGACTGTTGTGCACGGCTGCCAGCAGGCCCCACTCACATGGATGATCTGGTCCTTGGTCTCCAGGGTGCTGGTGAGGGACTCCATACTGGCGGCCTGTCCCTCCACCCGGCCCTCCAGCTCAGACAGCACCGCCTGCAGCTCCGCTAAAGAGATCTGGAGAGAACACACACACACACACACACACACACACACACACACACACACACACACACACACACACACACACACACACACACACACACACACACACACACACATGGTCATGTTATTCTTGGAGCAGCCTAAAGATGTCCTGCTGGCTGATTCCACCCTCCTTCACCTTGAGCTGGTTCTCTCTCTTCAGAGCCTTGTTGAGGGCCTCGGTCCTCTGCGCCAGCTCTTTCTTCAGGAGAAGCACGTTCTTCTTGTGCTGAGGAGCCTTCTCCATGTTGTCCTCGTTGTTGTTCCTTCTGGACAGCTCCGCTGGGGGGGACATGGGCATGTTTGGTTTGGGATGTTTTGGAATCGTTATTTGAGGATTTCACTGAGTGTGCGATGTGTGCTCTGCTGAAGGGACGGCAGCACAGGGCACAATCAGGTACCGTGTGATAAAAGGTATTATTCTATAAAAAGAACACTATTTATTTCTAAAATATTCAAAAATTCATACATTTAAAATGATTAAAAAAAGACTCAAAGACTAACTTTAAGTGTTATGCTATTGTCCAAGCAGGCAGCTTACCAGTCCTAAGACCATTCCCTAGGTGTGTGTGTGTGTGTGTGTGTGTGTGTGTGTGTGTGTGTGTGTGTGTGTGTGTGTGTGTGTGTGTGACCTTGAGAAGACAACAACGCCTCACCTTCCTTATCGTCCAGCCTCTCCTGCAGCAGGTGGATGGTGTGTGTGAGCTCCAGAACCTGTGGACCAGAACCAGGAGGACCCAGCCCAAAACCAGGAAGACCCATCTCTGAACCAGGAAGACCCAGCCCAGAACCAGGAACACCCAGCCCAGAACCAGGAACACCCAGCCCAGAAGCAGGGCTCTCCTTCAGCCTCAGTTCTGCCAGGTACTGGTCTCTCTCTTGGCTTCGCTCCAGCAGTTTCTGCAGTCACCAGAGAGTAGTTTTGTTTAGTGGCACACATTAATATCTACATTTAATTAGAGATCAATCAACAATTTTTTAAAAATCTTTTACTTAACACAGTTGGCTTCATTTAGTTAGTGAGGAGCACACACGTTAAAATATACATTTAATGAATTAAGAGATACATTTTTAGATATCTTATTTTACAGTTCGCTACATTGACATACATTTGAATATTTTAAAGAGACATTAAAAGTTTACTTAAATGTCAAATAAATACTGTTCATTAAATTCCTCCTCTATTCTCCTTCTCTCAGTTTGTAATTCCATTTATGTACAGTTTATATATCTATCTAATCTATATCTATGTCTTTCTAATCTCACGTTGATGATTGAATCCTTCTCCGCCACTAAAGCCCGGAGTTCCGCCGTCTCTAGGTAACCTTCCTGCGTTGCCGTGGTGCTGTGTTTCTGGGCGGAGGCCAGCTGCTGCTGACTCTCGCTGAGTTGGCGCTTCACTTCCTGAATCTCGTGAGCGCGCTCAGACAGCGTGCGGTTGGAGCGCTCAGCAGACTCCTGAAAAGAGAAACAGAGGCCAAATCTAGTTAGTGAGACGGCTACTGGCTAGGTTAGAGTGTGTCTGTGTGAGGAAATCAATTATTCATACATTTTTTGATTCAATCTGTATGAATTTTACAAATTGCCTGTTTGCATATTAAGGTTATGCTTTTTTTTTTTAATTATATATATATTGACAGAGATATAACAAGTGCAGAGCTGTGTGTGTGTGTGTGTGTGCGTGTGTGAGTGTGTGTGTGAGTGTGTGTGTGTGTGTGTGTGTGTGGTGCAGGGTGACCTTCAGCAGCTGGTCCTTGCTGTTGATGGTGGCTAACAGTCCCTCCACGGCGCTTTCATTGTCGGTCACCAGCCTCTCCCTGGCCTTCACTGCCTCCGCCAGCATCGCCTCCGTCACCTTTAACCTTTGACCCATCTGCTCCGCCAGGTCACGGGCCTGGCTCTGGGACTGGCTCAGCATGGCTCCAGCCATCTCCTGGAGGAGCGAGAGAGAGATGGAAGGAAGGAAAGAGGAAGTCAATCAGGGTGTTGCTGTCAGACCATCTCCTGGTCTGCTGGTGCCTTTATTATTTCTGACAGGGGTGAGGTTCAGATAGACAGTGAGGGTTCAGTCTCAGTGTGCTCGGGGATATGTCATGCTTGAACCACATGCTTGTTGCTTGAGCAAGTGTATCTTAGTAAGTGTGTGTGTGGGTGTGTGTGTGTGTGTGTGTGTGTCTAAAGTGAGTCTCTGTATTTGTATCTTTGTGTGTGTGTGTGTATATCTTTGTATATGTATATCTGTGTGTGTGTATATCTTTGTATATGTATACTTGTGTGTGTGTGTGTGTGTAAATCTTTGTATATGCATATTTGTGTGTGTGTGTGTGTGTGTGTGTGTGTGTGTTTGTGATTATCTCTGTGTGTGTGTATATCTTTGTATATGTATATTTGTGTTTGTGTGTATGTATCTATCTGTGTGTGTGTGCGTGTATGTATGTATTTGTGTGTGTGTGTGTGTGTGTGTGTGTGTGTGTGTATGTATGTATGTATGTATGTATCTGTGTGTGTGTGTGTGTGTGGGTATGTATGTATGTATCTGTGTGCGTGTGTCTATGTATGTATCTGTGTGTGTGTGTGTGTGTGTCTGTGTGTGTGTGTGTGTGTGTGTGCGTGTGTGTGTGTGTGTGTGTGTGTGTGTGTGTGTGTGTGTGTGTGTGTGTGTGTGTGTGTGTGTGTGTGTGTGTGTGTGTGTGTGTGTGTACCTCCATGTCCTTGGTCTTGCCCTCCAGGGAGAGCTGCAGTTGGCTGATGATGGCGTCCTTCTCGCGGAGGGCTCTGCTCAGGTTGTCCTCGGCCTCCTGTTTGGCCCTCTGGAGGTTCTTCAGCGTGTTGACCTGGTGCTGCAGCTCCACGTCCTTCTCCTTGATCAGGGTGTCGAAACTCTGCAGGGAGGGAGGGAGGGAGACAGGGAGGGAGACAGACAGAGAGAAGTGGGGAGGGAGGGATGGACGAGAGAAGCAAAAGACGGCAGATCGTATCGTAGGGTAGGAGCGGTAGAGAGAAGGATGAAGACAAAAGGATGAATGAGAGAACAAAAAGATTAGGGGAAAAACACACGGAGGGAATGGAGGAGACAGTGAATCAGCATTAAGCGTCAGTACAAACACATCAATATCAATACGTGTCTTTTGTCTGTTCTGGTCCGTTTCTAAGGACAGCGTCACAGTCCGTACATTGATGGTGTCTTCGTTGTGAGTCAGCAGGTTGTTGAGTCTCTCCAGGTCTCTCTCCTTCTCTCTCAGGGCCAGCTGCAGCTGGTGGATCTCGTTGTCCTTCTCCTCCAGGGCGGCAAACCTCTCGTCCAACGCTTCCTGTGGACGAGGGGGGGGGGAGGAGCAGGGAAGGCTTTAACGTTGGCTTTGTTCCAAAACCTCACACAGGTTTCGTGTTGTCAAAAATGGACAAAAAGCCATCATTGTACTGCTTCCTTGAGGATCAATTTCATAAAGAATATTTCCAAGCTCTGCGTATAATTAGAGTATCGGAATATGATTTGTTTGAGATGACACACAGACAAAAAGGCGGAGGACTCAAAAAATCGAACTGCAATAAAAAGGAAGACAAACCTCCAGGGCTTTCTCTTTCTCTCTCAGGCGTTCACGCAGCTTAGTCAGCATGACATCACTTCCTGCCGGGCTCCTGCTCGTCTCAAAATCTCGAGCCATGTTCATGTACTCCTGAGGACAGACAGACAGACAGACAGACAGACAGACAGACAGACAGACAGACAGACAGACAGACAGACAGACAGACAGACAGACAGACAGTAACATGTACGTTAAGATGTGGGAGTAACAGTTTAAATTTGAGGAGAAGAAAAAAAAAAAAACATTTGCTTTCACAAACTACAAAAGCCACTATCATTCCACTCTCTCCTCTCTCTATCATTCCACTCTCTCCTCTCTCTATCATTCCACTCTCTCCTCTCTCTATCATTCCACTCTCTCCTCTCTCTATCATTCCACTCTCTTTCTTTTCCTTCGTCCGCTTCTGCGTAAAAGTCAAGTTAAAGGCGGAGCAGGCTAACCCTGCCGTCTCTCTCTCTCTCTCTCTCTCTCTCTCTCTCTCTCTCTCTCTCTCTCTCTCTCTCTCTCTCTCTCTCTCTCTCTCTCTCTCTCTCTCTCTCTCTCTCTCTCTCTCTCTCTCTCTCTCTCTCTCTCTCTCTCTCTCTCTCTCTCTCTCTCTCTCTCTCTCTCTCTCTCTCTCTCTCTCTCTCTCTCTCTCTCTCTCTCTCTCTCTCTCTCTCTCTCTCTCTCTCTCTCTCTCTCTCTCTCTCTCTCTCTCCCCCCCCCCCCCCCCCCCTCTGGTCTCCACTGACCTGCAGCTGCTGCTCCTTGTCAGCCAGACTGCTGGTGAGCCTCTGGATGGTCACCTCGTGGTGGTGGAGCTTCCGTTTGCTCTGTTCCAGGAGCTCCTGGTACTGATGCTCCAGAGCAGACTCCCTCTCCGCCAGCTCCCCGCTCAGCTTCTTCAGCTGGTTCTGAAGGTCCTGCCCGGGGGCAGAGGAGAGGAGGTAACGGTAAAACCATCCGCATGGACTAAGAGAGTACGGAACCGGCCGCGTCTGACGGTGTTCCTCTGGAACTTTGAAACGTTCGTTACTGACATTAGCAGACTGGGAAAACTAGGACAGGTTAGCTGAAAATGAAGAAAAGATCCAAGAAACGGACTTTGGACGTAAAATGGAAGCTTGAAACTTGAAATAACTTCTTAAATAAACAGTCTTTCCTCAAAAGCCGATGACTAAGTTTACCTCCCAGTTGGCTTAATAACCTCGTCATAAAATCATAATGCTTCCCCTCAAAGTTCACTTTCATAAATACCCTTGTCATGGAATCCCTGCCCTCCTCAAGCCTTGGATTGAGTTCAGTTTTGTTTTCTCCTCCTCTCCTTGGTTACTTAATAGCATCCTAGTTTGGTTTAATACCCTCGTCATGGAAACCCTTACGTTGAGTGCCTTGTCTCCCTTCTTCTTCTGCTGCTGCAGGTCCTCCAGGTCCACCTCCAGCTGCTCCTTAGCCTGCTGCATGTCGCCCAGCTCCTGCTCCCTCCGGCCCAGGGAACGCTGCAGTTTCTGGGCCTCCAGCAGCTTGGCGTGATGGTCCCCCTGGAGCTGGGCCAGCTCCGCCTGCTTCTCCATCAACAGAGACTGGTGCTCCTCTGCCCCCTGAAGAACAGGGGGACATTAGCGGTTATAAAGCTCTCATTATTCCAAGCTAGGTGATTAGAGAAACATTGATAACACAAAAATAATAATATAGTGTCTCGTGTATTTACAGGGAGGGGAAATATTTGCCTTTAATAAGCGATGGTTTGAAGGATGGCATAATTTTGGGTATTTTTTCCGGTGATTTTGATTGAGAGTGGAGGTGTTTTGGTGGTGTAGGTGGAGATGTTCTAGTAAATACTAAACAGCCTTTGACCAGCACGGGGCACAGGGCACTAAACTGAGCTGAGCTAAGCTGCTCTGACTGATGCTAGCTGGCAGTGTGAACAGGAAGAATGTGGGCCCACATGATTCAGGTACAGCTCATCATTGTGAACAGGACCCAATGTGGGCTGGTTAGAGTTCAGGTACTGCCCAACAGTGTGAACATTAGAACCCAATGTGGGCTGGTTACGGTTAAGGTACAGCTCTGTGGTGTGAACAGGACCCAATGTGGGCTAGTTAATAGTTCAGGTACAGCTCTGTGGTGTGAACAGGACCCAATGTGGGCCAGTTAACAGTTCAGGTACAGCTCTGTGGTGTGAACAGGACCCAATGTGGGCCAGTTAACAGTTCAGGTACAGCTCTGTGGTGTGAACAGGACCCAATATGGGCCAGTTAATAGTTCAGGTACAGCTCTGTGGTCTGAACAGGACCCAATATGGGCTAGTTAGAGTTCAGGGTCAGCTCTGTGGTGTGATGTGTGCTCTCACCTGGTATTTCTGGAGCTGAGCTTTATGTGCTGCCTCCCTGGCTTTGGATAAAGCCTCATCTCTGTCCTGAATCTCGTGACACAGCTCCTCAATCTGACACACACACACACACACACACACACACACACACACACACACACAGGGTGGCAGAGTTACACAACCTCTTTTCTAAGTCCCTCTGGTCCAGGTAACAACAGGAGACACAGCAGATGGCCAGGAGTCAAAGTGCAGAGAACAACTTTATCTACGAGCACAAGTCTAATCATTCTAACACATCACACAACGTACAGCTAGCTATCTAGAGTCTGGTCAGTTTGATACGCTTCCAATAAGGTTGATATGAGATCAAATATAGATTATCATCTATAATAATATAACTATAAAACAGTTATCATAAGTGAGTAAAGTAAGTAATAGGGATATAAAATAGGGTAATATATTATGTTCTATATATATATTAGTTAGTTGTGTTGTATGTAATAGTTATCATAAGTGAGTTAAGTTAGTAATAGGGATATAAAATAGGGTAATATTTAATGTTATATATATATTAGTTAGTTGTGTTGTATGTAATAGTTATCATAAGTGAGTTAAGTTAGTAATATGGATATAAAATAGGGTAATATTTAATGTTATATATATATTAGTTAGTTGTGTTGTATGTAATAGTTATCATAAGTGAGTTAAGTTAGTAATAGGGATATAAAATAGGGTAATATTTTATGTTATATATATATTAGTTAGTTGTGTTGTATGTAATAGTTATAAGTGAGTTAAGTTAGTAATAGTGATATAAAATAAGGTCATATATTATATTATATATATATATATATATATATATATATATATATATTTGTATATTTATATATATATATATATATATTAGTTAGTTGTGTTGTATGTAATAGTTATCATAAGTGAGTTAAGCTAGTAATAGTGATATAAAATAAGGTGATATATTATATTATATTATATATATATATATATATATATATATATATATATATATATATATATATATATATTTGTATATTTATATATATATATGTTAGTTGGTTTCTTTGAATAAGAGCTCAGCGGGTCAAGCACACCTCTTTCTCCTTCTCTTTGAGCACCAGCGTGAGCCCCTGGATGGTCTTGTCTCGTTTCATAGAGTTCTTCCTCTCAGAGCTCAGCTCTTTCTCCATCTCCTCCAGCTTGGCTCCCACCACCTGGTAAAACAGACAGTCAGTCTCAAACTGTTTACATTTAAAATTCATTCAAATTAAAATGTACTTTATTACAATTCACATGTATGCATTATTCAAGTTTATATATATATATATATATATATATATATATATATATATATATATATATATATATATATATATATATATATATATAAATGATTGGGGATTTGAATTATAATGAGTGAGGTGATCATCGTTCTTGTTGTTTCTGATTATAACGTCCACAGAGGGGATTTTTATTGGTCCCATTTACCTTGCTCTGGCTCTGAACATCCTCCAGTGTCTTTGTGAGGTTCTGATTGGTTCCCTGGATCTGGCCGAGCTCCTTGTTCAGTTGCTGATTGGTCGATTCCAAGCGATTCACCTCACTCTGACTCTTGGTAAAACCCTGGAAGGAGGTAGAAACCAAAACATTTTGAGAAACGTTACTAAGTAAAAACTCCTTTACCAGGAAGTGGCTGCGGCAGTCACCTCAGGCAATAACTCCTCCAACCAAATAGAAGAGAATCTCAATTGTTACTTCTTTGTCTCTCAGACAAACAAATATCCCTCCGACACCCTCCTCACAGAAGATCAATGCCCTGCCCATCCTACCCAACCAGGGCCCTGTGGATAGGTGCTCCCTGCAGAGGGTGCCAGCAGCAGCATCTACCTTCGCTCTAAGAGGAACGTAATGATCATCGAACTCCTCCGTCAGCTCCTGGAGGGACCTCCAGTCTACCTCCGGAGGTGGCCTGCGTCTGGCCAGGGCCTGACCCAGGGAAAGGCGACCCTCCCGGGGCTTTCTCAGCACGGGGATGCGGCTCTCTGGCGGCGCCGGCAGGGATCTCCTGGGGATACGGCGCAGCTGCTGGAGCAGGTCGCCCAGCACCGTGGGCTGAGCCGAGGAACGCCGTCGGCGCGGCGACGACGACTGCCCGGCGGGCCGCCTGGCGACGGTGTCGCCGCGGGGGGCGGCCGCGGAGCCGTGCTGCGTTTTGGAGGGGAAGAGCTTCGGCTGCCGGAGCTGCCGTCGGCGGGGCGGGGCCTCGGGGGGGGCGTCGGCGGGCTGGAAGTCGGGGTTGAGGAGGGACTGCAGGGAGGCAGAGCGACCTTTGACCCCGCCGAGGGGCGGCGCGGCGTGGCCCTTGCGGCAGACCAGGTCCAGGTACATGCTCTGGGAGCGCAGGCGGGAAGACCGGAACTCGGGGTTCCTCGGGGAGGGGTTGGCGCCCGACGCGACCCCGTGACCTGCCTGCCTCCTGGGGGTCGGCGAGGGGCCGGCGCGGCCCGGCGATCCCGGTCCCAGCCGGTCCAGACTCACGCACCGCCTCACTCCGGAGAAACCCCTCCCTCCAGCCACCCTCTGCAGCCTTCCCTCTGAGACCAGGAGCCCCAGGTGTTCCTCCTCTTCCTCCCCACCCTCGCCTTCCAGGCGGGCCTCACCAGAGGACGGGCGGGGAGCCTTGCCCCCCCCCGGGTTGTGCTTGCTGTAGAGGTGGGCGATGCACTGGCCCAGGTGGTCCTTCTCGGCCTGGAGCTTCTGGATCTGGCCGGCGTGCTGCTCCTGCAGCCGGGCCATGGCCACGTCGCACTGCACCACCTGCTCCAGCTGGAAGACGCACTTGCCGCACAGGAACTCGCCGCCGCGGCCGTCCCGGGCCACGTCCAGGCCCAGCACGTGGGACAGCACCACCTGGAGCTTCCTCTTCCCCGTGGAGCTGAACATCCAGCGGCACTGGCTGCCCACCAGGCGCACCCCGCACACCCGGCACGGGTCCTTCATGACGCCCCGCAATGCTCGGGACCACCACGGATCACGCACACACACGCACGCACGCACGCACGCACACACGCACTGAAACGGCCTCCTAGTAGAGCATCACGCACACACACACACACTGAAACGGCCTCCTAGTAGAGCATCACACACACACGTCAGCTATTTTCCGTCCTTCAGCCGTGGCGTCGACGTCCACCGACATTTCCTCTGCCTCTCGGAGAGAGAGAAGAGAGAGAAGAGAGAGAAGAGAGGAGAGCCAGCTCTCCCTGTAGCGAGCCGAGCGGCGTAATGCCCTAAGCACCGCGTAATCCTCCCTCCATCCCTCCCCTCCCTCCATCCCTCCCCTCCCTCCATCCCTCCCCTCCCTCCCTCCCTCCTAACCCTGACCCGCCTCCACACATTCAATCAGACCAGGATAAATCCCCTGGCACTAGATTGGGTTGCTACAGTGATGTCTGTGTGTGTGTGTGTGTGTTTGTTTTGCCGTTGCTACAACCTTTGTAATCCCTGCTCTAGGCCTTAATCGAGGCAGCCAGATCCTCGTCATCCACCCCCATGCAGGTGCATAAACAAGAGATACAATGACATGCGTATTATTATATATAGAGAAAATGACATGCGTATTATTATTATATATATATATATATATATATATATAGAGAGAGAGAGAGAGAGAGAGAGAGAGAGAGAGAAAATGACATACCCAATATATACAATAATTGGTATTTTATACTTGTATACAAGTTGAGGGATTTGCCCCCCCCCCCAAACACCAACACCACTTTGATACCAGAACAGAGCTCTTTGTGACAGTATGCTAGGAAGATAAAGCTAGCCTGGTGGTGGTGGTGGAGGAAGAGGAGGAGTAACAGGTGGTGGAAGAGGAGCAGGAGGTGATAGTGGCAGTTTAGCCAATGGTGCCCTGGGCTGCTTTGACTGTAGGGCTGTAGAGATGAGAGATCCACACGGAGAGATCAGATTAGTTACGGATGCCCCCCCCCCCCCCCCCCCTCCATATTTATTAGGGTCCTGCACTTCAACCCCTCATTTTGTCCCGCCTTGAGATGGAAGGATGTTCTAGTCTGTCCTATATGTAGGGTGGCACTCCGTTTCCCCCTTGGAGTCTCGATAAAGTATTTTGTATGGTGCTACAGTGAATAAAGTATTTTGTATGGTGCTACAGTGAATAAAGTATTTTGTATGGTGCTACAGTGAATAAAGTATTTTGTAAGGTGCTACAGTGAAAAAAGTATTTTGTATCGTCCTACAGTGAATAAAGTATTTTGTATGGTGCTACAGTGAATAAAGTATTCTGTATCATGGAGTGCGTGCTACAGGGTGTTTGACTGAGCAGAGAACAAGCCAGGCCCCTTACCATGTGTGAGGGGGCTGTTAGGGCCTGACTCCTCTGGAATACTATATATTTATATTATATATATATATATATATATATATATTTATATATAGTATATATTTAACCTTTAGATTTCACTGATGACCCCTGTGGAGAGGGTCTAGTATTTCAGACGCATGTTGACCTACACACACACACACACACACACACACACATACAAACACACCAGCACGCATATCACACACACAGCCGTACACACGCACCTCACATGCAAGAACATCACACACATGAACATCACACACGCACGCACACCACACACTCCCACACACACACACACACACACACACACACACACACACACACACACACACACACTCTCACTCTCTTTCTTTCTCTCTCTCGCTCTCTCACATACACACACAGAAGAGGCCTTCTGTTAACCACACTCCAAGAAAGACACACCTCCTCACCTGCGGACCTCTCTGCTGATCTAAGCTGACTGAGGGCCAGTGACAGCTCCAGCTGGGGTTTGGATGTTGGGATGTAAGATCAGTGGAAATAACTGAGAGGAACTGTATGCTGCCAGCCTGCTAATCCAGTATTAACTCACTGACCTAGGCCCGTGGCCATGGCATCAGCTTGGCTCCATGTCTGTCTGTCTGTCTGTCTGTCTGTCTGTCTGTCTGTCTGTCTGTCTGTCTGTCTGTCTGTCTGTCTGTCTGTCTGTCTGTCTGTCTGTCTGTCTGTCTGTCTGTGTCAACATGTCTGTCCGTTTTTCAGCCTGTCAGCCTGTCTGTCTGTCTGACAGCCTGTCTGACTATTTGCCAACCTGTCTGTCTGTCTGTGTGTCTGACAGCCTCTATGTCTATTTGCCAACCTGTCTGTCTGACAGCCTGTCTGTCTACTTGTCAGCCTGTCTGTCTATTTGCCAACCTGTCTGTCTGTCTGTGTGTCTGACAGCCTCTATGTCTATTTGCCAACCTGTCGGTCTGTCTGGCAGGCCGTCTGTCTATTTGCAAGCTGCTATGCCTTCTTCAGATTACTCTGGTCCTCCACAGCTCAGACGACAAAAGCATACTTCTCATATAGCTAGGATCAGAGACAACTATTTTCACCTTAAATACACAAGCGAGTTTATTTTCTTCATTTAGAAAACAGAAGGGACAGGAAAAGGGTCACCATAACCCAGAGGGTTAAACCACACACACTACTGTGTGTGTGTGTGTATGTGTGTGTGTGTGTGTGTGGTTGTGTCGGTGTGTCACTGTGTGTGTGTGTGTGTGTGTGTGTGTGTGGTTGTGTCTGTGTGTCACTGTGTGTGTGTGTGTGTGGTTGTGTCTGTGTGTCACTGTGTGTGTGTGTGTGTGTGTGGTTGTGTCTGTGTGTCACTGTGTGTGTGTGTGTATGTGTGTGTGTGTGTGTGTGTGGTTGTGTCGGTGTGTCACTGTGTGTGTGTGTGTGTGTGTGTGTGTGTGTGGTTGTGTCTGTGTGTCACTGTGTGTGTGTGTGTGTGTGGTTGTGTCTGTGTGTCACTGTGTGTGTGTGTGTGTGTGTGTGTGGTTGTGTCTGTGTGTCACTGTGTGTGTGTGTGTGTGTGTGTTGGACTATGCATCATTAACCAGATGGCACATCGCCCCCATCCTCAAGAAACTCCACTGGCTACCAATCAAACAACGCATCAGCTACAAAATCCTCCTCCTCACCTACAAGTCACTTCACTCACTGGCACCCAAGTACATCACTGACCTCCTCCACCTGTACTCCCAGTCACGGTCCCTGCGCTCCACCAGCAAGGACTTACTCTCCACTCCTCGCACCAGACTCAGAACCTTTGGCGATAGGGCTTTCTGTGCAATTGCCCCGACCCTCTGGAACACCCTGCCCCCTCATATCCGTTCTGCCACTTCTCTGCCACAGTTCCAAAAGTATCTCAAAACACACCTCTTCTCTCTCGCCTATCCTCCCTAAAACCCCTACCCTGCCCTCTACCTTCCTCCTCCCACTCTTGTGAAGCGACCTTGGGTATCATGAAAGGCGCTATAGAAGTCCAAGTCATTATTATTATTATTATTATTATTAAGGCTCCAGTATGCTTCATGTGAAAGCAAACTTTCCCTGTTCGTCTAGTTTTTTTCCTCCTGTTCGCTGAGACTGTGATTGAATACTAAGTGGTTCCGTTTCTGGTTTGTGGTGATCAAGCAGATAAATGGGTTAGGTCTACACCCCATGACCAAGAACAGATGAATGGGTTAGGTCTACACCCCATGACCAAGAACAGATGAATGGGTTAGGTCTACACCCCATGACCAAGAACAGATGAATGGGTTAGGTCTACACCCCATGACCAAGAACAGATGAATGGGTTAGGTCTGCACCCCATGACCAAGAACAGATGAATGGGTTAGGTCTACACCCCATGACCAAGAACAGATGAATGGGTTAGGTCTACACCCCATGACCAAGAACAGATGAATGGGTTAGGTCTACACCCCATCACCAAGAACAGATGAATGGGTTAGGTCTGCACCCCATCATCAAAAACAGATGAATGGGTTAGGTCTAGGGTTAGGTCTACACCCCATCATCAAAAACAGAAGAATGGGTTAGGTCTAGGGTTAGGTCTACACCCCATGACCAAGAACAGATGAATGGGTTAAGTCTAGGGTTAGGTCTACACCCCATCACCAAGAACAGATGAATGGGTTAAGTCTAGGGTTAGGTCTGCACCCCATCACCAAGAACAGATGAATGGGTTAGGTCTAGGGTTAGGTCTGCACCCCATCATTGACCATTGGTCAACGTCAACACATATCCCGCCCAGTCCAATAAAGGCAGCTTTCCCATTGGCTGCTCACAGGTACAGGTAGGAACGTGATCCAGTGACCAAGAGCAGTGCTGTTCATATTACCTCAGCTAACATTTCAATCTTTTGCAGCAATTCAATCATTGGGGAATCAAGTATTTAATTGTAAAATTAGGGGCCAAATGGCCCCTAATTAAATGCCCAATATCCCTTTAGGTCCCATCTGGGTCAGAGGTCACAGGTCAGGACAGGCAGAACCAGAGACACGTGAGAGCCCACCTGGAGGTCCGTTTGGGTCCGGTTCTTCTCTCTGTCCAGCTCCACCCTCAGGGCCTACAGAAGACCAGAACCACACATCAGAACGTCAGACACTGGGTCCAATCACAGTGTCTCATTACTATATTAATAT
>CM030172.1:3252222-3274722 GCA_017639675.1 Aplochiton taeniatus
TGCAGCCCAGGTCTAAATACAGCCATAAAAACACAGAGAGAAAGGAACTCTGTGCACAGATGTGGCATCTACTTGCCAGATCTGTAGTTAACAATGGACTGTGAGCCTGTTATATTCTATTTATATATAGTTAGGTCTGATCTAGGATCAGTACAATGGGCCCTGTATAGAACTACAACATAGGACTGTGAGTCTGTTATATTCTATTTATATATAGTTAGGTCTGATCTAGGATCAGTACAATGGGCCCTGTATAGAACTACAACATAGGACTGTGAGTCTGTTATATTCTATTTATATATAGTTAGGTCTGATCTAGGATCAGTACAATGGGCCCTGTATAGAACTGCAACATAGGACTGTGAGTCTGTTATTTTCTCTCTCTCTCTCTCTCTCTCTCTCTCTCTCTCTCTCTCTCTCTCTCTCTCTCTCTCTCTCTCTCTCTCTCTCTCTCTCTCTCTCTCTCTCTCTCTCTCTCTCTCTCTCTCTCTCTCTCTCTCTCTCTCTCTCTCTCTCTCTCTCTCTCTCTCTCTCTCTCTCTCTCTCTCTCTCTCTCTCTCTCTCTCTCTCTCTCTCTCTCTCATAATACATATTGTACTCTGGTGGGAGGCTATAACACATAACATATATAAGGGCTGGTCTGGGAGCAGTGAGAGGGTTCTCTGGTGGGAGGCTATAACACATAACATATATAAGGCCTGGTCTGGGAGCAGTGAGAGGCTTCTCTGGTGGGAGGCTATAACACATAACATATATAAGGGCTGGTCTGGGAGCAGTGAGAGGGTTCTCTGGTGGGAGGCTATAACACAACACATATGTAAGGGCTGGTCTGGGAGCAGTGAGGGGGGTTCTCTGGTGGGAGGCTATAACATATAACAACATATATAAGGACTGGTCTGGGAGCAGTGAGAGGGTTTAAGGGTGGAACAAAGCACCGTTGTAGTCTTGGTTACTGGCTATGAGCTCATTTGTTGTCACTGGGAAACACTGGGCACATGGGACCGAGGGGAGTGACACACACACACACACACACACACACACACACACACACACACACACACACACACACACACACACACACACACCGTTTTGAAGACGTTCTCAGTGGAGTCGTCACAGTTCTGCTGCATGCGCTCCTCCATGAAGTAGATCCGCAGCTTCAGGTTGAAGTTTTCTTTCTTCAGAGCTGTGATTTGCTGAGGATCACACACACATTGGATAAACTCAATATTTAACCAGGCCAACAGAGGAGAGTTGTTACAATACAGAGTAGACTAGCTGGAAAGGGAAAGAAAGAAAACAGGAGAGGAAGAAATCCACCCATGATATTCTGATATTTAGAATGATGTTTTATCTGATGTTTACTATTTATACTGTACACGTATATAGGCCTATAGAAAACCACAGCTAAGGAAGATAACAGGGTAGATACAATCCGGCCCTGATATTTGGATAGTTTACTATATAGTTCATTATATATGCTGTATACGTATATAGGCCTATATATAACCACAGCCAAGGAATATAACAGGGTAGATATAAGCCACCCCTGATATTCTGATATTTGGATAGTTTACCGGACCCAATTATGCTGTATATATATATATATATATATATTATAAAACCACAGCTAAGGAAGATAACAGGGTAGATGTGATCCAGCTGACATTATAATTCTGATAGGACAGTTTACCAGAGCAAACATGCTATTTGTATAAAACCACAGCTAAGGCCAAGCACTGCTCTGTTAACCCATGCTTTTTGGACTGTCTTTCAGTAGCCAGACAAACAAGGCAGCCAATTGAAATAAAGGAGGTCAAATCTAATAGAAGAGCTGGGCCTTTCTCTGGAGAAAGAGAGGCCATTTACTGTCACGGCTCAGTGGAGAGAGAGACACACACACACACACACACACACACACACACACACACACACACACACACACACACACAAAACGTATCAGACATGGAGAGAGAGAGAGTTAGCATGTTGGTGATAAGAGTGAGAAAGGGAGGGGTTGTGGTCAGAGGAAAGAGGGGATGTCTGTGATTGTGTGTGTTTTTCATGTGTGTGTGTGGGGGGGGGCAGCATACTGTGCATCATTGTGCTCCAGGCCTTTGACAGCCATACATCTGGGTTCAGGGGGGACGGCCAAGGAAGAAAGAGAGAAAAGAGGAGGAGAGAGAAAAAGAGGCAGAGGAAGAGAGGTATAAAAAAGAGAGGCCGAGATTTATAAGAAATACAGAGAGAGAGAGAGAGAGAGAGAGAGAGAGAGAGAGAGAGAGAGAGAGAGAGAGAGAGAGAGAGAGAGAGAGAGAGAGAGAGAGAGAGAGAGAGAAATAGAGAAATAGAGATGCAAAGAGAGAGATGAGGGGGTAAAAAGGGAGAGGCAGTGAGGCAGGACTGGAAAGATGAAGCCAGACAGAATGAGAGAGGGGGGAGTGAGGTAGGTGTGTGTGTGTGTGTGTGTGTGTGTGTGTGCGTGTGTGTGTGTGTGTGTGTGTGTGGTAATAGTCAGTCCACCAGTATAAGGAGGAAAAATCTTGAAAACATCTCTTCTAGTAGGCCAGCCAATTCCGTAGCATTACTCCGAAAAACTAGCACGTAGTCTGGCTTCAGACCTCCTTCTGTGTCCCAGTCTCTCCCCTGCAGTCACTAGCACGTAGTCTGGCTTCAGACCTCCTTCTGTGTCCCAGTCTCTCCCCTGCAGTTACTAGCACGTAGTCTGGCTTCAGACCTCCTTCTGTGTCCCAGTCTCTCCCCTGCAGTTACTAGCACGTAGTCTGGCTTCAGACCTCCTTCGGTGTCCCAGTCTCTCCCCTGCAGTTACTAGCACGTAGTCTGGCTTCAGACCTCCTTCTGTGTCCCAGTCTCTCCCCTGCAGTTACTAGCACGTAGTCTGGCTTCAGACCTCCTTCTGTGTCCCAGTCTCTCCCCTGCAGTTACTAGCATGTAGTCTGGCTTCAGACCTCCTTCTGTGTCCCAGTCTCTCCCCTGCAGTTACTAGCACGTAGTCTGGCTTCAGACCTCCTTCTGTGTCCCAGTCTCTCCCCTGCAGTTACTAGCACGTAGTCTGGCTTCAGACCTCCTTCTGTGTCCCAGTCTCTCCCCTGCAGTTACTAGCACGTAGTCTGGCTTCAGACCTCCTTCTGTGTCCCAGTCTCTCCCCTGCAGTTACTAGCACGTAGTCTGGCTTCAGACCTCCTTCTGTGTCCCAGTCTCTCCCCTCCAGTTACTAGCACGTAGTCTGGCTTCAGACCTCCTTCTGTGTCCCAGTCTCTCCCCTGCAGTTACTAGCACGTAGTCTGGCTTCAGACCTCCTTCTGTGTCCCAGTCTCTCCCCTGCAGTTATTAGCACGTAGTCTGGCTTCAGACCTCCTTCTGTGTCCCAGTCTCTCCCCTGCAGTTACTAGCACGTAGTCTGGCTTCAGACCTCCTTCTGTGTCCCAGTCTCTCCCCTGCAGTTACTAGCACGTAGTCTGGCTTCAGACCTCCTTCGGTGTCCCAGTCTCTCCCCTGCAGTTACTAGCACGTAGTCTGGCTTCAGACCTCCTTCTGTGTCCCAGTCTCTCCCCTGCAGTTACTAGCACGTAGTCTGGCTTCAGACCTCCTTCTGTGTCCCAGTCTCTCCCCTGCAGTTACTAGCATGTAGTCTGGCTTCAGACCTCCTTCTGTGTCCCAGTCTCTCCCCTGCAGTTACTAGCACGTAGTCTGGCTTCAGACCTCCTTCTGTGTCCCAGTCTCTCCCCTGCAGTTACTAGCACGTAGTCTGGCTTCAGACCTCCTTCTGTGTCCCAGTCTCTCCCCTGCAGTTACTAGCACGTAGTCTGGCTTCAGACCTCCTTCTGTGTCCCAGTCTCTCCCCTGCAGTTACTAGCACGTAGTCTGGCTTCAGACCTCCTTCTGTGTCCCAGTCTCTCCCCTCCAGTTACTAGCACGTAGTCTGGCTTCAGACCTCCTTCTGTGTCCCAGTCTCTCCCCTGCAGTTACTAGCACGTAGTCTGGCTTCAGACCTCCTTCTGTGTCCCAGTCTCTCCCCTGCAGTTACTAGCACGTAGTCTGGCTTCAGACCTCCTTCTGTGTCCCAGTCTCTCCCCTGCAGTTACTAGCATGTAGTCTGGCTTCAGACCTCCTTCTGTGTCCCAGTCTCTCCCCTGCAGTTACTAGCACGTAGTCTGGCTTCAGACCTCCTTCTGTGTCCCAGTCTCTCCCCTGCAGTTACTAGCACGTAGTCTGGCTTCAGACCTCCTTCTGTGTCCCAGTCTCTCCCCTGCAGTTACTAGCACGTAGTCTGGCTTCAGACCTCCTTCTGTGTCCCAGTCTCTCCCCTGCAGTTACTAGCACGTAGTCTGGCTTCAGACCTCCTTCTGTGTCCCAGTCTCTCCCCTCCAGTTACTAGCACGTAGTCTGGCTTCAGACCTCCTTCTGTGTCCCAGTCTCTCCCCTGAAGTTACTAGCACGTAGTCTGGCTTCAGACCTCCTTCTGTGTCCCAGTCTCTCCCCTGCAGTTACTAGCACGTAGTCTGGCTTCAGACCTCCTTCTGTGTCCCAGTCTCTCCCCTGCAGTTACTAGCACGTAGTCTGGCTTCAGACCTCCTTCTGTGTCCCAGTCTCTCCCCTGCAGTTACTAGCATGTAGTCTGGCTTCAGACCTCCTTCTGTGTCCCAGTCTCTCCCCTGCAGTTACTAGCACGTAGTCTGGCTTCAGACCTCCTTCTGTGTCCCAGTCTCTCCCCTGCAGTTACTAGCACGTAGTCTGGCTTCAGACCTCCTTCTGTGTCCCAGTCTCTCCCCTGCAGTTACTAGCACGTAGTCTGGCTTCAGACCTCCTTCTGTGTCCCAGTCTCTCCCCTGCAGTTACTAGCACGTAGTCTGGCTTCAGACCTCCTTCTGTGTCCCAGTCTCTCCCCTGCAGTTACTAGCATGTAGTCTGGCTTCAGACCTCCTTCGGTGTCCCAGTCTCTCCCCTGCAGTTACTAGCACGTAGTCTGGCTTCAGACCTCCTTCTGTGTCCCAGTCTCTCCCCTGCAGTTACTAGCACGTAGTCTGGCTTCAGACCTCCTTCTGTGTCCCAGTCTCTCCCCTGCAGTTACTAGCACGTAGTCTGGCTTCAGACCTCCTTCTGTGTCCCAGTCTCTCCCCTGCAGTTACTAGCACGTAGTCTGGCTTCAGACCTCCTTCTGTGTCCCAGTCTCTCCCCTGCAGTTACTAGCACGTAGTCTGGCTTCAGACCTCCTTCTGTGTCCCAGTCTCTCCCCTGCAGTTACTAGCACGTAGTCTGGCTTCAGACCTCCTTCTGTGTCCCAGTCTCTCCCCTGCAGTTACTAGCATGTAGTCTGGCTTCAGACCTCCTTCTGTGTCCCAGTCTCTCCCCTGCAGTTACTAGCACGTAGTCTGGCTTCAGACCTCCTTCTGTGACCCAGTCTCTCCCCTGCAGTTACTAGCATGTAGTCTGGCTTCAGACCTCCTTCTGTGTCCCAGTCTCTCCCCTGCAGTTACTAGCACGTAGTCTGGCTTCAGACCTCCTTCTGTGTCCCAGTCTCTCCCCTGCAGTTACTAGCACGTAGTCTGGCTTCAGACCTCCTTCTGTGTCCCAGTCTCTCCCCTGCAGTTACTAGCACGTAGTCTGGCTTCAGACCTCCTTCTGTGTCCCAGTCTCTCCCCTGCAGTTACTAGCATGTAGTCTGGCTTCAGACCTCCTTCTGTGTCCCAGTCTCTCCCCTGCAGTTACTAGCACGTAGTCTGGCTTCAGACCTCCTTCTGTGTCCCAGTCTCTCCCCTCCAGTTACTAGCACGTAGTCTGGCTTCAGACCTCCTTCTGTGTCCCAGTCTCTCCCCTGCAGTTACTAGCACGTAGTCTGGCTTCAGACCTCCTTCTGTGTCCCAGTCTCTCCCCTGCAGTTACTAGCACGTAGTCTGGCTTCAGACCTCCTTCTGTGTCCCAGTCTCTCCCCTGCAGTTACTAGCACGTAGTCTGGCTTCAGACCTCCTTCTGTGTCCCAGTCTCTCCCCTGCAGTTACTAGCATGTAGTCTGGCTTCAGACCTCCTTCTGTGTCCCAGTCTCTCCCCTGCAGTTACTAGCACGTAGTCTGGCTTCAGACCTCCTTCTGTGTCCCAGTCTCTCCCCTGCAGTTACTAGCACGTAGTCTGGCTTCAGACCTCCTTCTGTGTCCCAGTCTCTCCCCTGCAGTTACTAGCACGTAGTCTGGCTTCAGACCTCCTTCTGTGTCCCAGTCTCTCCCCTGCAGTTACTAGCACGTAGTCTGGCTTCAGACCTCCTTCTGTGTCCCAGTCTCTCCCCTGCAGTTACTAGCATGTAGTCTGGCTTCAGACCTCCTTCTGTGTCCCAGTCTCTCCCCTGCAGTTACTAGCACGTAGTCTGGCTTCAGACCTCCTTCTGTGTCCCAGTCTCTCCCCTGCAGTTACTAGCATGTAGTCTGGCTTCAGACCTCCTTCTGTGTCCCAGTCTCTCCCCTGCAGTTACTAGCACGTAGTCTGGCTTCAGACCTCCTTCTGTGTCCCAGTCTCTCCCCTGCAGTTACTAGCACGTAGTCTGGCTTCAGACCTCCTTCTGTGTCCCAGTCTCTCCCCTGCAGTTACTAGCACGTAGTCTGGCTTCAGACCTCCTTCTGTGTCCCAGTCTCTCCCCTGCAGTTACTAGCACGTAGTCTGGCTTCAGACCTCCTTCTGTGTCCCAGTCTCTCCCCTGCAGTTACTAGCATGTAATCTGGCTTCAGACCTCCTTCTGTGTCCCAGTCTCTCCCCTGCAGTTACTAGCACGTAGTCTGGCTTCAGACCTCCTTCTGTGTCCCAGTCTCTCCCCTGCAGTTACTAGCACGTAGTCTGGCTTCAGACCTCCTTCTGTGTCCCAGTCTCTCCCCTGCAGTTACTAGCATGTAGTCTGGCTTCAGACCTCCTTCTGTGTCCCAGTCTCTCCCCTGCAGTTACTAGCACGTAGTCTGGCTTCAGACCTCCTTCTGTGTCCCAGTCTCTCCCCTGCAGTTACTAGCACGTAGTCTGGCTTCAGACCTCCTTCTGTGTCCCAGTCTCTCCCCTCCAGTTACTAGCACGTAGTCTGGCTTCAGACCTCCTTCTGTGTCCCAGTCTCTCCCCTGCAGTTACTAGCACGTAGTCTGGCTTCAGACCTCCTTCTGTGTCCCAGTCTCTCCCCTGCAGTTACTAGCACGTAGTCTGGCTTCAGACCTCCTTCTGTGTCCCAGTCTCTCCCCTGCAGTTACTAGCATGTAGTCTGGCTTCAGACCTCCTTCTGTGTCCCAGTCTCTCCCCTGCAGTTACTAGCATGTAGTCTGGCTTCAGACCTCCTTCTGTGTCCCAGTCTCTCCCCTGCAGTTACTAGCACGTAGTCTGGCTTCAGACCTCCTTCTGTGTCCCAGTCTCTCCCCTGCAGTCACTAGCATGTAGTCTGGCTTCAGACCTCCTTCTGTGTCCCAGTCTCTCCCCTGCAGTTACTAGCACGTAGTCTGGCTTCAGACCTCCTTCTGTGTCCCAGTCTCTCCCCTGCAGTCACTAGCATGTAGTCTGGCTTCAGACCTCCTTCTGTGTCCCAGTCTCTCCCCTGCAGTTACTAGCACGTAGTCTGGCTTCAGACCTCCTTCTGTGTCCCAGTCTCTCCCCTGCAGTTACTAGCACGTAGTCTGGCTTCAGACCTCCTTCTGTGTCCCAGTCTCTCCCCTGCAGTTACTAGCACGTAGTCTGGCTTCAGACCTCCTTCTGTGTCCCAGTCTCTCCCCTGCAGTTACTAGCACGTAGTCTGGCTTCAGACCTCCTTCTGTGTCCCAGTCTCTCCCCTGCAGTTACTAGCACGTAGTCTGGCTTCAGACCTCCTTCTGTGTCCCAGTCTCTCCCCTGCAGTTACTAGCATGTAGTCTGGCTTCAGACCTCCTTCTGTGTCCCAGTCTCTCCCCTGCAGTTACTAGCACGTAGTCTGGCTTCAGACCTCCTTCTGTGTCCCAGTCTCTCCCCTGCAGTTACTAGCACGTAGTCTGGCTTCAGACCTCCTTCTGTGTCCCAGTCTCTCCCCTGCAGTTACTAGCACGTAGTCTGGCTTCAGACCTCCTTCTGTGTCCCAGTCTCTCCCCTGCAGTTACTAGCACGTAGTCTGGCTTCAGACCTCCTTCTGTGTCCCAGTCTCTCCCCTGCAGTTACTAGCATGTAGTCTGGCTTCAGACCTCCTTCTGTGTCCCAGTCTCTCCCCTGCAGTTACTAGCACGTAGTCTGGCTTCAGACCTTCTTCTGTGTCCCAGTCTCTCCCCTGCAGTTACTAGCATGTAGTCTGGCTTCAGACCTCCTTCTGTGTCCCAGTCTCTCCCCTGCAGTTACTAGCATGTAGTCTGGCTTCAGACCTCCTTCTGTGTCCCAGTCTCTCCCCTGCAGTTACTTGTGTGTTTGTGTGTGTGTGTGTGTGTGTGTGTGTGTGTGTGTGTGTGTCTCTCCCCTGCACTTACTCCTCTTTCTTGTTCTCTTTCCCTCGTTTCTTTCTCTCCGCCCTGCCACGACTCCACCTCCATAAATGGTTACGCTACGACATGTTTAATGAAACCCAACCCTGCTCTCGGGGGGACGCACGGGGAAACTTGACTGCAGACCTGCAGGTCTTGACTCTCCTTGTCCTGAGTTCAAGTCCCACCCGGGAACACATCACTAGTGTGCCCTTGGGCAAGGCACTTAAACCTTAGTTGTTCCAGGGGGACTGTCCCTGTGATTTCATTGTAAGTCGCTTTGGATGAAAGTGTGTGTTCAATCACTGAAACATAGAATGTAATGGTTCAAATGTATGAGGTGGATAAGCAGAAGTTACCATCAACCAGTTCCTGTTGGATATATTGGCTAGGATGTGGCTTTAACGTTTTGTATCAATAACAGATTGTGTACATTTTGAAGCTTGCGAGGACCACACCACCAGACACACATCGTGATTTTTGGTTTGTTTCCTTGTTTAGGAAAACACCGCCACACGATGAAGACTCCTATCTGAGCATACTCCTAACATGATGAAGAGGGCTCCTAATAAAGCTGTGAGCTCAGGCTGGAGGAATCCCAGCCCTGCGGTTGGCTGCTCCACTCACGTTCTCGTAGTCCTTCATGGCCAGGATCTTGGAGGGAGACATCTTGTCTGGGAAGGATGGGGCTGGGGGAGGAAGACACACAGGTGGTTCAAATGTATCTGAGGGTGTACTTGAGATCGGAGTGCATGGCCACACTTTGTGGCAGTGTGCGTGCAGACTGAGACGTTGTTCAGTTTAAGATGATTCATAAAAATGTAAGATGAGAATATTAGGTAGGGACACACACACACACACAAGCTAGCAAGAAAACATAAACAAAGACAAAAGCAGACAGTATTAGCAGAGAGAGAGAGAGAGAGAGAGAGAGAGAGAGAGAGAGAGAGAGAGAGAGAGAGAGAGAGAGAGAGAGAGAGAGAGAGAGAGAGAGAGAGAGAGAGAGAGAGAGAGAGAGAGAGAGAGAAAGAGACAGCATGTCATTAGCATTAACAGTGACGTCACAAGGTTAACCTAGACAGCTGCCCTGTTTCAAAGACTAACTCTCCAAGGTCAAGAGGGGCACCAGCCATCCATCCAGTCAGTCAACCAGCCAACCAGTCAGTCATCTAACCAGCCATCCAGTCAGTCAGTCAGTCAGTCAGTCATCTAACCAGTCATCCAACCAGTCAGTCAGTCATCTAACCAGCCATGCAACCAGTCAGTCATCTAACCAGCCATCCAGTCAGTCAGTCATCTAACCAGCTATCCAACCAGTCAGTCATCTAACCAGCCATCCATCCAGTCAGTCAGTCATCTAACCAGCCATCCAACCAGTCAGTCATCTAACCTGCCATCCAGTTAGTCAGTCATCTAACCAGCCATCCAGTTAGTCAGTCATCTAAACAGCCATCCAGTCAGTCAGTCAGTCATCTAACCAGCTAATCAGTCAGTCAACCATCCAGTCAGTCAGTCATCTAACCAGCCAACCAGTCAGCCATCCATCCAGTCAGTCAGTCAGTCAGCTCTCGTGTAACACACTAAATAAATCTCCAGCACCTTTTACAACTGCACTCACTCACAGTCTCCCTGTTAGCCCAAAAAAGAGTCAATTCACGTTCATGTTTTCACCCCCCAAGTTCATCTGTCAGTCATTTATTCAGGGCAACTTTTGGAATTCAAGTTCAAACGCATGTGGCTATGTGCTGGTTTGGATGCATTCTCCCTCAGGACTGCCAGCAGAGAGTCATAGAGGCAAGGCCCTAAACAGTTAGCTAACTGGCTTCAAAACAGAACAGACAAAATGTTGGATATTCGAGCTCGCAAGACAGAATAGATTTGTCTTTGGACAGTGCTGTATGCCGTTGAGACAGAGAATGGGTCAGTAATTTAGTGGACTGATGTAAAAAGTTCTAGCCCTGGCCTGATGTAAATAGTACTACCGTTGGACAGATGTAAATAGTTATAATGTTGGATTGAAGTAAATAGTTCTAACCTTGGACTGAGGTAAATAGTTCCAATGTTGGAAGGATGAAAATAATTCTAGCCCTGGCCTGATATAAATAATTCCAACTTTGGAATGAGGAAAATAGTACTAACGTTGGATGGATGTAAATAGTTCTAACGTTGGACTGAGATATAGTTCTAAAGTTGGACTGAGATAAATAGTTCCAACGTTGGACGGATGTAAATAGTTCCAACGTTGGACGGATGTAAATAGTTATAACGTTGGACTGATGCAAATAGTTCCAATGTTGGACGGATGTAAATACTTCCATCGTTGGACGGATGTAAATAGTTCCAACATTGGACTGAGGTAAATAGTTCTAACGTTGGACTGAGATAAATAGTTCTAGTCTTGGACTGAGATGAATACCTCTAAAGTTGGACTGAAAAAAATAGTTCTAGATTTGGATTGATGTAAATAGTTCTAGCCTCAGACTGAGGTAAAAAGCTCCAACGTTGGACGGATGTAAATAGTTCCAATGTTGGACTGCAGTAAATAGTTCTAGACTTGGACTGATGTAAATAGTTCCAGTCTATGACTGATGTAAATCGTTCTAGCCTCTGACTGAAGTAAAAAGTTCCAACATTGGACAGATGTAAATAGTTCCAACGTTGGACTGAGGTAAATAGTTCTAGCCTCGGATAGAGGTAAATAGTTATATCCTTGGGTTCATGAGGAACTGCTCCTGCTGCTGTCTGTGGAGTCAGCTATAATAGTCTCTGCCAGGTCTCTGGTTACCTACGTGATTTATATCTCACAAGAGTGTGGCACGGGACTATAAACTGTATGTGTGTGCATGTGTATTTAAAAAAAACACCCTAGGCAGTTAAACAGTCATGTGTGTGTGTGTGTGAGAGTGTGTGTGTGTGTGTGTGTGTGTGTGTCTGTGTCTGTGTCTGTGTCCAGGCCTACCAGCTACAAAAGGCAAAAATTCTCACCTTGGTATCAATAAATCAGTGTATGCGTGTGTCCCCTGTCCAGTGAGACCTAAAAGTCAACAAGTCTCACACTGCTCTGAGCATGATCAGTAGTTAGCCTAGTGTTTAGCCGCAAGCTGCCATCTGCTTGTCGTTGATGTTCTAAACTGGCAGGAATAGAAAAAGCTCTGTTTCTGCCTGGCTCAACAATAGGACCCAGAGCCTAACGAACCGACACGCTGTCTCTGCTGTCTCTGTGGGCACAACAAGGAGAACCAGGCACAGCCACACACTCTAATGAACACACCCGGGACACCCAGAGATGCAAGGAGGTGGAAAAGAGACAGGGACGGGGAGAGAAATAAACTGGAGGGATGAGAGAAAGAGAAAGAGAAAGAGAGAGAGAGAAAGAACAGTTTTATTCACCTGTCATGTTGTCCATGGAGAAGTCCCCAGCATTTAGAGGTAGCCTGGATAAGCTGCAGCTGGAAACACACACCACCCACCCCTGTTAGCATACACACAGCACAAGCTACATGGCCGCCAAGCTAATACCACAAACTGGAAATATTCTAATGGATTTCGGCAACCCCAATTAGTGAGTGGAGGAAACTGTTAGCAGTTCTGCTCCCTGACCGAATGCAGTAATGTTCTCTCTTTCTCTCTGTTTTTATTATGAGCATTTGTGTTTTATGTGATAATCATAAAAAAGCCATCCTCATGTTTGATGTGCATTACTCACGCTGGCCAGTTCCCCCTACAGGGGCTCCAGAAATAGCTGGAGAATGACTCCCTGCTCCAGCCTGACTATCTCAGATACATTTACCTTGCACAGTGTCACTGTGTGTGTGTGTGTGTGTGTGTGTGTGTGTGTGTGTGTGTGTGTGTGTGTGTGTGTGTGTGTGTGTGTGTGTGTGTGTGTGAGAGAGAGAGTGCGCGTAAGAGACATTATAGAATAGTTATTTAAATACAGCGTCTAACTCTGGTTACTCTTATGAGTGTGTGTATGTAGATGTATAAAAAGTAATTATATATGTGGATGTGTTTGTGGGAGTCTGTGAGGTAGTGTGTGTGTGTGTGCGAGCACATGTGTATGTTTGAAAAAGAGCTATTTAAACATAGACAAGTCATCTGTGTGTGAGGGTAGAGATAGATTACTCTGTACCAGTGACAGCCTAGCTCTCCAGATAAGATCAGCCAGGCAAAGTGGGCAAAGTACTGGCTACTGTGGCTATTGCCCTCCCTATACTCACTCAGTCAAACTGGACTGCCCTGTGACTATGATTGGATAGCATGGATTGCCCTGTGACTATGATTGGATAGCATGGACTGCCCTGTGACTATGATTGGATAGCATGGACTGCCCTGTGACTATGATTGGATAGCATGGACTGCCCTGTGACTATGATTGGACAGCATGGACTGCCATGTGACTATGATTGGATAGCATGTCTAGCAGCTCTCAAGGTCTTCTCCCTGACTCTCTCCTGGATAACCTCTGACTGTCTGTCAGCAATGGGAAGGCCACTAAAAACATCCCAACCAGACAGCATCAGCTCGACACCATCCCTGTTTCTCTGTACTAAGCATTTAGGATTGAAAAAAACACTGAAGTTAACTGAGTGGAATCCTGTGCTAATGAATTACAGCTGCTCCAACCAGATAACGTTTAATATTTGGTGGAACAGGTTGCTACTGGTATGATCTCAACAAGAAACAAAACCCAGACTCCCACTTCTCATGGCGTTCTCTCTAGGGTAAAGTAAGGGTTTAAGTAACTGAATGTATAAAACTCAAAGATTTACTAGTACTCTGTTGTGATTGTTGCTATAATTGGAAATAATTTAAGAACCGGCAGAAGATTTTCGTAAAATCAAATACTATCATCATTGTTTTCTTGAAGGGGGGGGTCCATCTCTCTAAAGCATAGGTGTCAAACTCTGGCCCGCGGGCCAAATTTGGCCCGCGAGGTAATTATATTTGGCCCGCGAGACAATACCAAATTACTACTATACCATTTCAAATTCAATATGAGAATAATAAAATTCAAATGAGAATAATAAAATTCAAGTGAGAATAATAAAATTCAATATGAGAACATATTGTATGGTAATAAGCGATGCTTGTTCTATATTCAATGTTAAAGCAAAACTTTTTTGGGTCCATATTAAAAGGTTAATTTGTTCAATGTTGGCCCGCGACTTTGTTCAGGTTTTACATTTTGGCCCACTGGGTATTTGAGTTTGACACCCCTGCTCTAAAGCCAACACCATCCTTAAAACAATCACATGCCTATATATAGCCCCACTATAGTATTCTCTATTTTAAAATAAATGAATTGCTGAACAGTGCTGACTAGACAATTTCAGAAACCTCCAAGACACAGTAATCATGATAGGCTGAAGTGCTACCGTAACAGCCAAGTGTGCAGCTGGCCCAAACCCCAGAAATGAGTTGTTCAGCGTAAAATAGTAACATTGTTGTTTGGACAACGGCCATAACACTGTGGCTTCACGCTTCTCTCTTTACCCAGCCTACACTGTAGTTTACTGTTTAATAACCGAAAATAACATAGAAGTGCAATGGTTGCTATGACGGCCCTTGCAGGCAGACTAAAAATGTCCTGAAAAACATATTTTAAAAATCATAAAATAATAATAATATTGGCTCCGCAGCTTACAAAATGTTTAAAATGTTTGTATTGGTATTGGTATTATTCAAGTAATATATTTTTTTTATAACTTTATAGGATTTTATTTTTTAAATCGTTTCAAACCGTCTCCGATTATGGCGCTACAACAGTCTAGTTTTGTTTGAATTAACTTTAGCTAGCTAACTAAGGTTATTCTCTTCAACTGGACTTCCAGACTGGACCTTGTTAGGTGCAATGCGCGCGCTGCTGGTGAGGGGCCCTGGAGAAGACTGACACCTGACCAAAGTTACGCCGCTAAAGCCTGGTTTATGCTTCTGAGTTCGCGGATGTGCGAACAATTCCGTGCCTAGTTCACTGACGTTCGCACAGTAATTTGCCAACATGTTTCTGCGGTTTCACTAGGAGGCAGGGTCACATTTACTAATCCAGAGACTACAGAAAAGACAATAGAAGAAACAGATACGGGCGGATCACGTTCACTTCACTATTGTTGTCGTATTTATTTTTATTTTATTGCAGAGAGGTCGTACAAATGCGATTCACGATTAATTTAATCGCGAACTATTTGCGTTTTCCAACCAAAATACTACCGGATATCTTCTCGCTTCCTCTTTCCTTCCCTGCTCAACCAATCAGAGATTGTTTGACCCACAGGAGAAAACGTAACGGCCGACTGGCTGTTAGGATTTTGGAGGACTCCCCGTATCCGCTTCTTCGAGCCTCTGCGAGCAACGGCCACCCAGAAACCCCGGCTCTGCGGAGCAACGCAGAGACATTTACGTGCAGCTTCGCCGAAGCATACACCAGGGTTGACACAGTCGACACGATCTCAACCTAACTGGTCGGATGCGGCGCCCTCCTCATTCTAGTCTTCGCTGTCGTCGCCTGTTGCCACTAATGCAGCCCGTAGCAGACTCCTCCGACAACAAAATCGTTTGACAGACAAGATGCATCGTGCCCTGAACCCCATGGAGGACCAACTGTGGGATTTTGTTGGGGCGAACTAATTGTCCATTGGATCAAAATACATTTGTATAATTTGTTATTTTAAATGATTTGTTTTTTTAAGTTTGTGGTTTATTTTATCATCATGACGTGCCTTGTAAACAGGTCGCTACTGCAAAAGACCTCGTCTCAGTCAGTCGACCTGGCGTAAATAAATAGGCCCAATAAAAAATAAGATAACATTTCAGTAACGATTAAAAATACCTATCTGCTTTAAATATTTAAAACCAAAGACCAATGCCATTATAGATAGAGGCCAAGATAGTTGATCAAAAACATTTTTTTTTCAAATACATTATGCAAGGGCCACACAAATTTATGCATTTAGAAAAACATAAATATCAACTCACTGACTTTACATAACACAACTAGTGCAAGGCTGATCTTAAACAATAACTTCCTCTTTACAAAGTGTACTGTTCCTACACTACAACAACAATCTATCACATTTAAAAGTAATTTACAATATAAGGCCACTATAAGTTAAGCTCAAAGAAAATTGTTCTGAGCCCTGTTCCGTAGAAACAAAATGGTTTAATTGGAAAAGCTGACTCAGGTTTCACAATTACAGAAAACGTAATTCTAGCCACACTGATCTCTTTACGCCTTGAATTACTGCTACGGGCTTACCACCTGGATGACCCGGTTAAAAACCTATAGCTTCACCCCTGTTACTAATTTATCCGTGTACCGCCTAGGAAGTACACTATCAAGGTTAGGATACCCCACGAATTCAACACTCAACACGGAAACACAGCTACTGAGATGTAAAGCACTGTCGTACTAAGCTACCAATCTACAATCTACATTACAGCATCTAGCCAACAATAACAATTATACATGTTTACCAATAATACATTCCAAGATGTACGTACCAATATTATGAGGGTGCAACCTCCTTATGGCAAGCATACAGAAAGAAACATAACATCCGTTGTCGACACATTTTGCAATAACTCCCCTGTAAGAGGACGCTGCTTCTGAGCCCAAAAGAAAAGGCACTCATCATAGTTTCCGCTTTACTCGCATCGCTGTCAAATGTGACAGAGCGATGCAGCTGAATGGAAACTAGCCAGCTGGGAGCCATTTATTGTGACAGACCATTTGTAAATCTGTGGTAAAAAAAATAAAAAGGAAAAAATCTAAAAACTGTATCACAGACCCACGTCAAACTTGTAAACAGAAGTAATAACAAGGACTATTACCGTTTTGTTTGTGGTTTTGTGTCTTTATCTAATATTTTAATGTAGTTTAACATATCTAACGTTAACCTGATAACATTATGAAGTCTAAGTCACTAGTTAGTAAATAAGTAGTATGCAACACAGCAATAAATCAAAACGGCCCAAAACAGATAGGGAACGTCACTGTCTTTTTGTTGCAGTCAAGTTCAAACATTCAAACTGGAAGTGGAAGTAACGTGGCACTCCGTTTGCTGTAAAGTCCCAAGCTAAAAATACAGCAAACACAATTTTCTGTCGACATTTTTCTAGCTTATAAAACCTATCAATTATCTTTTCTGAATCAGTGACAACAAATATAATTGAGATATTCAAAATAACATGACGCTGATTCGCTAGAAAAAGTTGTTTGTAAATATTGTAACTGACTGTGTGTAGACCGTTGGTTTCCACAGAATAGTCTTATCCGTAGTAGATGTTTAGCTAGCTCCAACCGCTAACAAGACAGAAACCTAGGTCAACTTTCCTACCTTCCATTTATGTCCACGGGGAGCGTCTGATCCTCCCCCACAACGGAATCCATGACAAGAAAATATGTATGTTTTATTTGATATGAATTAATATCCCATAGTAATTCAGGCTCATCATAATATAAGTTGGAAATCAGGGAGACAATTCAAAACATGCCCCGCTGCCGCCATTTTGTTATGGATAACGTCATCGGAGTGCAAAACCAGAGTACGGGCGCGCAGTGACAGTGGCACAATGATTGGCCAAAACAAACACATCGTTACAAATGATTGGTGTTCTAATATCATATGGGAGGTTTCATATTTCAAATTTTCACAAGAGAAAAGATAAACACGTGCTGTTACTGTAGTTTGACTGCCACTCCATCTGTCAGTGAGCCAGCCTAGTCACCTAATCGATGTTACTTCTACTGCATATCTTCATCTAGCTTAACTGCAAGGATGTTATGTTTATAAATTTTTTTGTACAAAATCGAACCCAGTTCTTTCCTTTTATAAAATGAGGGAATACTTAGTTTTAGTCTCGTTCTAACTTCTAAATAAAATGTGCTTACTCAAGTAGCCTAGTACTTCGAGAGGGCGCGGCTGACTAGAGTAATTTTGTTTTAGCTTAAAACCATGGTTTTAGAACTCTGCGAGTGAGTAGGTTTGAGCTGATGAGTGGACTACAGTTTACGGACCCTGAGGTTGACCCTGGCACGAGAATAACATATATGCACTACATCATAGCATAGTTCACAGCCTGGTTATGTATTCTAGAAAGCGGTATACTCATCAGACCCTTGCAGGGACTGGAGCTGGATTCTCAGGAGTGCCGTTGCCACTACCAGAGCCTACAATCTCTCAAGCTCGTCGTTGGACATTTATCAGACCTTATAATGAAACATGTCCTTGACTTTGTCCATATATTTCAGACCCTGCAAGGCTGCAAAGTGATTGGGGAGGAAGGGGACTTTCAGATCAATCTAATGCAGAATTATTTAGCCGGGCAAAAACGCATCTGATATTAAAGATGTTACTGCCATCTAGTGGACAGAAAGAGACACAACATAATTTAGAAAATCTTTTTATTGGGTATGCAAGCGTTCCAAACGGTTCAAACCAATAGTCCAAACACAGAATCAAATTATTACGTGAACTCCTGACCATGGTCAAAGTATCAAGGGAAACAGGCGCATGTAGTAATTCACCCCAAAATAACCTAGTTTGGATTTTGTGGAGGGATGGTGTGATTCAAATATGTATCAGAGAATGTTTTGCTCCCAGTTGTGAAAGAGAGGTGAGGTAATCTCAGCTCATTTCAATGTTTGAACCTGATTTACAAAAGAAAAAAAAAACGTTCACATGTTGACAATTTTCTTTGGAACACAAGTTTCTGATACAGTACATGGTTGATTATCATAAAATAAGAAAATTAAAACAAAATAAAAAAATAAAAGACAACAAAAACATTGCAATAAATTTGTTCTCTGGAGCCCCAAATTTACACATAAAATAAAAATCTATAAACTCCAATACCAGTTGGGCAAACTGATACAAAAAGTTATCAGAAAGAAGAAAAAAGTATTGCTTAGACGGAGAGAACCTTGCTCAGTCAGCAACAACATTTAACAAATTTTAAATAACATTAAATTAGCAGGAGGGGAATCACTGTATACAACACGGCTTGCATAATTACACACATTTGTGTTAAACAATAACAGAAAAAAAAGCTTTTACCAAGACTAATGGTCACTACTGTTGTTCAAACGATTTACTTACAGCTGCGGGGCTTTGTACAGAGAAATAGAAAACTCTTTTGTTTTATAAAATACTTCAAACCCTGTCCTATATATATATGCATACACAAAGATAGATCTGTTATTCTAATTTTGAATAATCTCCCAAACTATTTCCTTAACGATTGCAGTTTAAAAAAAAAAAAGTTTGGCATATCAAACAAAAAACTTCTCTCTCGCCAGAAATATTTGGGGTATTGATTTGTATCAAGAGTGGCAAAATGGAGCAACGGGAATAGTTCTCTACTCAATCCAGCCAAATGTTTTGCTGAGTGTGTGTTATTTTATTTTGCATGTGTCATTGGATGAGGACGAGTTTCAGAAGCAGACCTGTAAAATATTTGACTGGGAAACCTCATTAACTAGAACTAATTGGTATCCAGACGTAACAGCATAGATTATTCATTCTGTATACTCTATTTGTTTACTAGAAAGAACATGGCATAGTCCTCCTTCTTCTATGATAGGTGGAAGCATCTGGTTGTTTTGGCAGTGGTAAAATATACTTTTAACTGAGAGCTAATTAGCACCATATACGAGGGAAAGAGACAGACAGAGAGAGAGAGAGAGAGAGAGAGAGAGAGAGAGAGAGAGAGAGAGAGAGAGAGAGAGAGAGAACAGAGATGAGTGCCAAAGGCACAAAAAAACAGCACCCTTGAAAAGCCTTCACACATGAAACGCCTAGAATATAAAATCATCTTCTCATTTTCTATTGCACTTGAAGATTATTTCTTTACAGAAGATATACATGTATAAAAGTTAAAGGAATAAGCATACTTATATATATGTACATTTAATTATGGTTTTCAATTACTTTAATTCTTCTCTTTTACAGAATGTTGCTCCTTGGTAATAAAAAAAAAAAAAGTACAGACATGGTATAATAAGTTAGTATAATAATTATAGTATAGTAATACTATAAGTCCGCAGGTCGTGGGTGCTGGACGTGTTGACATGGGTCAGGGTCTCCCTTTGCATTGTTCTAGAGAGATTGTGGGGCAAAGAGGCATGTTCTCTGGGGTGAATTTTTGTGAGAAAGCTGGTAGGGAGCGAACATCCCCTTCTCCTCCTTCTCCTCCTCCCCCTTCTCCTCCTCCTTCTCCTCCTCCTCCTTCTTCTCCTCCTCCTCCTTCTCCGATCTTTATCTCTGCTTCCCTTCCCTCAGGACCCTGCCTCCCCACCACCCGAAACCTCTCTCTGTTTTCTGCAGTCCGATGAGAGGTTGACAGGGTGAGGTGGGGGGGTGGGGTGACCTTGGGGTGGGGTGGGGGGGGGTGGGGTGACCTTGGGGTGGGGTGGGGGGGGGTGGAGTGGGGGGGGAGATGCTCAGCATAAGGGGAGAGAGAGTGGGGAAGATGAGTCCCTCTTGGGTAAAGGAAGTGGGTGCATGGTGGTGGATGGCTCTGCGCCGCCCTTCCCTTCCCTCCCCCCACCCCCCTGCCCTCACACACTGTATAGCCTTGGAGGAACTGAAGGTCCATTCCAGAACATGTGTGCACTCTGGCGCCCCCTATAGGAAGCAAACAGGGCCAACCTCAAGGTGGTAGTGGGACCCAGATGTGGTATTGGGCAGGTTGTAAATGTTCACCACAGGAAGCAGATGGGGGTCCTGGGAACGCAACAGGAAATGGGCCTGGTGCCAGCGGCCATCTTTGATCTGGAACAAAAAGTGAGGGGGAAAATCTACAATATGATATCCTGGAAGAGCATGTTTAAAAAGGCTGATATGATACAGATTTAATAATCTTTAGAAAAAAGTTAAGAAATGGTCAATACTAGAAATCTGTAATTGTACATCTACAATATGATATCCTGGAGGAGCATTGATGTTTAAAAAAAAAAGTCTAAAGGTTGCCATGATACAAACATTAGAGTCTTAAGATTACATTTTTTAAGTCAAAACTAGAAATCTGTAAGCCAACTAGACAGTTATACCCAGCAGGAGTCTAAAGAGAAAAAAATCACAACAAAAACAACAACAATAATAGTCACAAAACTAAAGCATCTACAAGCCGACTAGACGGGCATACCCAGCAGGAGTATAAAGAGGAAAAAATAACAACAACAACAATAATAGTTACAAGACTAAAGAGTCTACAAGCCGACTAGACGGTTATACCCAGCAGGAGTCCTCGATGACGTACGGCTCCAGCTCCCCTCCAGCCTCCATCACCTCCCCGCTCCAGGCCCGGAAACGCACCCCGTCCTGGGGGGAGGGCGGCCGGTCCTCCTGGCTCCTCCACACGGCCACGTTCAGACAGTGGATGGTGATGTGCTGCACAGCCTCCGAACTCAACAGGTGCAGGAAGTTCATCTGGACACGCCCCACGTTGATCTCCAGCTGCGCCGACCAATCAGAAAGAGCGTGTGTATAGGGGGGTAGGAAGGGGTTTGTTATGACCAATCAGAAAGAGCGTGTGTATAGGGGGGTAGGAAGGGGTTTGTTATGACCAATCAGACAGAGACTATATATAGGGGGCAGGAAGGGGTTTGTTATGACCAATCAGAAAGAGACTATATATAGGGGGGAAGGAAGGGGTTTGTTATGACCAATCAGAAAGAGACTATATACAGTGGGGCCAAAAAGTATTTAGTCAGCCACTGATTGTGCAAGTTCTCCTACTTAGAAAGATGAGAGAGGTCTGTAATTTACATCATAGGTACACTTCAACTATGAGAGACAAAAATGAGAAAAAAAATCCAGAAAATCACATTGTAGGATTTTTAAAGAGTTTATTTGTAAATGATGGTGGAAAATAAGTATTTGGTCAATAACAAAAGTTCAACTCAATACTTTGTAACATAACCTTTGTTGGCAATGACAGAGGTCAAACGTTTCCTGTAAGTCTTCACCAGGTTTGCACACACTGTAGCTGGTATTTTGGCCCATTCCTCCATGCAGATCTCCTCTAGAGCAGTCATGTTTTGGAGCTTTTGTGGAGGGAGTTGAAAGGGAGGGAGTTGAAAGTCCGTGTTGCCCAGCGACAGCCCCAAAACATGACTGCTCTAGAGGAGATCTGCATGGAGGAATGGGCCAAAATACCAGCTACAGTGTGTGCAAACCTGGTGAAGACTTACAGGAAACGTTTGACCTCTGTCATTGCCAACAAAGGTTATGTTACAAAGTATTGAGCTGATCTTTTGTTATTGACCAAATACTTATTTTCCGCCATCATTTACAAATAAATTCTTTAAAAATCCTACAATGTGATTTCCTGGATTTTTTTTCTCATTTTTGTCTCTCATAGTGGAAGTGTACCTATGATGAAAATTACAGACCTCTCTCATCTTTCTAAGTAGGAGAACTTGCACAATCAGTGGCTGACTAAATACTTTTTGGCCCCACTGTATAGGGGGGCAGGAAGGGGTTTGTTATGACCAATCAGAAAGAGCGTGTGTATAGGGGGGTAGGAAGGGGTTTGTTATGACCAATCAGAAAGAGACTATATATAGGGGGGCAGGAAGGGGTTTGTTATGACCAATCAGAAAGAGCGTGTGTATAGGGGGGTAGGAAGGGGTTTGTTATGACCAATCAGAAAGAGCGTGTGTATAGGGGGGTAGGAAGGGGTTTGTTATGACCAATCAGAAAGAGCGTGTGTATAGGGGGGTAGGAAGGGGTTTGTTATGACCAATCAGAAAGAGACTATATATAGGGGGGCAGGAAGGGGTTTGTTATGACCAATCAGAAAGAGACTATATATAGGGGGTCAGGAAGGGGTTTGTTATGACCAATCAGAAAGAGACTATATATAGGGGGGCAGGAAGGGGTTTGTTATGACCAATCAGAAAGAGACTATATATAGGGGGTCAGGAAGGGGTTTGTTATGACCAATCAGAAAGAGACTATATATAGGGGGGCAGGAAGGGGTTTGTTATGCACGTTATTTGTGAAGTTACAATTTAACGTTTCCCTCAGACAGACATTTTTCA
>CM030172.1:3282222-3289722 GCA_017639675.1 Aplochiton taeniatus
GAGGAAGGAGAGGGTGATGAAGAGTAAAAGAAGGAGAGGAAGGAGAGGGTGAGGAAGAGTTAAAGAAGGAGAGGAAGGAGAGGGTGAGGAAGAATTAAAGAAGGAGAGGAAGGAGAGGGTGAGGAAGAGTTAAAGAAGGAGAGGAAGGAGAGGGTGAGGAAGAGTTAAAGAAGGAGAGGAAGGAGAGGGTGATGAAGAGTTAAAGAAGGAGAGGAAGGAGAGGGTGAGGAAGAGTAAAAGAAGGAGAGGAAGGAGAGGGTGAGGAAGAGTTAAAGAAGGCGAGGAAGGAGAGGGTGAGGAAGAGTTAAAGAAGGCGAGGAAGGAGAGGGTGAGGAAGAGTTAAAGAAGGAGAGGAAGGAGAGGGTGAGGAAGAGTAGAGGGAGGGAAAACTGACCTGCGGGCCGAACACTCCTAAGAATCCTGGGAAACCGGCTTCTCCTGGATCGCCCTAGAACGTAAACACATTCGATAAATCAACACTATTCATTCACAAGGTCGTACTGTAATGGCCAAATTTAGGTATACTAACATATGTGAAGTCTGAGCTGTTGTTCAGATGTGAGGGAAGGGTCAGAGTGAAGGCCAGAGCACCAAAGAGATAAGATGGGCCTCTCTAAGACACTGAAGGCTAGTGTTGTCTGTTCGTAGCCATCACAATACGAGTTGGCATATGTGTCCTTTTCAATACTGGGAGGTAACACGTGTTCCCCCCTTGACCAATAGAATGATTTGTTTAGTTTAGACCGATATACTCGTTTCCACCTCGTCAACAAATCAGAACTTACTATGTTGTTGGAGTGACTCACTGTAGTAATTTCTCTGTGTACAGACTGGCTCTCTGTACTCATCAATAAAATTGTACTTTGAAAATTGCCTGAAGTCTCGCCTCCTTTTAATGGGTTGTTTTCTGCATTAACCTGAACATTTCCATTACAGTACTAATCAACCTCAAGGTGGAGCAAAATGAAACTACGTGGAGCACTGTAGTCACTCCAATTAGTCACTATGTATGTTATCACTGCCCATATGGGACAACAACTTTCGAAGTAATGTGTAAATAAATTGTATAGAGAACATCTATTTCCAGGTCTAAGACGTGACACCATTTCCACAGCTTCTGTCTATGGATTACTAGTGTGTAAATGAATCTATCTTACTGTCTATGCGTTAGTGTGTAAATTAATATGTTCTACTGTCCATGTGTTACTAATGTGTAAATGAATCTGTCCTCTGTCTATGTGTTAGTGTGTAAATGAATCTGTCCAACTGTCTATGTGTTAGTGTGTAAATGAATCTGTCCTACTGTCTATGTGTTAGTGTGTAAATGAATCTGTCCTACTGTCTATGTGTTAGTGTGTAAATGAATCTGTCCTACTGTCTATGCGTTAGTGTGTAAATGAATCTGTCCTACTGTCTATGTGTTAGTGTGTAAATGAATCTGTCTTACTGTCTATGTGTTACTAATGTGTAAATAAATCTGTCCTACTGTCTATAGTGTGTAAATGAATCTGTTCATATACGTCTGTACTGGTGGGAAGCATGACTTCGACTCACAGGCTGTCCCTTGGTGCCCTGCTCCCCCTGAGGCCCTGGCAGACCCATGCCTCCATGGAAACCCCTCTTCCCTGGGGGCCCCGCCTCGCCGCGTAGACCCCGTTCACCCTGGGGAAGCAAAGGGGTAACAAATCAAACATTCCCTCCCTTCAAAACAACATGACACACGTTATATTTGTTCTGTTGGAATACAATTCAATTCTGTTTTCTTTTTAATTTAATTTAATTCCATTTATTATCCGCTGCAATATGTACGACATAGTTAAGAGCTTATTCAAAGCGGACATTCCAGGATGACAGTGCAGGTTTTATTGACCAGAGTAAATTGTTGCATTGTTTTCCAGACCTGAACTCGAGCCCAGAGAATCATAACTCAAGATAAGACAAGGCCAAAATACACACCCCGCACCATTAAGGAAGATTTAGAAGTAGACTAAACCAACTTAAAAGAACATTGATGGATAAAGGAATGATCAATTCATCATGGAGACAAAATAAAAAATCATTTTTTAATCATTTCCCAGCTCACAAAGTCCAATAATGCGTTATGTTTTGATTATCTTCACAACGGTTTTCATTGCCATCAGGGTCTGTGTTTTTTTTTTTTACCTTTATTTAACCAGGCAAATCTATTGAGAACATCATTTACAAAGACGGTCTGGCCAAGAGGCAAGACATAGCATCATCATTCCCATCATCATCTTAATCTGCATCACTAACCTTTTGTCCAAAGCCGCCCTGATCACCAGGCAGTCCTGGACCGCCGGTTTTGCCACGGGGACCGGCTTTGCCATGGAGACCAAACTCACCGTCAGCACCTTGCTCCCCCTACAGGGGAGAGAGAGAGAAGGAGAGATAGAGGGGGGAGAGAGAAGGGGGAGATAGAGGGGGAGAGAGAAGGGGGAGATAGAGGGGGGAGAGAGAAGGGGGAGATAGAGGGGAGAGAGAGAGAGAAGGAGAGATAGAGGGGGGAGAGAGAAGGGTGAGATAGAGGGGGAGAGAGAAGGAGAGATAGAGGGGGGAGAGAGAGAGAAGGGGAGATAGAGGGGGGAGAGAGAAGGGGAGATAGAGGGGAGAGAGAGAAGGAGAGATAGAGGGGGGAGAGAGAAGGGGGAGATAGAGGGGGGAGAGAGAAGGAGAGATAGAGGGGGGAGAGAGAAGGGTGAGATAGAGGGGGAGAGAGAGAGAAGGGGAGATAGAGGGGGGAGAGAGAGAGAGAGAGAAGGAGAGATAGAGGGGGGAGAGAGAAGGGGGAGATAGAGGGGGAGAGAGAAGGAGAGATAGAGGGGGGAGAGAGAAGGGGGAGATAGAGGGGAGAGAGAGAGAAGGAGAGATAGAGGGGGGAGAGAGAAGGAGAGATAGAGGGGGGAGAGAGAGAGAAGGGGAGATAGAGGGGGGAGAGAGAAGGGGGAGATAGAGGGGGAGAGAGAAGGAGAGATAGAGGGGGGAGAGAGAGAGAAGGGGAGATAGAGGGGGGAGAGAGAAGGGGAGATAGAGGGGAGAGAGAGAAGGAGAGATAGAGGGGGGAGAGAGAAGGGGGAGATAGAGGGGGGAGAGAGAAGGAGAGATAGAGGGGGGAGAGAGAAGGGTGAGATAGAGGGGGAGAGAGAAGGAGAGATAGAGGGGGAGAGAGGGCGAAGGGGAGATAGAGGGGGGAGAGAGAGAGAAGGGGAGATAGAGGGGGGAGAGAGAAGGGTGAGATAGAGGGGGAGAGAGAAGGAGAGATAGAGGGGGGAGAGAGAGAGAAGGGGAGATAGAGGGGGGAGAGAGAAGGGGAGATAGAGGGGAGAGAGAGAAGGAGAGATAGAGGGGGGAGAGAGAAGGGGGAGATAGAGGGGGGAGAGAGAAGGAGAGATAGAGGGGGGAGAGAGAAGGGGGAGATAGAGGGGGAGAGAGAAGGAGAGATAGAGGGGGAGAGAGGGCGAAGGGGAGATAGAGGGGGGAGAAAGAGAGAAGGGGAGATAGAGGGGAGAGAGAGAGAAGGAGAGATAGAGGGGGAGAGAGAGAAGGAGAGAGAGAGAAGGAGAGATAGAGGGGGGAGAGAGAGAAGGAGAGATAGAGGAGAGAGAAAGATAAACAATGTGAGTTCATTTTCTTTATCTAAGATATATGATACATATGTCATATCAATGTTGACTTTATCTAAGATCATATCTAAGAGTTCATATGTCATATCAATGTTGACTTTATCTAAGACTAAAGAAACCACAAATAATTGTACAATATTCTTCTGGGACATCAGGACTGAAATAAATCATATGTTCAATTCTAACAAACCATGTTTTTCTGTCCTATGGCAGACCATCACATCAGATCAACAAGATTGAACGTACAGGCGAACCAACACATTAGATGTCTGTCCTGTAGCTGGTCACTCCCATCCTCCTCACCTGGTCTACTAGTCATTCCAAAAACCAAGCTAAAGTCCTTCGGTGATCGTGTGTTCTCTAGGGCAGCACCCACACTTTGGAACTCTCACCCTCCTGTCATTCGCCACTCAAACTCACGACCCATCATTCAATCAAACCTCAAAACCCATCTTTTCAATCTGGCCTAACCATAAGCATGTATATGATTATAACCTGGCTAACCCTAAAACAGTTATCCTTTTACTTATGTCTTTGTCAACTCATTGTTTGGTCTATTTGTGGTTGTCCTTGCCTTATTGTTTTCCTTTCTGTCCATCTCTGTCTTAACTGTTGTACTCTAGTGTGTTGATCTCCGTCTGAGCATTATTGTCTTATTCTTTTCCTGTAAAGCGTCTTTGGGTCTTAGATAAGCGCTATGTAAATAAAATGAATTATTATAACTATTATTATTATGTGTTAACATTTCATGTGTGACGGCCATCTTGGGAGGGGTTCATCCCTGTCTCACCGGCGTTCCATTAGTCCCGTCCTTCCCCAGCTGTCCGTCAGGGCCGGGAACGCCCTCCAGCCCCTCTCGACCAATCACACCCCTCGGACCAGGAAGACCCACCACACCCTGTACATGACAAACGAGAGAGGGAGAGAGAGAGAGAGAGAGAGAGAGAGAGAGAGAGAGAGAGAGAGAGAGGGAATGGGACAGACAGATGAAAGAAGGACAGAGGGAGAAAAAACGGGAAGGAGAAAAGAGGAAAGATGGAGAGTGGGAGGAGTAGGAGGGGTGGGAGGGGTAGAGCAGGAGGAGAGCATGTCACAGAGAAATGGGGAGAGGAAGAGAAAGAGAGGAAGAGAAAGAGAGAGAGAGAGAGAGAGAGAGAGAGAGAGAGAGAGAGAGAGAGAGAGAGAGAGAGAGAGAGAGAGAGAGAGAGAGAGAGAGAGAGAGAGAGAGAGAGTGCACAAACATTAGGAGCCATGTTTTCATCATCACGTCATGTGTCATATGCGAGGAATCTGTGTTAAGATTCTGTATGCGTTTAACGTTAAGGTCAATGTGTTAACCCCTTAACAGAAGGAGCAGCTTCTTTTCCTAGCATTGACCCCACTCTGTCAAAACGCCATTATCTTGTTACCACGACGACCATTGTGGAACAGTTTTCTTACCAGCGTTCCTCTGGTGCCTTTCGGTCCGCTCTGTCCCTGTTTGCCTTTCTGACCCTGTAAAGAAGAGAGGGAATAAAGGGGGGGTGGAGAGAGATAGAAAGTATTATGGAAGGAGAAATTGACCAAAAAGCTTACGACAATAGAGACATCTAAAAAAAAAAAAAAAATGTATAATAATAACTAAACAGTTGACTTACGTTTTTCAGTTTTTTATGCACTCATCCATGCATACATACACATACACACACACACACACACACACACACACACACACACACACACACACACACACACACACACCCCAAAGAGGGCAAAGTTCTAGGGATCCTTACTTGATCTCCTTTAGCACCTTTAAGCCCTTGTAGTCCACGGGGTCCAGGGTGACCCTATGAAGAACAGACAGTCGTTGAACATCAACCAACAGAATTCAACCCCTCTGACAGACAAAGCGTGCGATGTTAAAGCATCACAAGTACATCATCATTTCAATAACGTCACTTGTAATAAAAAAATGGGTGTCAGTGAGTACATAGTAAAACATACATATGAAAACTGTACTTGATACAGTAGATTCTGTTTGTAAGTGTGTGTTTTGTGTGTTCTTAAGTTAGTTTAATCGTTTAGTTGTGTGTGTGTGTGTGTGTGTGTGTGTGTGTGTGTGTGTGTGTGTGTGTTTGTGTGTGTGTTGCATTATGATGTCATGACTCACAGGAAGACCCGGAGCCCCCGCTTTGCCTCGTCCTCCATCCAGGCCTGGCTGGCCCTGAGGACAAAAATACACACATTAGCTTCCATGCTAAATTAATTGCACTTCCTGATAAGCACACATTAGCTTCCATGCTAAATTCATCGCACTTCCTGATAACCACACATTAGCTTCCATGCTAAATTCATCGCACTTCCTGATAAGCACACATTAGCTTCCATGCTAAATTCATTGCACTTCCTGATAACCACACATTAGCTTCCATGCTAAATTCATCGCACTTCCTGATAAGCACACATTAGCATCCATGCTAAATTTATAGCACTTCCTGATAAGCACACATTAGCATCCATGCTAAATTCATAGCACTTCCTGATAAGCACACGTTAGCTTCCATGCTAAATTCATCACACTTCCTCATAAACAAACATTAGCTTATATGCTATACTGCTAGCCCTTCCTGATGATAAACACACATATTAGCTTCCATGCTAAATTATTAGCACTTCTTGATGATAAACACACACATTAGCTACGCTCCTACTATGTCACTCTGTCTTTGTATTACAGTGTCCTGTCTGTTCAGAGTGTACTGTGAATCGGCCCCAGTACCCAGAGGATTCCAGAACCTACCATGTATCCAGGGTCTCCAGATTCACCCCTCTCTCCTCTGTCACCCGGAGAACCCTGGAATGAATGATAAAAACATAAATACGAAGGTGATTTAGAGAGGAGAGGAGAGGAGAGGAGAGGAGAAGAGAAGAGAAGGGGAGGGGAGAGGAGAGGAGAGGAGAGGAGAGGAGAGGAGAGGAGAGGAGAGGAGAGGAGAGGGGAGGAGAGGAGAGGAGAAAAGAAGAGGGAAATAGAACTCACTCTTTCGCCTGGGGGACCAGGGGGACCCTCTACCTTCCCATCTTCCCCGTGCTCGCCCTGCCGAGATGGACAACAACGAACAGAAGAAGAAGCAGTGAAAATGTTACGAGACGTATTCAGGACCCCCCTCCCTGCCCGCCAGCGGAGCCCTGTATGAGGTCTTTAATTGACCCCCCCCCCCCCCGAAATGAAACGGGACCCTTCCCGAGTCGGTTAGAGTTACGTAGGGGGGTACCCTGGGTATCCACATGGGGCCATGGAGATCGTGTGTCTGGCTGTTTGTCTCTGTCTGTCTGACTGTCTTAAATAGAACACAGGGGGCCTCACGGGCCGCCCTCCATTGGTGATGATGAAGGGGCCGGAACAGAAGAGACAGCTTTGGAGGGGAATTGTAACCAGCGTATAGAGTAGTGTGTGTGTGGGGTGTGTGTGTGTGTGTGTGTGTGTGTGTTCGTGTGTGTGTGTGTGTTTGTGTGTGTGTGTGGGGGGGTCCGTGTGTGTGGTGTCCGTGTGTGTGTGTGTGTGTGTGTGTGTGTATGCGTGTGTGTCGGTATCTGTGTTTGTGTCTGTGCATGTGAGGAGAGGATGTTTGCTTCCTGGTTGGAATGAGCAACAGTTTACAGCCTATTGAGTTTCACTGGTGGTGTTCAGCTGAACCATGACAGTTAGAAGCACATCTTGGATCTATAACTTCCTCAATGCATTTCCTTTTGGAGTTAGATTGGTTTTGTGGTGTGTCTCTGTGTGGGGTTAGAAAGTGACTCTAACAATAATAAAAATAATAAAATAAATAATAAATAAATAAAAAGATCATATTACCATTGTTTTAATCTCATACAT
>CM030172.1:3294722-3304722 GCA_017639675.1 Aplochiton taeniatus
GGACAGATAACATCTACAAGACAAGAACATTGAGACTAAAGAAGAACTAACTATGTGTTTGTTCTATGTTTTGTTCTAGTATGTCCTCTATTCTAAAGTGCTTTGGGTTTTTTGAAAAGCGCAATATAAATTAAATGTATTATTATTATTATTATTATTATATGGCTATGGGTAATGGTAGAGTTTCTGTATGAATCTAGCAGGGACTTGGGAAAAGTCTCCAAGGGGACTCCTAACTAGCGAGGCTGAATCAAAGGAGCCAAAGCTCCCCTGTAGAAACTCCAGGGGTCTCCAGGACAAACTGACAGAAACTCCAGGGCTCCCCAGGACAAACTGAAAGTAATTCCAGGGGTCTCCAGGACAAACTGAAAGTCATTCCAGGGGTCTCCAGGACAAACTGAAAGTCCTTCCAGGGGTCCCCAGGACAAACTGACAGAAACTCCAGGGGTCCCCAGGACAAACTGAAAGTCATTCCAGGGGTCTCCAGGACAAACTGAAAGTAATTCCAGGGGTCCCCAGGACAAACTTAAATTCATTCCAAGGGTCTCCAGGACAAACTGAAAGTCATTCCAGGGGTCCCCAGGACAAACTGAAAGTCATTCCAGGGGTCTCCAGGACAAACTGAAAGTCATTCCAGGGGTCTCCAGGACAAACTGAAAGTCATTCCAGGGGTCTCCAGGACAAACTGAAAGTCATTCCAGGGGTCCCCAGGACAAACTGAAAGTCATTCCATGGGGTCTCCAGGACAAACTGAAAGTCATTCCAGGGGTCTCCAGGACAAACTGAAAGTCATCCAAAGTCATTCCTCAAAGTCGACAGTCGTGTTTCCCTAACGGTTGCTGTCCCTTGGCGTTCTACGACAGCTGCGTGGAGCTGGAGGAGCTTACTCTCTTTGGTGTCCCCCCCCCCCCCCCCCAATGAACAGCCCCGCCCCCCCCCCCCCCCCCCTAAAAACGAAACCGCCCCCTCCCCCCCCGCCACAGAGTCTCATGAACCTTTAACAGGACATTCATACGTCTCCAATAAAACACGTGCTCTCAGGATCATTACACCTCCAACGGAGTTCATAGGCCTCAGGCCCCCTGCTGCTGCAGGGCTGACGGAGGTCAGAGGTCAGGGGGAGGAAAAGAGCAAGGGGGGGAGAGGAGGGGTGACAGTGTCGGACAGTGGCTAATGTGTGTGTGTGTGTGTGTGTTTGTGTGTGTGTGTGTGTGGCGGTGGGGGGGGGGGGTGGGGGGGGAAGAAGGAGGGGCAAGTAAAGGAGGTAGAAAGTGAGAAAGGTAAAGAAATAGAGGGAAAGAAAGAGAGAGATCAAAGAGGGGAGGAGGGGAGCGAGGGAGGAAAGGGGAGAAAGAGGTGAAGAGATGGAGAAGAGAATTAAGCAACGAAAAAAACGAGGAACTCACAGGCTCGCCTGCGATTCCCTTATCTCCAGGAGGGCCCGAGGGTCCTTGGATGCCCTGAGGAGAGACGAGGGCAATGAGTTCGGAGCACACACACACACACACACACACACACACACACACACACACACACATAAATACACACACACACACAGAAATACACACACACACACAGAAATACACACACACACACACACACACACACACAGTAGACAGAGGCCCTTATGGTAGGCAAAGGCAGGAACTCACTGGGAATCCTTTCGGCCCAGCATCCCCAGACTCGCCAATCTTTCCCTGGAGAGAAGGAGTGAGGATTAATCTGACACGATGACACCATGGCTACTACTACTACTAGAACCTCAGAGTAAGATAGGAGAGGAGAGGAGAGGAGAGGAGAGGAGAGGAGAGGAGAGGAGAGGAGAGGAGAGGAGAGGAGAGGAGAGGAGAGGAGAGGAGAGGAGAGGAGAGGTTCTCTGAAGCATCATACCTCGTTTCCTGGGAATCCAATTTTTCCTGGTGGACCAGAGGAGCCCTGTGAAGCAAAAGGGCGGAGCGGAAAAGAAGGGAGGAGAGATCAAAAGGGAGGATGAGAGGAAAAGAGGGAGGAGAGGAGAAGAGGGGATGAGAACCACTCACACGTCCCTGCTGCCTGAGTGCATTGATTCATATCCTGCCCCATGTGTTATTAATGTCCAAGTGGCATGCGCTCTGTTGGAACGCGACCTATGACCTTTGACCCGTTTGAACCAGGAAGTCCTCTCACCTCCTTGCCCTCTGACCCTGGCTCCCCCGCTGGTCCGTCTGGCCCTCTTGCACCCTGAAACACACACACACAGACGTCAGTTGGCAGTCGTCACCAATAGAGGTCACTCTAGCACAGCTGAAAAACAAACACACGCAGACACACACACACACACACACACACACATACACACACACATGCACACAGTCTGCTGTAGCTGTACAGTAAGGGGTCTGTCAAAGAAACCTCCTTGGCAACAGAGAGAGTGAGAGAGAGAGAGAGAGAGAGAGAGAGAGAGAGAGAGAGAGAGAGAGAGAGAGAGAGAGAGAGAGAGAGAGAGAGAGAGAGAGAGAGAGCATACTTGTGGGTCTATGAGCTAAACAATGTTTCAGACTGGCTATGGTTTCAGTGAGCCACTGACACTGGTGAGAACCCTCTCACCAGTGAGTGTGTGTGTTTATGTGTTTGTCTGTGTGTCTGTGTGTCTCTGTGTGTGTGTGTGTGTGTGTGTGTGTGTGTGTGTGTGTGTGTGTGTGTGTGTGTGTGTGTGTGTGTGTGTGTGTGTGTGAGCGTGTGTGTACATGTGTTGGAAAAGAAGAGTGGTCATCAGTTTCTCAGTGGGAGGCAACACATGGTTCCAATCTAGAGAAGAGGGTCTCTGCACACACACACACACACACACACACACAAATACTCACACACCCTTTAGAACACAAAGGTATCAATATAAAGAAGAGGGTCTCTGCACAGACACACACACACACACACACACACACACACCCTTTTAGAACACAATGCTCAAAAAAACGCACACATACGCAACTACATGGCCATGCACACTTACCCATGCATCATTTAGACGTGCACATGCGCACACACAACTACATAGAGAATGCATGCACACTCGTGCACACTTGTCGACACGTGCATACAATACACGTGCACACACACCTTCAGCACCACACACACACACACACACACACTCTCTCGTTCATCCACACACTCTAGGCACTCGCATTCTCCCTTCATGCTTTCAGAGCTCAGTGCACATTCACCCGCTTTAAAATAGTCCTACTGTTTGGGTTACCATGATGCCGTTGTCAAAACACAATCGATCTGACCGGAACCATCGGACGCAGCGCTTACACTCCGGGCTCGAATATGCGAGTGCAAATGATTTCGCATATTCAACATCTTCTCAAGTGTAAGAACATGCTGAGCTATCCTCAAGCACAGGTGTTCTATAGCCCACTGTCCAGTCTAAATAAAGTGAAAATGCCTCCAAAGTATAATTTATGAAAAAGAGAGGGAAAGGCATTTAAACGGAGAGAAGCAAAGGTTCAGGTGTTTCAAAAATGAACTCAACTCTGAGGGGAAAAGGCTTCCATAAGGAGAGAAGCTGTAAGGTTTAAGTTTAAACAAAATGAACTGAACTCTAAGGGGAAAGGCTTCAATAAGGAGAGAAGCTATAAGGTTTAGGTGCTTAAAAACCAAGCCAGGCAGCCTGTATGGAAAAGTTTCTATATGACCCACAACAGGAATACACGCTCCCACTGATATTTCATCTACGTAAGGCGCCTGTGCATTTCAAACATGCCATTTCTATTCAAAACATTCAACTTTTGTCTGTGTTTTGATTTTTTTTTATATTTTAGTCTAAGGAAAAACACGTGCAAGACCTCTGTACTTGAAACCTGAGAGATGAGCTGAGACTTTGTTTGGTTTTATAGAGATAACAGGATCTATTCTAATCCTGTTTCTGTTCAAGCACACTGTGGCAGCCTAGCGTAGTATCAAACACAACCAAAACAGAGAGACAGTGGTGACTGAACACAGTTAAAACAGGCAGGCATTAAGAGAGAGAGCCTTAACAAAAAACAAAACCTCCACATAAAGAACAAAAAACATCATGTTCTAATGGTTTGAAAGTGTTGTTTTGATGGCCTCATAAGAGATACCACACACACCTAAGTATGTTTGATTCGAACACTGTTATCTAAATAAGAGACAAAAAAAGACTGCTGCCATCATTTGAACCTTTCCCTTAACTGACAACACAGGAAGGGGGGAAAAAAAACGGCATGAGGCCAACTCACTGAAACCAAATGGCCTCCCCTTTGTTACGACCCTCCTCTGTCTGCCTCTAACCCGTTTGGGTGCACATTCTCTCCTGTCCTTATCCTCGCTGGCCATGACGGTGGCCGTGCCTGGGGACAGCCTGCGGCCTTCACAGCACCTGGGGCCGGGTGTCCCAGTGCGTCTGTAAGAGACTCGCTGTCAGTTTAGTGGGAGGTGCTCTTTCCTGAGACGCCCTCCGGGTTTCGTTTGACGTTTGGTTTGTGTCGCGTCACCGAACGCCGCCGCTCTTCCCTGTTCCTCCCCTCAGCCCGCTAACGCTACCTGACACTGCTGATGACCCGCCGTTCATTTGAGTTGGTTTACTATGTCGCTCTTTCGTCAATAAACAATTCTTACGTGAAGAGCGGTGTGCGTCTCCACCGTTGTCACGGCCGTGCGGGCTGGATTGTGACACACACACACACACACACACACACACACACACACACACACACACACACACACACACACACACACACACACGGTTTGTGACACCTAATTACCAACCACGAAGAAGAGACGGGCAGGAAGCAGCCTATGACATCACATACCCTATGACATCACATACCCTATGACATCACCACGATGTAACAACACAGAAGCCACTAGAGGAGGATCAGGGGGTTAGGGGGTTAGGCAGCACCAGACACAATCAAATACGACACATGGACGGTCCTCTCCTGGGTCAAGGGATGTGTGTGTGTGTGTGTGTGTGTGTGTGTGTGTGTGTGTGTGCTAGTGTGTGTGTGTGTGTGTGTGTGTGTGTCTGTGTGTATAAAATATGCCTGTATTTGTGTGTGTGTGTGCTAGTGTGTGTGTGTGTGTGTGTGTGTGTGTGTGTGTGTGTCTGTGTGTATAAGATCTGCCTGTATTTGTGTGTGTGTGTGTGTGTGTGTGTGTGGGCGTTCTTCAGGGATGGCACGGTGGTTCACAGCAGACATCAAAGAGATGTGAGCTGAGCTCCATCAACAACAGCTAGTCCTTCAACGTCCGCTGGATTTATGCTTTTCATAGCCGGGCACTACAACATGTCATTTCTGGGTAGTCGCTCATTTCACCAAGAATAAACAAGGTAGCAGACCAATATTATGATCCGTTTACTTTGATTAAAAAGTAACACACAAACGAATACATGCAAAGTATATTAACTGTGTGTACCTTGTGTCTCAATTCAGCTGGAAAGTTAAAGAAATAGGAAACCGTAAACATGTAAACACAGTTGGGAGAACTACGGGAGACGTGGAGGAACAGTTACACGCCGGAAACGGTGAACTAGTCCTTTAAAGCCAAATAGAGGCAGGGCCTCGTCAAAGGGACTCCATTCATAGTATGAGTCACTAAAATGGCTGCTACAGTAAGGAGGCAGGACAGTATAGAGGTAGAAGGACGCCATTCTTTTCAGGTCTCTTCAGCCCAGAGCTCGTGAAGGAAAACCCTTTAGGGTTAGGGTTAGGGTTAGGGTTAGGGTTAGGGTTAGGGTTAGGGTTAGGGTTAGGGTTCCCTTAGGGTTCCACGTCGTTAGAAACCTCCGATGAGATTTCAAACATCCGTTGCCAGGGAAACTAGAACAGATCCGCATTATTGAGAAATGATTCACGAAGGCTCGCCTGATTCTCCAGCACCCCCCCTTGTTCCCTCCGGAGGGGTGACCTGGACAGGGAGGGGAGGGGGAGGAGGAGGAGGAGGAGGAGGAGGAGGAGGAGGAGGAGGAGAGCCCTAATCTGTTTGTATTTGTAACAGCATGGCTCCCTGAAGGAGCTGCTCTCTGGGGCTCTGCTCTTCATCTTCCGTCCTGAAGGCCGCTGCTGTCTCCACTAAACCCGACTGGGGACGCACCTTTGGTGGTCTGAATGTGTGTGTGTGTGTGTGTGTGTGTGTGTGTGTGTGTGTGTGTGTGTGTGTGTGTGTGTGTGTGTGTGTGTGTGTGTGTGTGTGTGTCGCCTCCAGGTAAGCCACCACAGGGCAGACAGTAGCATTTAGCCTTGATGAATTGGAAGCAGAGGAAGCGGTTGACTTTAACATTAATGGGAAACAGCTTTGAGACCAGAGAGAGCGCGTCCTGGGTCAGGCTACACACACACACACACACACACACACACACACACACACACACAGAGAAAGAGACAGACTGTCTGGTATTCCCTCCCACCTGCCAACTGGCATCGCAGGAGGAGCTCATCCCTAAACCGCAGAGAGAAACTATATCCCCTTTAAAAGGGTTGGAGAAGGGGCCTGAGCCCCAGAAATCAGTCCAAAAGCAGAGGGAGGGAGGGGGGGGGGGGATAGAGCAGGGAGGAGAGAGGATGGAGGGAGAGAGGGAGGGATGGAGGGAGGGAGGGAGGATGGAGAAAGAGAGGGGGATGGAGGGAGGGAGGGAGGGAGGGAGGGAGGTAGGGAGGGAGGGAGGGAGGGAGGGGTAAGGGGGTAACAGCTTCTGATGGCAGTGTGCTGGTCCTCTCAGCGAGGCAACACACTAGTCAAACCCTCTCCTCCGTTGTCCATGGCGACTAACTAGTCACCGCGGTAACGTAGTCACAGAGGTTTTATTCCTCTAACTGGGATCGTTTCTGAAGATTGGGAGCAATACGGTGACCATCATCCTCCTCATCCTCATCCTCATCCTCCTCATCATCATCATCATCTTCCTCATCCTCATCCTCATCATTATCCTCTTCCTCATCCTCATCACCATCATCCTCATCATCCTCATCATCACATGTCCTTTAAGTGATGATTCACGGTGTAAAACCACAGTGTCATCGACAGACACTTGTTTGAACTGGGTATTCATTTGATTATTAATAGAACCTATAAGGGTCACTTTGTTTTCTATGGTGTGGAGTTGATCCAGCTACACATTGAGCTCTATACTTCTCTGTTCACACACGGGGCCTGTTCTCCGTAACGCCCTCACTAACGGTGTGAAGACATTAGTCCAGCATCTAACGTCTTTGACGTCACTGTGGAGACGTACGACATCCTTACATGGTGACACGCTCGCTAACAGCTCTGACATCACTGTGGAGACGTATGACATCATCACATGGTGACACGCTCGCTAACAGCTCGGACCTCACTGCCTAATAGAGGCGGTTGTTTTCTGTTTGTCTGTTTGTTTGTGTGTCTGCTTTCTTTCCTCCACAGATGCACCATTGTTTTGACTCAAGCAGCAAGCGGATACATGTATTGTTTAGATGGCACACACACACACACACACACACACACACACACCTATCCCATCTCGCCCCCCATGCAGCACGTTAGTAGGTAAAACAGATCCTGACATGTGAGGCCGTGCTGGACCGTAACGTTGCTCTCTCTTACCCGTCTGCCTTTAGCTCCTCTGGTTCCAATGGGACCTCCAGAGCCAGGGGTTCCCTGTGGAACGACAGCAGAGAGGAGGAAGCAGGGTGAGATACAAACCAACCTTTCAGGACTCAGCCCAGGTTAAGCCCCCTCCCACACACACACACACACTCTCTCTCTACCTCTCTCTCCCTCTCTCTACCTCTCTCTGGCACGCACTTTCTCCCTCTCTCTTTCTCTCTCCCTCTCTGTTTCTCTCTCTCTCTCTCTTTCTCTTTCTCTCTCACCCTCCCTCCTCCTCTCTCTATCTCTCTCACTACCCCCCCTCCCCCAACCCACGACACATACACACACACACACACACCCTGACCTCCGGAACATACTCTGGTGTTTGTTGGTGGTTCTGTCACTCACACCAATTAAAGAGCAAGCCTTGGAATGCACCACCCCCCTGCCCCCCCCTCCCCCCCCCCACCCACCCCCCCACCCCCTGCTTCTCAGAGGGGCCCTGTGTTTATGTTTGTTTTGGTGTGTCAGCGACCCCCCCACCCCCCCACCCACCCACCCTTTCCTGGAGCCAGCTCTAATTGGGGGAAGGTGTTGTGGTTCCTACTGACAGAGGGGCTAATGCTGGGTCTGCAGGAGGCTGTCGACTCGGGTCAGAATCACCGGAGCCTCTGGTTGGACGAAGGGCCTAAGGCTGGTTCTGACGGAAGGGGGTCTAACTCTGGTTCTGATGAAAGGGGGGTCTAACTCTGGTTCTGATGAAAGGGAGGTCTAACTCTGGTTCTGGTGAAAGGGGGGTCTAACTCTGGTTCTGATGAAAGGGGGGTCTAACTCTGGTTCTGATGAAAGGGGGTCTAACTCTGGTTCTGATGAAAGGGGGGTCTAACTCTGGTTCTGATGAAAGGGGGGTCTAACTCTGGTTCTGGTGAAAGGGGGGTCTAACTCTGGTTCTGATGAAAGGGAGGTCTAACTCTGGTTCTGATGAAAGGGGGGTCTAACTCTGGTTCTGATGAGAGGGGGTCTAACTCTGGTTCTGATGAAAGGGGGGTCTAACTCTGGTTCTGATGAAAGGGGGTCTAACTCTGGTTCTGATGAAAGGGGTTCTAACTCTGGTTCTGATGACAGGGGGGTCTAACGCTGGTTCTGATGAAAGGGGGTCTAACTCTGGTTCTGATGAAAGGGGGGTCTAACTCTGGTTCTGATGAAAGGGGGGTCTAACTCTGGTTCTGATGAAAGGGGGGTCTAACTCTGGTTCTGATGAAAGGGGGGTCTAACTCTGGTTCTGATGACAGGGGGGTCTAACGCTGGTTCTGATGAAAGGGGGTCTAACTCTGGTTCTGATGAAAGGGGGGGTCTAACTCTGGTTCTGATGAAAGGGGGGTCTAACTCTGGTTCTGATGAAAGGGGGGTCTAACTCTGGTTCTGATGAAAGGGGGGGTCTAACTCTGGTTCTGATGAAAGGGGGTCTAACTCTGGTTCTGATGAAAGGGGGGACTTCCTGGTTCTGCAGGAAGCTGTCGACTGTGGAAAGAAGCCTCACCAGGGCCTCCTGTTGACACCATCAGCCTCCTACCCTCGTCTCCTACCCTCGTCTCCTACCCTCGTCTCCTACCCTCATCTCCTACTCCGTTCATCACATTCCCCCACACAGCCTAATGGGATGGAGCAGGCCTGACAAGGCTCATACCGACACCCTGACTATCTCTGACTGTGTCTGGGTAGGGTTTAACCCTGAGGTCAAAGGTCATACATAGGTCACCTCAAAACAGAGTGTGAGGTCAGCTAATGGCGGTCGTCTCTTCCAGAGTCTTTATTTTTTTGTCGGTGAGCAGACAGCTTACGTAAACATGGCCGGAACCCGGGGTCAAATGTCGCGTCGGCCCCCAGCGCTCTCGGTTGAGCGGTTCACTCGGAGGTGAGGAGTACGAAAGGTCTTTGATGTCTGCTTTGGTCTGCCACTCGCTCACTCTGGTTGTCCTACGTCTCCTTTGGCTCTCTCCTGCCGACATAGCGCTAGAGCGTGCAGAACGGACACGGAGCTCGACGCACGTTCAGCTGCGGCACCCTCAGGCGAGGGCGCGTCAGGAAACGGGTCGGGCCGATGGGTTTTTGGTCAGGGCTCGCCAGCCTTTTGTGAGAGGACACTCCTATCCCGTGGAGTTAGAGTCTGCTGGCTGGCTATTAAGGGGAACCTTTCGAAGCAAACTGCGCCGCTCAGAAGAAGACGAGGCCGAAAACGTTAAAGTCTACGTGTTGCGTTTGGAGACCAGCAGGACCACAGGCCTGTGTGGCCCACAGTAGCAGAGGAGCTCAGCAGAGCGAACCCCCATAGAGCCGACGTAAAAGAGACCGCACGTAAACACACTGAAAGCCATGTCGTGGTCAAGGGGGAAACGGAGACGGAGGGTCAGGGAGAGAGAGAAGG
>CM030172.1:3309722-3314722 GCA_017639675.1 Aplochiton taeniatus
TCCCGCTCTCCTTTTCTCTCTCCTTCCCTCTCTCCTTCCCGCTCTCCTTTTCTCTGTCCTTCCCTCTCTCCTTTTCTCTCTCCTTCCCTCTCTCCTTTTCTCTCTCCTTCCCTCTCTCATTCCCTCTCTCCTTTTCTCTCTCCTTCCCTCTCTCCTTTTCTCTCTCCTTCCCACTCTCCTTTTCTCTCTCCTTCCCTCTCTCCTTTTCTCTCTCCCACCCTCTCTTGTTTTCTCTCTCCTTCCCTCTCTCCTTTTCTCTCTCCTTCCCTCTCTCCTTTTCTCTCTCCTTCCCTCTCTCCGTTTTCTCTCTCCCACCCTCTCTTGTTTTCTCTCTCTTACCGTTGAGCCCTTTTCACCAGGTGGTCCAGGCAAGCCCATCGCTCCTCGATCGCCCTGTAAAATGACAACATGTAGAACAGTAGTGTGGTCAATGACAACATGTAGAACAGTAGTGTGGTCAATGACAACATGTAGAACAGTAGTGTGGTCAATGACAACATGTAGAACAGTAGTGTGGTCAATGACAACATGTAGAACAGTAGTGTGGTGACAACATGCAGAACAGTAGTGTGGTCAATGACAACATGCAGAACAGTAGTGTGGTCAATGACAACATGTAGAACAGTAGTGTGGTCAATGACAACATGTAGAACAGTAGTGTGGTCAATGACAACATGTAGAACAGTAGTGTGGTCAATGACAACATGTAGAACAGTAGTGTGGTCAATGACAACATGTAGAACAGTAGTGTGGTCAATGACAACATGCAGAACAGTAGTGTGGTCAATGAATCATGACTGACAGGTTGTAATTAGTCAGAATGATTATATAATTAACTTACTGGCTGGTTATGACTGACAGGTTGTAATTAGTCAGAATGATTATATAATTAACTTACTGGCTGGTTATGACTGACAGGTTGTAATTAGTCAGAATGATTATATAATTAACTTACTGGCTGGTTATGACTGACAGGTTGTAATTAGTCAGAATGATTATATAATTAACTTACTGGCTGGTTATGACTGACAGGTTGTAATTAGTTAGAATGATTATGTAATTAACTTACTGGCTGGTTATGACTGACAGATAGTAATTAGTCAGAATGATTGTGTAATTAACTTACTGGTTGGTTATGACTGACAGATTGTAATTAGTCAGAATGATTGTGTAATTAACTTACTGGCTGGTTATGACTGACAGATTGTAATTAGTCAGAATGATTGTGTAATTAACTTACTGGCTGGTTGTTCCTGACCGATTATAATTAGTCATTTTTATTATGTAATTAACTTTCTGGTTGGTTGTTCCTGACTGATTGTAATTAGTCATTTTAATTATGTAATTAACACACTGGTTTGTTGTGACTGACAGGTTGTAATTGATCAGACTGATTATGTAATTAACTTACTGGCTTCTGGCTGATAGGTTGTAATGTAGTCAGATTGACTAATTAACTTACTGGCTGGTTGTGATTGACAGACTGACTGATTAAATGATGGACAGACTTATTCAATGCCAGATTGACTGACAGACTCATTGATTCATTGATTGACTGAATTATTGACTCCCAGAGAGATACTGACTGACTGATTGATTAACTCATTGATTAACTGACTGAGCAGGGCTGTAGGCATCTCACCTTCTCCCCAGCTAGTCCCGTCTCTCCCACAGGTCCTATGAAACCCACAGGGCCCTGAGGTTCAAATCACACACACACACACACACACACACACACACACACACACACACACACACACACGCACACACACACATATACACACACATACACACACACACACACGCATACACACACACACACACACACACACACACACACACACACACATGCACACACACACATATACACACACATACACACACACACACACGCACACACACACACACACACACACACACACACACACACACACACACACACAGTGGAGTAAGGGCGGAGTAGTCATAGCAACCAACACAGTCAAGAAGAAATTGTCACAGTAATGATCACAGTGTTGAGGGGAGTGAGAATATGATTAAATGAAGTTAGCACACACATCGATGATCTCAGAAAGTATAGGTCATTATTATTATATACATTTTCTAAATAACTTAAAAAAAAACTCAACCTCCTAAATTTCTCTCTCTCTCTCTCAAAGAATAATAATTAATAAAAACATGGCAAAACATCTAAGGTACTAATTACATCGTGACCCCCCAGCACTGTCAGAAAGCATACGCTTTATTTTAATATAAATATTATACATAACTTAAAAAAAAAAAAAACTCAACTTCCTAAAGACGCTGAATTTCTCAGAGCAAAAACATGTGGGGTCCTAATTATATTGTGACCCCCCCTGCACTGTGTGAATTACCTTTTCTCCCGTAGGTCCAATTGTACCAGGAACACCCGTCTCCCCCTGGAGAGAGAGGACAAACATTCACCTACAGGTCACCACAGGGAACGCTTTGATGGGTTTACTTATCTTTTATTAAATTATATTATATTACTTATATTTTATTAAACTGAAGTTTTAATCGAGCACGCCCAATGGAGAGCAGTGGTGGACATTTTTTGATATGCTTCATAGACATTAAGGAATTACACAAAAATATATGATTATCTACTTTATGGGCCCTTTAATCAGAAGTGGTGCAGATTTTTAAATGTGCTTCATAGACATTAAGGAATTACACAAAAATATATGATTATCTACATTATGGGCCCTTTAATCAGAACTGGTGGAGATTTTTAAATGTGCTTCAAAGACATAAAAGAATCACACAAAAATATATGATTATCTACATTATGGGCACTTTAATCAGAACTGGTGCAGATTTTTAAATGTGCGTCAAAGACATAAAAGAATCACACAAAAATATGTGATTATCTACATTATGGGCCCTTTAATAAGAACTGGTGCAGATTTTTATGTGCTTCAAAGACATAAGAATTACACAAAAATATGTGATTATCTACATTATGGGTCCTTTAATCAAGCGCTCCCAATGGAAAGAGGTGGTGCGATTTTTAAATGTGCTTCATAGACATTACGGAATTACACAAAAATGGATAATAATCGACATTATGGGCCCTGTAATCAAGTGTCCCCTGTTGTTGTCCCTCTGTTGTTGGTGTGTCTGTTTTGGTAACCACTTGTTTTATTCTGTGCTGCTGCCTGTCTTAGCCAGGGCATCCTTGCAAAAGAGATTTTGAATCTCAATGGGATCTCTCCTGGTTAAGTAAAATAAAAATAGATATTGTGCTTCATAGACATTAAGGAATCACACACAAATGTATGGTTATCTACACTATGGACCCTTTAATCAGATGTGCTGGAGATGTTCAAATGTGCTTCATAGACATTAAGGAATCACACAAATGTATGATTATGTACATTATGGGCCCTGTAATCAGAAGTGGTGGAGATTTTTAGAGGTGCTTCATAGACATTAAGGAATTACACATAAATATAGGATGATCTACTTTATGGGCCCTGTAATCAAGCGCTCCCAATGGAAAGAGGAGGTGTTAGTGCCGGCATGTTCTCACCTTCAGCCCCTCTGGACCCATCTTCCCTGGGAAACCCTTCCTGCCCATTCTACCCTGTGAGCATTAACACAAAACGCACGGGATATATGTATTATGGGGACATGTGGAGATTATGGATTAGAATATTATATCAATATCAACAGTGCACAAAGTTGTTTGTGTTCTTTCAAAAAGACCTACACCCCTGTGAAACAGTTAGATCGATACTTCAGCTGTTATTGAATCTGCTGTGCGTAATAAACTAAATGTTATAAGGACGTATAAACAGCAAGTCGTCGACATAAGCATCGCATATAAAAGGAGAAGTGAAATCACCTAACAAGGTTCCTTTGGATGAGAATATAGAATGAATTCTGCATTGCTTGAAAACAACAACAACAGACAGCAGTTACCACCGTAACTAGTACGTAGTAGTCTCTCTTTCTCTCTCTGTTTCCATCTCTCTCTCTCTCGCTCTCTCTATTTCCCCCCCCCCCCCCCCCCTCTCTCTCTCTCTCTCTCTCTCTCTCTCTTGGAGGAGAGTCATGTTCCCCTGAGGTGAAGAGCAGGCTAAGTGCTCCAATTTTTTATGAATATTTTTACAGCTATGACTCCAAGCCAGCCGTGTCTCAGTCCAAGTCCTAAAGAGTCTCAGAGGCACTGAACGACTTGGCATGTTCCACCAGAACTTCTGCCCGGCAACCGTTCCTAGAAGCCCTTGGAGGAGCTAAACTCTCCCGGCACATCTTTCACGGGTAAAGTGCAGACGCAGACCGTTTCCCGAATATCCTCGTTAATATTTCGTCTTTAGGCGGGGGCAGGGTGGTCCGGCTGCCGTCGGGTTTAGCTATCGATATTTTATCCTCGGTTTTAAATTTGGGGGTGAGTTGGACCCAGCCATTCATCACTAGGACAGATACACAGGACGGAGAGATTATGCAATAGGGAAAAGAAAAGATGGATAGAAGTAAAAGAGTGAAGCAATGAGAGAAAAAAGAAACAGTTTGAGTGGAAACAATATATATTCAAATAATTGTTTGACACAGATTATTGTTGCTATAAAAGTATAAAACTTTATTTTTAAACAGTAATACTTGATATTTACCCAACAGTAAATATTACAAACGTGTTTCACAGGTTATTCTTGGAGATTAGTCGTGAGATTGGGAGTTTACATCATGAGTGTGGTAGTGTGCACACTGCAGAAAGCCCATGGAATAACTAAGAAATATGTCACCATTCATATAGCATATGTGGAGGAAATAGAGCTTAGTCCTCCTGGGGTCAAAATAAAAGGACCAAAAGAAAGGGGAAAAAGAAGTATAACAAGAAAGAAAGATAGAAATGGAGGGATGTGAACGTCAAAGACTAAAGTGACCCTCTAGACTAGCTCATCTCCCAGAATCGTGAGAACTTCCAAACCCGTCCAAGACAAAAACAATGGGGATCCCGCGCAAATCTCCCCCTA
>CM030172.1:3322222-3324722 GCA_017639675.1 Aplochiton taeniatus
GTGTGAGAGAGAGTGAGAGAGAATGTGTGTGAGTGCATGTGCATATACGTGTGTGTGTGTGTGTGTGTGTGTGTGTGTGTGTGTGTGTACGTGTGTGTGCAGGAACGAAAGCAGTGAGAGGTTGAGTAAGTGGAGGAAAGGGTTGCTGAGGGAGACAGAGGAGGGTCTGTTACCCCCTTACCTAAACTCCCTCCCTCCCTCCCTCCCTCCCTCCCTGCCCTCTGATTGGGCGTTCACTACGTGCCGCTCCCGTTTCTTCCCTCCGGCCCACACGATGAAAGAGGGGGGGGGGAAAGAGGAGGGGGGCCGCTGTATCTACTCCATCTCTCTTTCTCTCTCTTTCCCTCAGAGGATGGAGGAAAGAGCGGACGAAAGACGATCGTCCTCCCGTCCGCGTCCGCACCACTAATGAAGAAGAAACCAACGTCACAGAACTTTACAGACGTCTAAGCCAGCGACTTCCCTAAGTGTGGATGAGATGACACTACTCACTCCGATCCTCCGAGATGCTTTGGTCGGAGAGCGGGTTATGTCATTTAACGGACTTACGGATTGGCTCTGATAACGCTGTCCCGTTGCCGCAGCAACTGCCTTCAGGGCCTCTCCGTCTCTTCTACTCGTTTCTACTTCTATGTGTGGACGTGGGGCCACGTTCTCTCTGAGGCGCTGCCTCTGCTTCTAACCGTGTTCACCGTCCGGATCACCACAGCACACGCCAGCTTGTGAGCCCAAACGGTTCACCTTCCCCTCTCAATTTGTTTGTTGCTTGTTTATTAATATTTATTCTAGCCCAACCGTCACAGACGTTTGTGTGTATGAAATACCCAACAGAGGTCTGTGCGTATGAAATACCCAACACAGAAGTCTGTGTGTATGAAATACCCAACACAGAAGTCTGTGTGTATGAAATACCCAACACAGAGGTCTGTGCGTATGAAATACCCAACACAGAAGTCTGTGTGTATGAAATACCCAACACAGAAGTCTGTGCGTATGAAATACCCAACACAGAAGTCTTTGTGTATGAAATACCCAACACAGAAGTCTGTGTGTATGAAATACCCAACACAGAAGTCTGTGTGTATGAAATACCCAACACAGAAGTCTGTGTGTATGAAATACCCAAGACAGAAGTCTGTGCGTATGAAATACCCAACACAGAAGTCTGTGCGTATGAAATACCCAACACAGAAGTCTGTGCGTATGAAATACCCAACACAGAAGTCTGTGCGTATGAAATACCCAACACAGAAGTCTGTGCGTATGAAATACCCAACACAGAAGTCTGTGCGTATGAAATACCCAACAGAGGTCTGTGTGTATGAAATACCCAACACAGAAGTCTGTGCTTATGAAATATAATAATAATATAACATACTCCTGTAGTGCTTGGCCAGGGGAATCTGAATGGAAACTGCTGAGCTGGAGGGCTTTAATGTGTTTCCTATAGGAGGAAGGGAACCCTGCATTAGAGTGCCTACTGATGACCCCCTGGTGACCCCTAGTGACCCATCTGGACCCTGATGAACCCACTTAGTACTTCATCTATTCTTCTTCTTGGATCTGTCACTGTGTGTGTGTGTGTGTGTGTGTGTGTGTGTGTGTGTGTGTGTGTGTGTTTGTGATTGCCAGCATGTGTACGTTTTTTGCAGAAATATGATGGTGTGTGTGTCTACCCGCGTGTGTGTGCGCTTGTGGCTGTGTGCATGCATGCGTGTGTGTGTGTGTGTGTGTGTGTGTGTGTGTGTGTGTGTGCATGCGTGCGTGTGTTTGTGTGCGTGTGTGTGTGTGTGTGTGTGAATGCAGTTGGGGTGAATGGAAAAGAGCTAGGCACGTCCAACGCCAAAGCCAAAGATATTTTCTCTTGACTCTGCAGCTTTTTGAAAAACAGCATCGGCAGTCAATTAAAAGGATCAATAGTGAGGGGAAGAACAGTGAGGGGGAAGAAAAAACACAACTCAGCACTAAAGTGGTTTTCCAAAACCCTGAAAACTCTGTTCAAATAAAACAGAAGAACACTGCCAACCTGACAGAGTTTCTCTCTCTGTGTGTGTGTCTCTGTTTCTGTCTCTCTCCTTACTTTTCAAACTAAACAGAAAAGCATGGCCTCTGTCTGCCCCCCCCCCTCTCTCTCTTCCTCTCCCCCCCAATCTCCCATCTCTCTCTCTTTCTCTCTCCCCAGTGGTTACAGATGAGTTTCTCATCATCTTTGAAGTGTTACTGTCCAACATTCCCTGTGTGTAAAACAACATGGAAAGGAGAGTTTAACTAGAAGTGTGTGTGTGTTAGTATGTGTATTCTGGACTGTCCACTGGAGGTTGCGGTCAGCGTTCTAAGTGCTCCTAAAGTTTTCACTCTATTACACAGTGAGAATGAGGGAAATGGAAAAGACATATACTGGAAACAGGAAGCAGGAAACAGGAAACAGAAACAGGAAGCAGGAACAAAACCATCCAATTGGATTGGTTCAATCCCACAACAGCTTCAATGAGCTTCAAAG
>CM030172.1:3357222-3359722 GCA_017639675.1 Aplochiton taeniatus
AGAGAGAGAGAGAGAGAGAGAGAGAGAGAGAGAGAGAGAGAGAGAGAGAGAGAGAGAGAGAGTGGCTTCAGGAACCCAAGGTGTCTTCTAGAACATAGAGAGTGAGTTCTAGAATACAATGCGGCTTCTAAAACAGAGAGGCTTGTAGAACATGAGGTTTCTCCAAGAACAGAATGTGTCTTCTAGAACACGGAGATTCTTCTAAACCATGGAGAGTCTTCTAGAACATAGAGAATGTCTTCTAGAACAGAGTCCTATGTCCTCCCTATAACAGGTGTATGATTAGGACGATGGCCAGAGTGGGCCATGCAATCGTTGCTGTTTTTGGGTGGGTGCTAAGAATTGCAGAAAAACTTGGCCAAACCACAAACCGACACTTTGCGTCGACCGCGGCTGCCGGTCTAAAACCTGGCAACACTGTAGCAGGGGCTGCATATACGGGACAGAATGTTCAAATCTTCAAAACATAACCAAATCAAAGGTTCTCACATTGCATGCCGATGGGGACATTACAACAGGTCTGCCCACTCTGTGGATATATAGTATATAGAAACAAGCGGGGAATTGGTTTATATACTTTAAACTGTATGCCAGTATGCCAGGGTGCAAGGGTGCCAGTGAGTGGGGTGGAGCTCAAACTGTCCATAAACGCCATCTGTGAGGTGCCCACTACAGCCCCAAACAGAACTCTACGAACCTGTGTGTGTGTGTGTGTGTGTGTGTGTGTGTGTGTGTGTGTGTGTGTGTGTGTGTGTGTGTGTGGAGCTTGGTGAGAAGGAGAAAAGTTCCTTGAGTGTTTAAATCTGGAGGTATGGCATCCCCCCACCTATTCCCAGGGACGGCGTTAGAAAAAAAATAAAATAAAAAAACGCGTTCAGGTTTCAGACCTTTTTTAATTGGATCTGTCGTAACCATGGTCTGGCTCCTTGACAACACCTCGTAAAGACTGTTTCAACGCACAAGCAAGGGCCGACGTTTTAAACATGAAAGGCTTTATCTTTTATGAAGCTCAGCCAAATAAAAATAAACACACACACACACACACTCTTATAAAGCCAAGCCAAATAGAGGGAGGGAATCTCTGGGGTTATGACCAGATCGGTAAAGCCAGGTCTCCATTTAATTACAGGGACCCTCTGGTACCAGGATAAGTGGAATTCACTTTTTTGTTTTTCCGCTCTCTGGATCCCGTGACGCTGGCCTCATCACTATCGTCAGAGTTTCTGTAACATCTGGGATGGACTGGACTGACTGCATCGCCCTCACTCTATCACTATGGTAAAGGGTCCTGAAACAACTGGACTGACTGGACTGACTGGACTGACTGGACTGACTGCATCTCCTGCATCTTCTCAGTCAGAAAATGAATGGTGTAGACTGGAGGTCGTCTAGGTAACGAAGCACTTCCTTCCTCGGTGGAATCAACACCGAGCACCTCAGAGTCTTTTCAAACCACGACCACCAACCATAAACCCTAACCCTAACCCTAACCCTAACCCTAACCCACCAACCATAAACCCTAACCCTAACCCTAACCCACCAACCATAAACCCTAACCCTAACCCTAACCCCAACCCACCAACCATAAACCCTAACCCTAACCCTAACCCTAACCCTCCAAATTGAATTTTATTAATAGTCAATCGCTTTGTTGCACTCCCTCAACTTCTGAACAAACTAAAAGTGATACACGGGGGCACAGGTGACCCTCTAAGGTTTTACAAACCACAACCGGCACTATTCTACCATTACATTCAATCCTAGAAAGTGTTGGAACAAACAAGCCCAGGAACTTTTCAAATATTAAACCAACATTTTAAACATGATAGGCTTTATCTTTTATGAAGCTCAGCCAAGTAAAAATAAAAATCTCTCTCTCGCACACACACACACACACACACACACACACACACACACACACACACACACACACACACACACACACCACTACTTGTGCCACGTGTACCCGCCACCTCCTTGCCAACGGCCGTCGTTGCGGTAACGCCGTCTCACACTCCCGTGCGTGCGGGTCGGAGGGGTCAAGGTTCATGGGCGGGGCTTCTCGAGGTTCAATGGTGCCCTCTGTTTGACCGAGGGTTTACGGAGAGCCAAGGTCACGGAAGGTCACGGAAGGTCACGGAAGGTCACAGCTATGCCACGTTTACACTTTTTCTGAATGGATGAAATCCACTGTGACGTTCTCTGACTAAGCGGGAATGCAACAGAAATAAATAGGGGTCTGGGAATCAGACTCACTGGCCTAGTCTCCATTTAAAACTGTAAAGTACATTTCATAAAAGAATTGTCTCGCAAAAAAAAGAAAAAAAAGAAACATTACAGTACTGTATGTGTCCAGCATGTCAGAATGGCTGTGTTCGGAACCACATACTTTAATACTATCTACTATATACTGAATGAGCAGATACTGCATACTGTTTACTGAGACTGAAAGCTAGTATACTGCTGTTTACAAAGATTTGCTTCAATTGTTAGTGCACTC
>CM030172.1:3367222-3374722 GCA_017639675.1 Aplochiton taeniatus
AATAGCCCAATTAATGTTAAGGAGAACACACACACATGCACACACACACACACACACACACACACACACACACACATAAACACAAGCATCCACAGATACTGTATGACACCATATAAAAGATTTAAACACTATACAATTTCCCTTCTAATTACAGAGTCAAAGAAGCCCTTTGCTATAAAATCACAGACAGAGACTCAGAGGTTAACGAGCCAAACAAACAACTGTGAACTGTGAGAGAGAGAGAGAGAGAGAGAGAGAGAGAGAGAGAGAGAGAGAGAGAGAGAGAGAGAGAGAGAGAGAGAGAGAGAGAGAGAGAGAGAGAGAGAGAGAGAGAGAGAGAGAGAGAGAGAGACGGTGTTGAAAGCCGACAGAGTCTCCAGAGTAGCCACAGGCAGAGAGGCAGCCCTGGGCCCATTTCTCCCCTGCATGGAAACGCCTCAGGTCCCTCCCAGTCTCAACACTGCTTCGCTAGGTTTGACCACGACTCCCTCCGAGTTGGAAATGCTGACTCCAGCAGAGTTCAAAGGTCGTCGTTGGATTCCCGGCAGTCAGTCGACGTGCCAGTCAGTCAGCCAGTCAGTCAATCAGTCAGTCAGTCAGCCAGTCAGCCAGCCAGCCAGTCAGTCAGCCAGCCAGCCAGTCAGTCAGTCAGCCAGCCAGCCAGCCAGCCAGCCAGTCAGTCAGTCAGTCAGCCAGTCAGTCAATCAGTCAGTCAGTCAGTCAGCCAGCCAGCCAGCCAGCCAGTCAGTCAGCCAGTCAGTCAGCCAGGCAGCCAGCCAGTCAGTCAGTCAGTCAATCAGTCAGTCAGTCAGACATTCTCAAGCGTTCCCTTTCCGGCTGGAAGATTCCAGACTTGGGAGATTCCCTGGAAAACCAATTCCTTGTCAGCCGGAGCACCTGTCTGCCTCTGCAGCTGTCTTTCTGGTTGACCTGCTTCCTTCTGCTGTGGTTACAATGACACCCTGCACGTCTGTCTGTCTGTCTGTCTGTCTGTCTCTCTGTCTGTCTGTCTGTCTGAGCTTGCCATTAACCGGGTGCAGGGAGAGGGTTGAATCGAATAGTGGGCAGCCAGCCATCAAACTAGCAAAAGTATGTCGACCTGTTAACCTACATGCCTGTTAGGATAGGTCTATCTGAATATTAGCCTACCTGACTTTAAGCCTGACTCTCTAAATGTTAGCATACCTTGCCGTTAGCCCATGTTTGAATATTAGCATACCTGACTGTTTGCCCAAGTTTTAATTATTAGCCTACCCGACTGTTAGCCTAAGTTTGCATATTAGCCTAGCTGACTGTTAGCCTAAGTTTGACTATTAGTCTACCTGACTGCTTTTCTAACTCTCTGAAAATTAGCCTACGGGCTTGTTAGCTTATTTTAAATGTAACTTAGCTGACTGTTAGACTACCTTTGAATACTAGCCTACCTGACTGTTAGTTCGAGTTTAGGTCTTCCTGCCTGTTAATGCAATTGTCTCAGATTTTTGCCAAACACTGAATTGTATTATTATTTTCTATTAGCCTCGATCTGAATATCAACTTTATATCTCTTTATAACGTCCTCCAACTTCCATTTTCTCTTTCCCCGTCTTCCAGCCTATCTGGACCTTAACCCAGCTGAAGTGTTTACGGCCTGCCGCTGACCTTTGACCCCCATCTCTGAAAGCGGGCGCCGCGACCCCTCCACCTCTCCCCCTCCCCCTCTCCCCCTCTCCCCCTCCCCCTCTCCCTCCCGCTCTCAGGAATCTGGTGAGGAGGCGACAAGGTATCAGCGCCGACACGCCTCAGACGGAACGAGGGAAGAAGGGGAAAGAAGGGGAAAAGAAAGAGGCAGAAGATGTCTAGAAAAGGAGGGAGCAAGACGGGAGAAAGAAACCATCGGAGGAGAGGAACGGCGGTAATTGAGATTCCATCACCACTTTCCAAAAAGTAAACACAGAGTCTGATAATTACCAGACTACCTATCCAGACACCTCGCACATTCTTCAGACCTCACAGCTACAGTCCAGGACCCAGACCTCACTCCAGAGCTCACAGCTACAGTCCTAGGCCCAGACCTCACTCCAGAGCTCACAGCTACAGTCCTAGGCCCAGACATCACTGTAGACCTCACAGCTACAGTCCTAGGTCCAGACCTCACTCCAGCCCTTACAACTACAGTCCCAGACTCATACCTCCAGCTCCAGACCTCACAGCTTCAGTCCCAGACTTATACCTCCAGCTCCAGACCTCACAGTTTCAGCCCTAGACCCAGACCTCACTCCAGGCCTGGTTCCAGACCTCACAGCTCCAGCATTCTCCAGGCCCCCCACCCCACCCCACCTCCAGCCCCAGTCTCCTGGTTGGGAGGACCACACATCTTGGGCCCCTGAGGCCCCTGGTGTCCCCTATCACATGGGGAGCTGGTTAGTGCTGCCAAGGCTTTGAAGAGGCAAAGTCCTCCCCCCACTCTACTGTAGCTCTTTCCTTCAGCCCACCGACTTTGAGAGCTCACTTGTCTCCAGGGGAGGGGGACGTAAAGAGGAAGGGGGGGGGGGGGGGGTGAATGGAAAGACCTGCAATTACACAGAGCCAGCAGTGTAGCCTTCAGCAGGAGGAATAAAAGAACAGGAGGTGCAGGAGCTGAAGGTGACGGAGGAGGCCGAGGAGCAGGAGGAGACTGAAGATCAGGAGGAGACTGAGGATCAGGAGGAGACTGAGGAGCAGGAGGAGACTGAAGATCAGGAGGAGACTGAGGATCAGGAGGAGACTGAGGAGCAGGAGGAGCAGGAGGAGACTGAAGATCAGGAGGAGACTGAGGATCAGGAGGAGACTGAGGATCAGGAGGAGACTGAGGAGCAGGAGGAGACTGAAGATCAGGAGGAGACTGAGGATCAGGAGGAGACTGAGGAGCAGGAGGAGCAGGAGGAGACTGAAGATCAGGAGGAGACTGAGGATCAGGAGGAGACTGAGGATCAGGAGGAGACTGAGGAGCAGGAGGAGCCTGAAGATCAGGAGGAGACTGAGGATCAGGAGGAGACTGAGGAGCAGGAGGAGCAGGAGGAGACTGAAGATCAGGAGGAGACTGAGAATCAGGAGGAGACTGAGGATCAGGAGGAGACTGAGGCGCAGGAGGAGACTGAGAAGCAGGACGAGACTGAGGATCAGGAGGAGACTGAGGATCAGGAGGAGACTGAGGCACAGGAGGAGACTGAAGATCAGGAGGAGACTGAGAAGCAGGAGGAGACTGAGAAGCAGGAGGAGACTGAGGATCAGGAGGAGCAGAAGGAGCAGGAGGAGACTGTGGGGACTGAGGAGCAAGAGGAGCAGAAGGATCAGGAGGAGAAGGAGGAGCAGAAGGATCAGGAGGAGAAGGAGGAGACGCAGGAGAAGGAGGAGCAGGAGGAAAAGGAGGAAACACAGGGGAAGGAGGAACATGCTCCATTTTTCTACTCCAATGCTTTTTTCAGACACTACAACATAGTGGAAATGAGCACACACACTACAAATACACACATACACACACATTCACACACTCACACTACAAACACACACACACACACACACTCACACACACACTACACACACTCACAGACACGCACACACTACAAACACTCACACACACACTCACACACACACTACAAACAAACGTTCTTTTACATACTGTCATTGCACACATAAACTTGAAAGTCACTGTACTGCTTTGTTCCACTAGACACACATGTCTAAATGTATGAACATACAATGACCCCCTTCTCCAAACATATGTTCCAGAATGTAAACACACAGCCAACAGCGCTTTCCCTGCCGTTTTCCTGTCTTACTCTCCTCACACACACACACACACACACACACACACACACACCCTCTGTTATTCACTCACACAACAACCACACACAATGGAGAGATAAACATGCAACAAGACGTGAGGTTAGGAGTGCGTCTCTCACCGGCCATCCCGGCTCTCCCTTCTGGCCCGGGTGTCCGTCCAGCATGGAGTACATGGTAGGAGCCACGTCCCAGCTCTGGAAGCCGTCTGTGGCCGGGAGGGTGACCGAAGCGTAGGTGGCTCTGCTGGGCTTGGGGGTGGCGACCGGGGCCCTGGTGGTGGTGGTGGTGGTCGGGTTCTTAGGCCGGGGACTACTTGGGGCTTTGGTGGACGGTTTGGTGACCGGTGGCTTTTTGGTGGCTGTTTTTTTGGCGGTGGGTTTGGCGGTTGGTTTCTTGGTAGGGGCGGTTTTGGGGACCGTGGGCCTCCATGGGTTGGGGGGAGTGGGTTTGGAAGCGCTTGGTTTCGTGGGGGCAGCTTTCGCCGGGGTCTGCTTGGGAGGGGCCGGTTTCGAGGGTGGCACTTTGTTTTGGGGGGGGGGCGGGCTGGTTTTCGTGGTGGCGGCTTTAGGCTGAGCGGGGGGCATTTTGGCGGCGGTCGGGGGCGGTTTCTTTGGGAGGAAGATCCGCCCTTGGCCCGACAGGGCCGTAGCCAGGGTTGGGTTCCTCTTGGTGGGCTTGGTACCGGCGATGGCTGGGGCGGTGGGCTTCTTCCTGGAGGCTGGCGTGGGCTTCTTAGGACCGCTGCTTGTGCGAGGGGTGGGGCGTGGAAGGGTGGGCTTTGCAGGGGTAAGCTTGGCCTGGGGAAGTTTAGCTTGGGTGAACTTAGCCTGGGTCGGCTTCACATGGGCTGGCTTTGCCTGAGTTGGTTTAGCACGGGTGGGCATAGCCTGGGTGGGCTTTGCAGGGGTGGGCATAGCCTGGGTGTTTTTAACAGGGGTGGGCATAGCCTGGGTGTTTTTAACAGGGGTGGGCATAGCCTGGGTGTTTTTAACAGGGGTGGGCATAGCTTGGGTGGGCTTTGCAGGGGTGGGCATTACTTGGGTGGGTTTAACAGGGGTTGATTTGTCCGGAGTTGGCTTTGCCGGAGTTGGCTTTGCAGGGGTGGGTATAGCAGGGGTGGGTATAGCAGGGGTGGGCATAGCAGGGGTGGGCTTTGCAGGGGTGGGCATAGCAGGAGTTGGTTTTGCCAGTCTTGGCGTTGCAGGGGTGGGTATAGCAGGAGTGGGCCCGGAAACGCTAGGCCTGGGGACCTTGCGCACGGGACTTTTGGGTGTGGCGGGAGCCATTGTCCTGAGAGGTGTGGACCCTGAGGAGGGTTTCCCCGGCAACGTAACCGGGGCAACCGGCCGGACAGCGGAGGCTGCTGCCGCGGCGCTCTTCCCGAAACCCCCCAGCCCCGGGAGCCGGGCGGGCGGGCTCCCTGCCGTGCCGTTCGGCGGGGCCAGGAGCGGGGGCAGCAGGGGCGCCAGGTTGGGCCGGTACGTATCCGCCTCCCGGCACTGTTTCTTAACGTAGCTGCAGTAGTTGTGAGCTGCCTGCGCGGACGGCACCAGGTCGAACTGGCACACGGCGCCCTCGAACGCCGCCACCGAGGAGGAGGAGGAGGAGGAGGAGGGGGAGCCCCCGGCCGCCGGCTGGCTGGTCTTCCCCAGCAGGAAGTAGCCCCCCTGCGGGCTGAGGGGCGCCGTGGCTCCCCCGTCCCCCCGCTCCTCTCCGCCCCACCCCAAGTCTGCCCCGGCCCTCTGCTTGCCGCAGTCCGCCAGCAGGGTGGCCGCCCGCCCGCTCACGCTCACCGCCAGCTGGTGCCAGCGGCCATCGTGGAGGTCGTAGGTCAGGGCGGCGGAGGTGCGCGGGCCCGTGCGGAGGACCAGGCGCCCGGCGGCGTCCAGCTGCAGGCCCAGGAGGAGCTCCCGGCGGGCGGAGAGCGCGGCGAACACGAAGGCGTCGTTGACGCGGTGCGAGCGCACGCTCAGGACCAGGGTGAAGTCGGGCCAGGCGGCGGCGGGGATGAGGGAGCGCAGGGGGGCCTCCAGCCGCGCCCGCTGGGTGAGAATGACGCCCTGACGGAACGGGATGACCCCCGCCGGGACGGCCCGGGGCGGCTTGCCTTCTCCCTGGAGCCCCAGTCTCTGGAGCAGGTCCACATCTAGGGGGGGAGAGAGAGAAGAGGGGGGGGGGGGGGGGGAGAGGTGAGATAGAGAGGAGGGGGGAGAGGGGGGGAGAGAGAGGAGGGGGGAGAGGGGGGTGAAGAGGTGAGAGAGAAAGGGGGGGCAGGGGTTTAGAGGAGATATTAAATATATCACTGAATACATGATGTCATTACGTTATACAGCATGCACACTTATTCTTAAGATAATTAACAGATGAATCAAACAATCAAACAAGTTGAAGAGAAGAGAAGAGGAGAGAAGAGGAGAGGAGAGGAGAGGAGAGGAGAGGAGAGGAGAGAAGAGAAGAGAAGAGAAGAGAAGAGAAGAGAAGAGAAGAGAAGAGAAGAGAAGAGAAGAGAAGAGAAGAGAAGAGAAGAGAAGAGAAGAGAAGAGAAGAGAAGAGCAGAGACTCTCCTCTAAGTCTTCTGAGTGTCTAAACTGGAACTGAAAGTGAGACTACCACAGGAATCCCCGCTCCTCCGTTGTTAACAAAACTGAAAATGGGAAAAAGCATTGAAGAGAAAGAAAGAAAGAGAGAGAGACAGAGAGAGAGAGAGAGAGAGAGAGAGAGAGAGAGAGAGAGAGAGAGAGAGAGAGAGAGAGAGAGAGAGAAAATAAAAGAGAGTGAAGGGGAGAGAGAGAGAGAGAGAGAGAAACCGAGGCTAGTTCCAGCTCCTCTACATGGAGATCTTATATAAAACACAGCCAAGATGGCACACACACACACACACACACACACACACACACACACACACTGGAGATTCCACTCTAACCAGATGTGTGCTGCTGAGGGAGTGTGTGATTACAAACTAAACTGCAGGCTTCAATCTAGCGGCCGTTCCATGGCCAAGCGCCGTTAAACCACTCCATCTCTCCCAAGTGTTCATAGGACAAGCTGGGCTCGTTTCCCTACGATTTGGAAAACTGCTCTTCCTGGAGAAAATGGGGGGGTGGGCAGGATGGGGGGCTTGGAGGAAGACGGTTGGGGGGGGGTGGGGGGGGGAGGGGGGATGTGGTGTTTTTTACTTTTTTTTACTTTCTCCTGAGGAAAAGGTTCTGTTCACTTAAGATTTAGACCGCAGATTGCTGGCTCGCCCGCACTTTTTCCTCTCTCAGGGAAACTCTCCAGAGAGCCGACGTCGCTCAGAGGAACGGCACCGCTCCTCACAACAACATTTAATTAGCCTGACCATTGAAGGGGAGGAGGGGAGGCAAACGAATGGAAGAAATGTTTCAAGAAAAGCATAAATAAAACACAGGACTCGATCCATCATCCTGATTGGAAAGTGGACGTGTCTCTTTTTTTGAAGCAAACATAGTCGCAGACCCGAGAGCTGCCTGTCAGGGCAAAGGAGAGAAACGGGAGAGACTAAATGAACAGTACATGGGGAGATTGATGGAACCCCCCCTTTTTCCAGCACACATGGTTTGCTCTACGCATCGATGTCACACACATCAACCTCCGCTGGATTGTACCAACAGACCATAGCGAGGGCGATCCTTCATCTGATACGGAACAGTAGCTGACAGGAATTAGGCAGGG
>CM030172.1:3377222-3407222 GCA_017639675.1 Aplochiton taeniatus
TGGAGAGAGAGGGAGGGAGGGAGGGTGGGTGGGGTTGGGTGGGGGGGGGGGGGGGTAGAGAGATGGCTGTAGTTGAAAGGTGGTATGTTCTTACCTTCAGAAAGTACTTGTGCAAGTCCCGGGTAACAAGTACAGTAGAACAGTGTGCAGAGCCATAGAGCTCTCCTGAGGGGCCAGAGAGAGAGAGAGAAAGAGACAATGGTTACAAAACTAACAGGAATAAAATAGAAATAAAATAGAAAATACTGTAATAACACATGGTGAAAAGCAAACAAAGGCATTTCACTGTGTCTTTTTGATGTATTTGTGTTAATAATAATTATAATAATAATAATAACAGTAAAACATTTCATTTATATGCCGCTTTTCTAAAACCCAAAGACTCTTTACATGGTAAAGCAGTAACCATGGCAACGGATGAAAAACATCAACGCTCCAGTTATGTTATGCTGATGCTGCAAGAATTTACCAGAGGCAATAATCATATATTCCCATATTATGATTTGCATCACTATTGATTACCATATTAGTTATTGCAGTGACATAATCCTCTTAATCATGTTCTAAGAATACTAGAAAAACACCACTTCTGGTCGCTTGGTAAGGCCTGGGAAAGTATGACTGTTTTACTTCTGGTCGCTTAGTAACGGCTGGGAAAGTATGACTATTTTCGCTCAATTCTTTCACCACTACCACCTGTTTCTACTAAACCATGGAACTGATCAGTGAACATGTTGTTTCTAGGGGGTAAGTATTCTGCGAAGGACCCCACTCTCATCTTAGTTGGAGGTCGGCATCGGAGGGTCCATAGACAAACAAGTCCTATTTCCTTTGTCCATGATTGTGTTGTGATTTGATTCTGAATGAATTCGTACAACCTGATTACTAGAAGAACGTGAAGACTCTGTTTTCTTCCACGACATCTTTCAAAGCAACAAAGCAAAACAACCACAGAAGCACAATCATGTCTGCTTCTTCATTGCCATGGTCCGTTAGCAAAAAGGTTGACATGTGGACAGAGGCCTAGACTCTCCAACAATGTCCATGATTATGAAAGGTTTCTACAAAGCATACACACACCCGACACCATCAGCTAGGAATACAGTAGCCGGCTTGTCCGTCACACACACACACACACACACACACACACCTAAACACACGCACATAGAAAAACACACTCACACACACACACACAAACACACACACACACACACACCTTTCACCACTTAGCAGGGTTTGTAGTGTGTAGCCGTGCCCAGGTGGATAGACTGGCAGGCAGCTCAGTGAGAGCCCAGAGTGGGAATCGGGTGACAAACATCTGTCTACAAGTGGAGGTCACACACACACACACACACACACACACACACACACACACACACACACACACACACAGACGCACCTTCACAAACTCACACACACACACATATGCAGGCACACACTAGCACACATTCAACCCACAAATTCTCACACGCTAGCGCAGATACACACACATACACACAGCCGCCAGCAACTGCACCGCACCAGCGCCAGCACACATTCACAGATCCACACACACACACGCACACACACACACACACACACACACACACACGCGCACGCACACACAAGCATCCACACACAGACTTCCTCCTTTTAACGGTCCAGGTGCAGGGCACCTTTGGGAGCCAGTGGGGGTGTCCATGGGGCCGTTTGGGGGAGAGTTCCTGCATCGGTCACTGGTGAGAACAAAAGCAGTTGGTCTGAGCAGGTTAGTGGGCTGCAAGAGTGTGTGTGTGTGTGTGTGTGTGTGTGTGTGTGTGTGTGTGTGTGAGGTTAGTGTGTGTTTGTGTGTGTGTGTGTGTGTGTTTAGGTCATGTGGTCTGCTCGTCTGCTTGCCTACTAACAGACCCCCACCCACCCACAGCTGGTTAAAACCTCTCTTCCCTTGCGTTGGGGAATGTGAGAGGGTGTCCGTCTGTGTGTGTGCGTGTGTGTGCGCGCGGTTACAGCTCAGTTCAACAACAGCCATCTTCAGTATGAGCTACAAAGAGAGTGTGTTGCAGGTCCTGAAGTTTTGATTATGAGTCTGTAGCCTGGCACCTAATAAGCGTGGTGCGAGAGTGAGTGTGTGAGTGTGTGTGTGTGTGTGTGTGTGTGAGTGTGTGTGTGTACGCACGTATGATCCCAGCCAGCTATACGCGTTGATGTGTGTGTTAGTGTCTAAGTGTGTCTGTGTGTTTGTTAGTGTGAGTTCGGCCAGCTATATCTGTTGATGTATGTTAGTGTGTGTATGTGTGTGTGTGTGTGCGTGCATGCGTGTGTGTGTTTGTTTGTGTGAGTTCAGCCAGCTATACGCGTTGATGTGTGTGTGCGTGTGTGTGTGTGTGTGTCTGTGTGTGTGTGTCTGTGCATCTGTGTGTGTGTGAGTTTCGCCAGCTGGATGTAGTCTCAGTATTGTCTGTTATCAGCAGGGCAGAGATCCAGATGCTGGAAATGACTCATAAACGCTTGAAAATCCCCCCCATTTCCCAACCTTATTGACTCCAACTCTGACTGTCTCGCTGTTGGCGTCTGTCTGTAAGAGCGTGACCTGTCAGAGAGAGTGTGTTTGCGGATTGTGCATGTGTGTGCATCCACAAATATACGTTTATGTGTGCTGGTTGCCACGGCAACGTCACTGTTTGCAACAAGAGCGTTTTATTACATACATGACACAAAAAAAAAAAGAGGAAAAACCAACGTTTCCAGACTTTCCTATTGCGGCTGTCTGAGCTTTGACATGCGTGAGAGTCTGACGGGCCAGGTAGCATATTTCTGCTGAGTTGGCGTATTCCCGGTAGGAGCTATGCTTCCGTGATGTGAAACTAAGCAGGGCAGGACACCGTATGGAGTGTCTATAACACAGCTGACATCGGCCCCAGAAAAAAAAATACATACCTACACGACCCTGCTGTGCAAGGCCGTTTTTCACGTCAACGCCGCTCGCTAGCGCCTGGCACCGCGGGATCGCCACAGATCGCTGAGTCAGCTTTAAATACAATAAGCCAACGCAGCGAAACCTATTTCTCGCTGTCCATGAATTTACTCGACGGTACAAACACACACACACACACACACACACACACACACACACACACACACACACACACACACACACACACACACACACACACACACACACACACACACACAGGACATTAACACACGCTTCAAAATGCGGAGCCTTCGCGGTCGATTGGTACGTTTTCTGTAGGAGCTTTGCTGCAGCTGTGTGATCATCTTTCATAAAGGACAAAGAGGGCCTGTCGTTCTGTCATGGAAGTTTTAATAGATCAAATGTGTTGGTTTGGCTTCCTTCGTCCATGTGAACCAGCATATGCTGGTATGACATGAGTCACTTTCCCATGCAATAGACCGTAAATCAGGCTTACTAATTCATAAAGTAACCTTGTGTACTAATCATGCAGTAGTAAAACTTTCTTTAGGGTGGCCTGACCGGGCCAGTAATAATCTTAAGGTGGCACCCCGAACATTGCTCAAGTTTTGGCTCTTGATATGCAACTGTTCTGTTTTTTACCAGCAGAATAATAAACAGGGTGGCACCCCAAACATTGCTGAAGTTTTTGCTCTTGATATGCAACTGTTCTGTTTTTTACCAGCAGAATAATAAACAACCGGTATGCCTTAAAACCCAACACCCATGCTGCGTTCAATTGATAGTTTGCAAGGACAGAAATGTAGCCGATATATACAGAATCTTAAGTTAAAAGTTGAATGCCGTATGTTTTATATTTACACTTACAGACTGTTTGAAATCATGTATTTTCTTTCTCTCAGCATCTAACCAAGTAATATTGAGAACCTGATGTGTTCCATGTTTCGCTTCTTTGACAAAAAAACACAGTGGCTGTTTATGGATGAGCACCAAACCCCTGGTTTAAAATATAGCTGCTAAACAAAGACATGTCATAGCCTCCATTTAACCCTTGGTTTAAAATATAGCTGCTCTACAAAGACATGTCAAAGCCTCCTTTTAACCCTTGGTGTAAAATATAGCTGCTAAACAGACTTGTCACAGTCTTCTCCAACCCCTGGTATAAAATATAGTTGCTACACAAAGACATGTCACAGCCTTCTCCAACCCCTGGTATAAAATATAGCTGCTATACAAAGACATGTCACAGCCTTCTCCAACCCCTGGTATAAAATATAGCTGCTATACAAAGACATGTCACAGCCTTCTCCAACCCCTGGTATAAAATATAGCTGCTATACAAAGACATGTTACAGCCTTCTCCAACCCCTGGTATAAAATATAGCTGCTATACAAAGACATGCCACAGCCTCCTCAAACCACTGGCAACATCCCCCCCCTGTCTGTTTACCTGTCTGCCTGGTTACTTGGCTGACTCACAACACAGCTGATAGACCCACACCTCCCCTCCTCCACCTCCAGTCCCCCCCCCCCCCCCCCCTGTCTGTTTACCTGTCTGCCTGGTTACTTGGCTGACTCACAACACAGCTGATAGACCCACACCTCCCCTCCTCCACCTCCAGTCCCCCCCCCCCCCTGTCTGTTTACCTGTCTGCCTGGTTACTTGGCTGACTCACAGCCCCCCCCCCCCCCCCCCCCCCCCCCCCCAACAGCTGCCGTCTATGTTCGTTACCATTAGAGCTGCTCATTAAAAATCAGTTGTGACATAGTGGGCATTAAGCTATCATATCTGTTTTATCGGTCCTGCGTCGTAAAAGTGTATCATAAAAGATGCTTTTACGAAATAGGAAATGTGAATATTTCATACAGTTACAGTCTTTTAAGAGACACTTTTAAATTGAAAAAGTGACAGACCAATACACACACACACACACACACACACACACACACACACACACACACACACACACACACACACACACACACACACACACACACACACACAGCAGCCTGCTGTGTAGAGCTGTGTTTGCTGGACGGAGGGGGGAGGGGTTGGGAGAAAGGAGACTTTCTCCAGGTGTCATTAGTTCTGTGTGTGACTTCCCCCGCTCAATCACTGCCTGAGAAGCCAATCCCCTGCCCCCATGCACACACACACACACACACACACACACACACACACACACACACACACACACACATACAGCTCCCTCACATTCGCGCACATGCAAAAGCTATCACGTCTCAAAGAAAAAGAAAAAAAAACATACACTGCCTACCTTACACGCAAACACACAAACACCCCCACACACCAAACTCTTTCAGCACCACACTCCTCACCTAAGGCGGTGGAAAATTCCTCCAGTCGAGTGGAGACACTGACAAACATTGATGAGGAGACGAACGGAGCAGAGCTTGAGCTAGGCTCTAAAATCACCAACCTGTTAGTTAGCCTAGCTCGCCGAGCCTGGATAGCGAAATTAGTTTAAATACCGATTGTATTTTATAAAGGATAAAGAGTGGCACTCAGCTTGTTACCAATGTGGGGGAGCTGTCCGAAGCTTAATTTTTTTTTACCTCAACATATGATAATTTCAAATACTGCAATTTCTAAAACCGTTTGGATGTATGTATGTTCACATTATTTAGATGTTTTGGCAGTTTACAACGATTTCGTAGCCTAAGACTCACCAATCATTTGACGTTTCAACAATTTCACAGTTTACAAACAATACATTTTCCGTCGATAACTTTAACACCATACATAACTTCACCATTCTATATTTTGTATTTTTTCATTGCCGGACATTCATTCCCAAAATTGATCTAGATTAAATATTTTATTTGCATGTAACTTAACTTCTCCAGGCACACTGTACTGAAGGATAAGATCTCGAGGGCGACACCGTGTGGACACAAAAGAAAGTCAATCTGAGTCCGAGCGCTTAATAATTAACGATTCAACAAGTTGGCAGTCTTCATGTCAATATAGGCCGTCTCTCTTGCTGTGGTACTTCTAGAATAGTCGTTCTCTGTTTTTACTAACTTTATACATTTGATAATACATTTTATTGTACTCTGAATAAATTGATAAAATCAACAGCGTTTTAACATATCCTTCCCCAGTATTCATTCAGATAATTTTCTCGATCATGCTGTAAAAAGATGCATTGTTTTCTCTTGCCGTGAACAATGTTTTTTTTTAATTTATTTTGATCAAGATGAACATTAGTCAGCAGTTATAGTTGGTCATAGCTCCGGACATTCCTTGGTTGACTTCCTTCAGTCCCCTCCTCCTCTCTCGCAGTAGTCCATTCATTCTTTGAAAGAGATGTTGACCCTGATAGCTAACAGTTAGTTTCCTCTAGGACAGGAGCCGTCAATGTGAAGCGTTAAGAAAAGAGAAATATCGCCTTTGATAAGAGCTGTGCGCGGGTGATAAGTGGGGATTCTAATCTTTGATAATTCACTCCCTGACCCGAGCTGTTTCTGTGAAAGAGTCATATTTTTTCGTTCAGGCATTTGTCATTCCGTGATTTCCTAGAGTAGGCTAGTTATGGCAAAATATTGCTCTCCATATCGCCTATGATGTGCTTCTTCTCAAAAAACGTTAGATCGCCCAAGATTACTCTGATCTGCAACATTAAAAATACTGTAATAATCATGGCTTAAATTATATGATAAACTATAGTTCGTTGACAGTTATAAATGCGGATCAGGATATATGAGTGCCACGAGCAAGACACATTGTGGAAGGGAAAACATGTGTTCCCACGCGCGTAATGCGCTCAGGAGAGGGACGTAGAGTTTTCCACGCGCATCTGGCTCAGATAAAACAATATAGTATTCTCGTGCACAAGTGGTAATTAAAGTGCATATATGAATTAGTAGCCAAGAAATCTACGCTTTTTTTTCAACCAATCTTTTTTCAACTAGGCACCATCCTGCATGCATAATCGCCAAAATAGTTACACGAAAAGGCAGAAAGGGCAATGGGCTAACAAAGTTTGAACCTGAAATACATTTTGCCCAGTTATACACCAAAGCCGTAAACGCAACCGGGGCCAATAGTGAATACCAATAACATTACTTTATTTGACAGATCCCGGAGCCCTGTCAGTGCCCACCGGCACAGGCACTGGACTTCCAGCTCTGATGGCCTAACCTATAACACCTTAACATAAAATGACCGTCGATTGGAATCAGACTATACTTTGATATTCAATAGTAACATTGATTGATATGTCACGTTTTAGACTGGGTTTACATTCAACATCCTACCATAGGAACATGAAACGTCACAACAAAATAGCCAACTTGCCTTGTGTCGAGACGAGAGGTTCTGCAATCTCTCCTTCGGGTACCTAAATTCATTTGTATTCATTTGACCTGGCAGTTAAAAACCGGATCCGTTAATCACAGCGTGACTCCTTTGCAAAGGGGACAACCAAAGGAAGCAGACGCCGTCTTACTCATTTGAAAAGATTGCGAGAATAGGGTTCCCAAGGAAAAAGCTCCTGTTGATATGTTGCTTATCAAGCGCGACATAAATTCCTGTGTTTAGCGGGATGGTTTGACAGAAAGTTTCCCCAAGTGATTGTCTTCCGATATTCCCCAGTGGTTCATTCATTTATGCCGATCCAGAGAAGAGGGACGTGCAGTTAAAAAGACGGTTGAAGTTCTTGTTGAGGGAAGGAAGGGGGTTACGGAGTCAGGAGCGCACAGAACTCATCCTTTTTCCTTTTTAAATAGCAGTCTTTCAGTGGGTGAAGCGGTGGTAAAAAGGCACCCACTATGAGTCAGGTGTCGAGTTACAGGCAGCCAAGCGGTTGTACCAAGCAACTGCACGCGTCATCCAGGGGGTGGCCACAGGGACGCACTCAAGCACTTCCCTAGTAAACTGCTCCCTTGTACAAGGCCCATCCCGTTGGAGTACAATAACACGGCCTAGCGCCGTATTTAGGATTTGCGTCAGCGCGTCATAGGGGGTGTGCACCACTGCTATTTTTTTTTTCTTAAAAGAAAGTTCTCAAGCAGCTTATATGTATTTATTGGTCATCTTATTTACACTCTTGGTTGGTTGGAAATTATTTTCACCCTCCCAGTATTTTAGATTCCCCAAATAACCTGACTGTATCCGGTTTGACTGGGTAAGTGGCTGGCTGGCTAACTGGCAGGCTGGCTAACTGGCTGGCTGGCTGGCTGGCTGGCTGGCTGGCTGGCTGGCTGACTGGCTGGCTTACTAACCCGCTTTCTGGCTGATTGACCGGCTGGCTGTAGACTAGACTTATCAGGGGTGTGAGTCTCCTGTCCCACCCATGTTGTTGATGTAAACACAGCCAGGAACACCTGAGGGGTAATGACAGCGTGCAGCCCAGACAGAAGACAGACTGTGGGGGCTTTGAGAGGACATGCCTCTATCAAACACACTCTAGTCTAGTCTATATTAAACACACTCTAGTCTATATTAAACACACTCTAGTCTATATTAAACACACTCTAGTCTATATTAAACACACTCTAGTCTAGTCTCTATTAAACACACTCTAGTCTATATTAAGCACACTCTAGTCTATATTAAACACACTCTAGTCTATATTAAACACACTCTAGTCTAGTCTATATTAAACACACTCTAGTCTATATTAAACACACTCTAGTCTAGTCTATATTAAACACACTCTAGTCTAGTCTATATTAAACACACTCTAGTCTATATTAAACACACTCTAGTCTATATTAAACACACTCTAGTCTAGTCTATATTAAACACACTCTAGTCTATATTAAACACACTCTAGTCTATATTAAACACACTCTAGTCTAGTCTATATTAAACACACTCTAGTCTATATTAAACACACTCTAGTCTAGTCTATATTAAACACACTCTAGTCTAGTCTATATTAAACACACTCTAGTCTAGTCTATATTAAGCACACTCTAGTCTAGTCTTTATTAAACACACTCTAGTCTAGTCTATATTAAACACACACTAGCCTCTATTAAACACACTCTAGCCTCTATCAAACACACTCTAGCCTCTATTAAACACACTCTAGCCTCTATTAAACACACTCTAGCCTCTATCAAACACACTCCAGCCTCTATCAAACACACTCTAGCCTCTATTAAACACACTCTAGCCTCTATTAAACACACTCTAGTCTAGTCTCCATTAAACACACTCTAGCCTCTATTAAACACACTCTAGCCTCTATTAAACACACTCTAGCCTCTATTAAACACACTCTAGCCTCTATTAAACACACTCTAGTCTAGTCTATATTAAACACACTCTAGCCTCTATTAAACACACTCTAGCCTCTATTAAACACACTCTAGCCTCTATTAAACACACTCTAGTCTAGTCTCCATTAAACACACTCTAGTCTCGTCTCTATTAAGCACACTCTAGTCTAGTCTATATTAAGCACACTCTAGTCTAGTCTCCATTAAACACACTCTAGTCTAGTCTGTATTAAACACACTCTAGTCTAGTCTATATTAAACACACTCTAGTCTAGTCTCCATTAAACACACTCTAGTCTCTATCAAACACACTCTAGCCTCTATTAAACACACTCTAGTCTAGTCTCCATTAAACACACTCTAGTCTCTATTAAACACACTCTAGTCTAGTCTCTATTAAACACACTCTAGTCTAGTCTATATTGAACACACTCTAGTCTAGTCTATATTAAACACACTCTAGCCTCTATTAAACACACTCTAGCCTCTATTAAACACACTCTAGTCAAGTCTCCATTAAACACACTCTAGTCTAGTCTATATTAAGCACACTCTAGTCTAGTCTGTATTAAACACACTCTAGTCTAGTCTCTATTAAGCACACTCTAGTCTAGTCTATATTAAGCACACTCTAGTCTAGTCTCCATTAAACACACTCTAGTCTAGTCTGTATTAAACACACTCTAGTCTAGTCTATATCAAACACACTCTAGTCTAGTCTCTATTAAACACGCTCTAGTCTCTATCAAACACACTCTAGTCTAGTCTATATTAAACACACTCTAGTCTAGTCTCTATTAAACACACTCTAGTCTAGTCTATATTAAACACACTCTAGTCTAGTCTATATTAAACACACTAGTCTAGTCTATATTAAACACACTCTAGTCTAGTCTCTATTAAACACACTCTAGTCTCAATCAAACACACTCTAGTCTAGTCTCTATTAAATATTCTCAGCATGACAAATGATTTGTGAACACAGAGCTGTCATTGGGCAGCTCGAATGTTTCTCTAATGTCCATCCTCACCATCATCATCATCATCGTCATGCTCATCATCATAATCATTATCCTCATCCTCATTCTCATCATCATCATTATCATCATCATCATCATTATCATCATCATCATCATCCTCATCCTCCTCATCATCATCGCCATCCTCATCATCCTCATCATCATCATTATCCTCATCATCACCATCATCATCATCATCCTCATCATCATCATCATCATCATCATTATCATCATCATCATCCTCATCCTCATCATCCTCATCATCATCTTCATCATCAACATCGCCATTGTCATCATCATCTTTGTCATCATCATTATCGTCATTATCGGCATTAGCGTTATTAGCGTCATTAGCGTTAGCTTAACATAAGCGTTAGCATTAGCTTCCTTAAAGACGTGTGAATTGAGGGTCCACTCTGTGATGCACAGAAGCAGACACACCTGGCCTCAACATCATTAACCTTAACTGGGGTCACGTCATGGCTACAGGGCTGGATCCAGAAGAAGCCTCTCTCTTACACACACACACAGACACACACTTACACACTCTCTCACTCACACACACACACACACACACACACACACACTCTTTCTCTCTCTCTCTCTCACACACACACACACACTTACACACTTACACACACGCTAACACACACACGCACATACAACAACCATAACAAGTAATGAATGCCTAACATCTGGTAGGGGCCTTTCAGAAATAGGTCCATCTATCTATTTTTATGAGGTGAGGAGATGTTTGGCTTCCAATGAAAAACATATCATCTTCGAAAAATAGCTTTTGGTGCTAAATTTCATTTTATTAGTCTGTCTTAATCCGAATAGTTGTAAAAGACACATTAGATGACAATATATGCCATTATAAATAAGTGTATTTCACTACACTTGTAACTATTCTGATACAAGAGACTGGTGAAATAAATGAAAAAGCCTACTTGTTTATTAGATTCAGAAAACAATTATTCTGTCAGGAGACTACGATCGTCTATCTTCCCTTCTGACCACCAACGAAGAAGAAGAGACGTGACCTCAGGGGTGTGAGGGGAATTGGACATGGGTACAAAAAAAGGGAGGGGGCGTGAGAAAGAGAAGAGGGTGAGGATAAAGGAGGATATATGAGGGAAAGTGGGGCGAAGAAAAAGGAAAGAAAGAGAAAGAAAAGAAGATGTATGGACCGCTCACTCCGAATAACTTTCTACCTGAGGTAAAAGTATTGTCACTTTCCATTACATTACATGAGCATGTTATGTGTGGGGTCTGTGTGCTGTGTGGCTTATTCTGTCCCCGTCATGCCGGTGTAAGAGCGGAGGCTGAGGTGGTGGATTGGCTGATTGGCTGATTGGCTAATTGGCTAACTGATTGGCACCTGTTGGAAAGAATTAAAGCTGTGGTATGTTTCCTTTTATGCTGTCTCCCTCCAGGTCGGGGTGTAACAGTGCAGTATGGACTAAAGAAGTACTCTATATTCTAGGTAAATCCAGGGCACGCTGTCACTCTAAATTGACATTGACCAAACGCATTGTGATTTACCCGGTAACGGTCCTTAGCTCAGGACCAATCAGCCACGCCGTTTCCCTGTCTTGTGATTCCGTAGCTTTGTCTCGTTGCAGCATTAAAGGAGGCTGAATTAAGTTCCTAATGACTAAAATGTAGACCGAATAAATTATTCAGAAAAAGAAAGCATCCGTTAAAGATATATATATACAGTTTAAGTTGTAATATATATAATATATATATAGTTTTATAAATGTATAAAGCTTTTTTTTCTTCTCCCAACCGTTGATCAAAACCTGCTTAGAAGCCCACACTTCCTCCAAGACCAACATGCCGCAACTTCAGAAGCAACGGGGTCAACTTCCCGTTGCTGTTCACATGTCCCTCACTGAATCCAGTTTGTCCCAATCTAAGGCACCTCAGTCCAACAGGCTAGATAGGTCTGATAGGGAGATTTCAATCGTAGCATTTACTGTTGATATGAAGTTATGAATGAGAGAGACCTACTCATTGTCTATCGTTTTGATGTTTTGTTTTGTTTCAATTGTGTATTGTAAATAATGTGATGTTTCAATGTGTTGTCTGGTCTTGTGTGGACCCCAGGGAGAATAGTTGTTACTGCGGTAACAATTTACGGGGATCCTTCAAAAAATGTAACTTTAACTCCACCCAGCAATGAATGAATCAACACACACCTAGAATTACTTTAGTTAACAGCATGCATGTCTACAAACAGGGATTTAATGAGGAGGAGATTTTTTATCCAGATTTCGACACAAAAGGCCGTTCTTCAACAGCACAGTCCTACGCCAATTAGCTCGCTGCGTCTGTTTTCAAATGTAAAAGGCTCAAACAGCTCTGGCAAACTTAAGTCATTACATCCCATTACAGTCGTTTTAAACGGGCGTTTTATTCAGAGTGACTTTCAGATAGGGGTTCTTTACCTACTCTTGTTTAATGTATTTTAATAAATTGTCAGCTATGAGCTACACCGGTGCTTCTAATTTCGCAAAGTAGCGAAGTACTTCATTTTAAGGCTTTGAGAAGGAGCCATTTTGAGCTGTTTTTAGTGTCACAGATCTCTTATCAGCTGACATTTGTTGAGTGATTGGTGCAGAGATTTTCTGATATGAAACCTAAAATCATAGCTCTTTTGTCCACCTTGCTGTTTTGAAACGAACGCCTACTCCAAAATACACACTCTTATTCTGGAGTCGACACCCTCCTTTAAATGCAAACGGTCCATTTAGCTGGAAACACCAACCGAGTTCACAACTTGCAGCGGTTACACATTGTTGCGCCAACGCACACATTGCAAAGCAATCTGTTTACAGAGAGACGATTTAACAAAACAGTCGACTAGCTACTTAAAACTCAAAGCTAAAGCACTCTGCCAAACAACGGCAAGTGTGCAGTGGTGCTGAGTATGTCAAGACAATGTACACAATGCGACTGTTACGCTGCACTTAGCTGAGCAAAGCAATGTTGGATTACACACACCAGCTGTTATGCTGGTAGGCAAACACAAATCACATGCTATACGATACATCGTAACCGTCATGTTGACCTTGTTTGACGGTAATATAGAACAGACTTCGGTAATCTAGAACAGACTTATGATGATTAATAGACATGGATGGTTCACCTTCAGGTGAGTCCTTTCTCTCTTATTTCTAATATAGAACAGACTTGTGATGAATAATAGTCCTGGATGGAGTCCTCTCTATCTGCTCTGTTTCTGTGCTCTTCCTCCCTGTGAGGTTCATGGGTAATCCTCTCTCAGGTCCTCATTCACCCTCTGGGTGGGAACACACACACACACACACACACACATCTACGCATACATGCACATGCATACAAACAAACACGCACATGCAGACACACAAGCATGCACGTACACGGACATGACCATGCAATACCACACATAGGCACACACACACACACACGCTCACATATGCACAATAAACATGCATGCACTCAGTGTCCCTATGTTTAAGTGCTGGGTGCCACTCTGCAGTTTCCTCCCATTCACTCCCATCAGGATCCCACCGAACTGTCTGTCTGTCTGTCTGTCTGTCTGTCTGTCTGTCTGTCTGTCTCTCTCCCTCTACTAAATCACAAACCCCTCTAGCTGGCTGCAGCCCTCCTGTGTGTGCTGAGTGACTATGCCTTTAAAAGCAGCTTAATGACGGTGGAAGGTCCCGGGTCTGAATGATCCCTTTATCCCTCCCAGAAATAGCCCTCGCAGACGCACGGAGGCTGCCCAGATCAAACGCTCCCCGCAGGGAAGGGGTCATTACTGGCGCACGGGGCGGACACACCCCTCTACGGACGCCCGGGCCACACCCAGAGCCCCAAATTACGGGGCCCTTCTCTGCCGAGGACACAAGACGCCCCTTTGATGGTGCACACACACCACCTCCGGCATGAGAGAGTGAACACAGTCTGTTTACGCGATGCTGTGTGAACTCAAGGTGTCCATGTCAACTTTACATGCAAGGAAGTCCATGATTTACTGTAGTGTGCTCCAGTGGTACTGTCTGTTGAGCTGGTGTGTGGGTGTGTGTGTGTGTGTATGCTGTATTGACACAGTATGTTTAAACGGAGTGTGTTCACAAAGAGCTGGGGTTTGTGTGTGTGTGCGCGCGTATGTGTGTGTGTGTGTGCGTGTGTGTGTGTGTGTGTTTGCGTGCGTGTGTGTGTGTGTGCGCATATGTGTGTGTGTGTGCGTATGCAGCAGTGACACAGTCTATCCACTGCAAGGTAAAATTATACGTACTGTAACGTCCTACGTTTAAACTGTCTTTTGAGAATCTGGTTTTTATTTGTTTTATGACTCTCGCTCTGCTCTGAAACCTTAACGAGGGTGTGACGTTGCCTCGTTTGACGTTTGTAGCTTTGTCGCCCCCCCCCCCCCCCCCCCCGCAGAACTGAACGGGAACGGGTCTGTTCTGGTCTGTGTAACTCTATGATTACGCTGGCCCTGGGGTAACCACACACACACACGCACGCACGCCTGCACACACACACACACACCCGCACACACACACACACACACACACACACACACACACACACACACACACACACACCCGCACTCGCACGGCACCGCCATAGTGTGTTGTGGTTGTGGCCGTGAGCAGAAACGGCCACAGTGCCGTTTGCCTCGTCTGCCTCGGCTGTGTCCGTTTCTCCGTCTCCAGATGGCACTGCTTCCTACGGGCGTTCAACGCTGCTCTTGAGGAATTTATAAGTCCCTGGCTGTAAGATATTTATATACTTTATTACATATATTTTCTCCTGGACAGCTGCCGGGTAAATGTATCCCAGAATTCCAGCTCTAAACAACGTTTTCAAAAGCTTTGTCACGATGTATCGGAACGGTTTCGTCTTTCCTTATGGGCTGACTCCAGCCTGGCTGGGGAGATATTCCATGGCTGTTTGTTTTTTTGTTCCTTTTCTTGGACATCCAAAGGTGAATAAAACACAGCCATCACCAGCCTCATGAAGGTGACATACAGGAAGACAAGGAGGCCATTGGTCAGACAGGGGGCGCCTAGTCAACCTGTCTGGAACATTCAAATAAGCAGAAGACACCCAAATAAATGGAGCAGTCTAGAACTAACCAAGGCTACCCTGTGTGTGTGTGTGTGTCTCAGAGTGGTTAGAGACAGACACTGCTTTCTCTCCATTTCCTACCGTACACTTGGAACCTGCTCTATAGAGGGTTGTTTGCTGTGTTTGTCTGTGTGTGTGTCCATGTATGGTGTGTTCTGTCTGGTGTGTGTGTGTGTGTGTGTGTTTATTTTTTCCTCCTACACAGGTGACACCACCCAACTCTAATGTTTATACTTATCCTCCCACTAGCCTGACCCTGTGTGTGTGTGTGTGTTTGTCAATGGAGGGTTCCTGTGTTGGTGTGTGGTTGTGTGTGTGTGTGTGTGTGTGTGGGGGGGGGGGGGGGGGGGGGGGTTGTGTGTGTGTGTGTGGGCATATGTGCAACTTGTCTCATGTATCTTTCCCACACACATCTACGTCTTTTCTTTCACAAACATCTTACTATCCTATCCATCTTTCTATCTCTTTCTATCTCTCTATCTCTCTCTTTCTCTTTCTTTCTCTCCACCACTGTTTCGACCACTTGAGTAACAAAACAGTCCGCCAACCTGGAATGTGTTCTGTTCCGTGCTGACACTTTACCATAATGGCCCTCACACACACACAACACACACACGTACACACACAGAAACACAGACACACACACACACACACACTTGACACACACACCCCCAGGCCAAGTTATGTTGACATGTTAAGATATCGGACAGGTTTGTATGTCTTTGTTTCTGTTGACTTAGTGTTTGTTTGAACTCTTAATGCAGGGGTTTTTTACTGATGCATTTATTCATTTAAACACTGTGAACCCATCAGTCAATCAATCAATCGAACCTTTATTGCAGACTCAAAGTCCAGATACCAGACATCACATAAATAAATAAATACATGGACAGACATATACAGTGGGGCCAAAAAGTATTTCGTCAGGCACTGATTGTGCAAGTTCTCCTACTTAGAAAGATGAGAGAGGTCTGTAATTTTCATCATAGGTACACTTCAACTATGAGACAAAAATGAGAAAAAAAATCCAGGAAATCACATTGTAGGATTTTTTTAAGAATTTATTTGTAAATGATGGTGGAAAATAAGTATTTGGTCAATAACAAAAGTTCAACTCAATACTTTGTAACATAACCTTTGTTGGCAATGACAGAGGTCAAACGTTTCCTGTAAGTCTTCACCAGGTTTGCACACACTGTAGCTGGTATTTTGGCCCATTCCTCCATGCAGATCTCCTCTAGAGCAGTCATGTTTTGGGGCTGTCGCTGGGCAACACGGACTTTCAGGTCTGGAGACTGGCTAGGCCACTCCAGGACCTTGAAATGCTTTTTACGGAGCCACTCCTTCGTTTCCCGAGCGGTGTGTTTGGGATCATTGTCATGCTGGAAGACCCAGCCACGTTCCATCTTCAATGCTCTCACTGATGGAAGGAGGTTTTGGCTTAAAATCTCACGATACATGGCCACGTTCATTCTTCCCTTAACACGGATCAGTCATCCTGTCCCCTTTGCAGTAAAACAGCCCCAAAGCATGATGTTTCCACCCCCATGCTTCACAGTAGGTATGGTGTTCTTGGGATGCAACTCAGCATTCTTCTTCCTCCAAACACGACGAGTTGAGTTTTTACTAAAAAAGTTCTATTTTGGTCTCATCTGACCACATGATATTCTCCCAATCCTCTACTGGATCATCCATATGCTCTCTGGCAAACTTCAGACTGGCCTGGACATGTACTGGCTTAAGCAGGGGGACACGCCTGGCACTGCAGGATTTGAGTCCCTCTCGGCGTAGTGTGTTACTGATGGTAGCCTTTGTTACTTTGGTCCCAGCTCTCTGCAGGTCATTCATCAGGTCCCTCCGTGTAGTTCTGGGATTTTTGCTCACCGTTCTCATGATCATTTTGACCCCACGGGATGAGATCTTGCGTGGGGCCCCAGATCGAGGGAGATTATCAATGGTCTTGGATGTCTTCAATTTTCTTACAATTGCTCCCACAGTTGATCTACTCACACCAACCTGCTTGCCTATTGCAGATTAACTCTTCCCAGCCTGGTGCAGGTCTACAATTTCCTTCCTGGTGTCCTTCGACAGCTCTTTGGTCTTGGCCATGGTTGAGTTTGGAGTCTGACTGTTTGAGGCTATGGACAGGTGTCTTTTATACAGATGACGAGGTCAAACAGGTTCCCTTAATACAGGTAACGAGTGGAGGACAGAAGAGCTTCTTAAAGAAGAAGTTACAGGTCTGTGAGAGCCAGAAATCTTGCTTGTTGGTGGGTGACCAAATACTTATTTTCCGCCATAATTTACAAATAAATTCTTTAAAAATCCTACAATGTGATTTCCTGGATTTTTTCTCATTTTTGTCTCTCATAGTTGAAGTGTACCTGTGAGGAGTTCTGAGCACAGAGGAGACGGCAGACCAAGGAGTGTAGCTGGAGAAACCCTTTTATTGTCCCAGACCCACACACCCCCACCCGTAAGCCCACCCTGCTGGTGCTGGTGCTGGTGCTGGTGCTGGTGCTGGTGCTTCGCTCTTCGTGCGACTGCGACTCTGCATGCGCTCAGCCTTCCGGCGTGTGTCAGCCTCCCTACTGAAACAAACAGACACCCTTATATAGCACTCCCCCAACTGATCACCAGATTGAACTCACCTGTTGCAATCCGGTGACCTGTCAGAGGAGTGCTTCATCACCACCACAGCCCTTCAGCGCCCTCTACCGGACGGATGTCCGCGGAACCCTCACAGTACCTATGATGAAAATTACAGACCTCTCTCATCTTTCTAAGTAGGAGAACTTGCACAATCAGTGGCTGACTAAATACTTTTTGGCCACACTGTAAATGACATACAAAAACACAATAAAATAACCAAATATAGCTCAATTTCCTACATTAACTCACTGTACAGCAGAGTTCATGTATACCTTATTACCAGCAGAAGTATGTTAAAAACATATTTTAGCATAATTCAGAAACATGTACCATCGAACCTCTCATGTTCTTCAGTGTAGAACGCTGCTTGGTTTTTAACCTGGTAGCCTACTTCTGTCAGGGATCTCTCCCTGAAAACAGAGGGGGGTTTCTCACATTGAAACCTGTACAATACCCCCCCCCCCCCCCCCCCTCTCCTGCCAATAAATATCCTCACATGTAACCATTTACAGTAACTCCACTCTCTGCTTATAGAGAGAGTGGAGACTTACTCACATTACAGCTCTAGGCCCTCCAGGAAGAGGGTTTGTGAGCCCCCAGGAGGCCAGCTCCAAGCAGCCACAGGTGAGTCCATCTCCAGGCAGCAGGACGCCCTTAGGGGATCACGGTAGGGGAAGAGGTGCCTCCCTAAACACTATCCAAGCAGGTTCATTACCCAAGACCCCCTTAGCCCGCTGAACGGAAATAGCAGGTTAAAGCTTTAGCTACGTGCTAGACGTAGAACCGGCCAGTGAAGGGTTTAACACGCGCGCGTGCGTGTGTGTGTGTGTGTGTCCTTTTGACACCCTCGTCCCATTTCTGGCGAGGGGACAGGGAGATTGTTGACCCGATGGTTAGAGGCGCTCTGACAAGCTACCCTTTCGTTGAGACACACACCTGTGTGTGCGTGTGTGTGTGTGTGCGTGTATGTGTGTGTGTGCGTGTATGTGTATGTGTGTGTGTGTGTGTGTGTGTGTGTGTGTGTGTGTGTGTGTGTGTGTGTGTGTGTGTGTGTGTGTTATAGACCATATAACTCCTGGCTAGTGTGCTGTGAAATTCCGTCCCCACTAAGCCCAGCCCTTCATAAACAAGGTGCCTCCGGGGATTAAACTCCTCCCTCCATTCCAAGCAGAATCATTCACATTAAAGTCACAGACCTGATCCAAATCTTTAGAGATTGTTCCGTAACAAAAGTAAGCTTTTACGCAAACACGATTTGCAACCAAGTCCCATTTTCCATTCCCCACGGATTACATATGCAGCTCCACACCTCCCATCCTCCAGGAATCTGCGACTGATTTGGTTATTCACAGAATGTTGAATTACTCTGCACATTCATTGTAACCGATTCATTCAGAGTGGACCGTGATTCATTCAGATTGCTTTGGCTGTATCGGGCTCTCATTTTTGCATTCAGGTTGAGTTCAGCAGAAAGCACACTTTTCTTAACTGGAAACAACTGGGCAGTCAGCATCCAGCCTTGGTGAAACCGACCAGCTACCGTCTCTCTCTCTCTCTCTCTCTCTCCCCCCCCCCTCTCTCTCTCTCTCTCTCTTACACACACAACTCTCTGTCTCTCCCTCCCTCCCTCCCTCCCTTCCTCCCTCTCCCTTTCTCTCGTTCCCTGGCGTGAAATCACTGCGAGGATTCCAGCGATGCCTTTGCTAAAAGGACTTCATTATGCTCTCAGAATACGGACTAGACAAATATTTAGCTAGGTCATTATAATCCTTTACCCACCGCCCCTCCTACGCAAGCCCCCCCCCCCCCCCCCCCCAAATAGCCCCCCACCCACACCACCGCCCAGCGCACGCTGCCACACGGGGGCCAGTGTTCCACCTCCAACAGAAACAACCCCCTCCACACGCACACACACACACACACACACACACACACACACACCTCCCCCTGGTTGACTGTCTCCATCCTCCACCCTAACACCAGGTGAATGGGAACAACAGGAAAAAAGATTATATATATGTTTTTTTATTTTATTGTTGAGACAGGACTGAAAATGTGGTATAGAGAGAGAAAGAGAGAGAGAGAAAGAGAGAGAGAGGGGGGGGGGGGGACATGCAGCATAGGGCCTGGGCTAGAATCGAACCCGAGCTGCTGCGTTAAGGTCTAGCCTTCATGGTGAGTGCCTCAACCTGATGAGCCCCCAGGGCGCCCCAGAAAAATCGCCACACTTACGGTTAATATCACGCAGGTCGCTGTGAAGGAGGATGGACTTTTCTTTTCCTTCTCTTTAGACCAGATCGCAGGTAAAACGACAAAAAAAAAACACAAAGAAAGACAGAAAGAAGAAAAAGGTAGTGGGAGAAAGGAGAGACATAGATGTGTTCATTTAGAGCAGGATGGACAGAGCGAGAGAAAAAGAAAGGGAAAAAGAAAGAAAGCAGAGATTTAGAGAGATAGAGAGAGAGAAAGAAAGCAGAGATTTAGAGAGATGGGAGAGAGAGAAAGAAAGCAGAGATTTAGAGAGATAGAGAGAGAGAAAGAAAGCAGAGATTTAGAGAGATAGAGAGAGAGAAAGAAAGCAGAGATTTAGAGAGATGGGAGAGAGAGAAAGAAAGCAGAGATTTAGAGAGATGGGAGAGAGAGAAAGGGTAGGAGAAGAAGAGGTTAGTTAGGTGAAGGTGCCGAGGTCTATGCATGTGCACATAGGCTTTCCCTTGCACGTGTCTGCCTGTGTGTGTGTGTGTGTGTGTGTGTGTGTGTGTGTGTGTGTGTCTATGCAAGTGTGTGAGTGTGCGTGTGTGTGCGTGCATGTCTCTGTGCGTGTCTGTGTGTGTGTGTGTGTCTGTGCGATTCTGTAAGTGTGTGTGTGTGTGTGTGTGTGTGCGTGTGTGTGTGTGTAAGACCAGTCAGCTGGCATTGAAAGCAGGCCCAGTGCGTTCTCCCCCCGGGTGCTTGGGTACCAGGAAATTGAAGGATCTACTGGCCCTACGCTCTCCAGTCACGTGACCTCCACGTCCCCCTCCGTGCCAATGGGATCGCTCTGTTCGCCCGAGAGAGGAAAAAGCCAGCCAATGGGGAGTAAGCATTCAGTTTGGCAGCGAGCCCCGGCTCTGTGTGCCTCGGCCAGTCTTATTTAGCTGCTGTTCATTCAAGCGGGGGCTCAGGTCAAAAAAGAGGCGGTTTACAACCAGCCAGGAACAACTTAATGGCTCCAAGACTGGGTAGAAGTAGCTTCAGTTGCTAGGCAGAAAGTCCTCGAAAGGAAAAGTTTGGGGTTCTCTAACTGTTGGCTGGATGATGGACAGAACAGGACAATGACACATCACACAGTAATGAATGGTTTCGATGTACGAGACTTTATATCATCTTCACATCCAATCAAGGAGAGACGCCGGTTAGGAGAAAAATATATGTACATGATACAATGTCAACGATATCCCTCTATGCAGTAACTAAGGATCCTCTACTGGTTTCCAACCCCAGTATATACTGTAGTCCAGCTCGCCTTAGGGTTCTGAAAAAAAATGGAATAAATAACAGTTCTTGTCCACTGCACTTTGCATTTGATACACATCATTGATTGATGTCAGGTTTTTAAAACAGAGTTTTTTTTTCCGTTTGAACGTTTCCAAAGTGAACTGCCCCATTAAGTGGTCCCATCAGTTAACTGTTGACCCGAAGCAAAGCGCCTGAAATCCTCCGTATACATAAACATATAAATAACCATAAACATATCAATAACCATAAACATCCCTTCATATTAAACCCAGCCACTCTCCTCCCTGGTTTTGTATCCATCCCATATATCCATCCACCTGAAAATGAAACTCCTCCAACAATTGAGTTATGAAGAGGATTGGGCTCGGCTTTGGTGCCTGATCTCCATGAAGTCATAACAGGGACAAGGGGCAGCACAACCTGGCAGACCAAGACACTCATTTATCTCTTTCTTTCTCTCTCTCTCTCTCTCTCTCTCTCTCTCTCTCTCTCTCTCTCTCTCTCTCTCTCTCTTTCTTTCTTTCTTTCTTTCTTTCTTTCTTTCTTTCTTTCTTTCTTTCTTTCTTTCTCTCTTTCTCTCTCTCTCTCTCTCTCTCTCTCTCTCTCTCTCTCTCTCTCTCTCTCTCTCTCTCTCTCTCTCTCTCTCTCTCTCCCTCCCTCCCTCCCTCCCCCCGTTCTCTCACTCCTCTTTCATTCCCTCTCCCCCCTCCTCCCTCTCCTGCTGGCCACGGTGACCGCCGCCTCCAGCTCCTGCTTCTCACATGCCACGGGGGCGAGAGAGGAAGCCAACTTAGGAAGAGAGGGAAGGGAGGGAGGAGAAGGAGAAGAGAGGAAAGACTTATCCTTTCTTTAAGTCTCCCCCTCCGAAACCTCTCGGTGCAGGAGCCCCGGGGGCCCTATAATAAACATTTCATTTCCCCTGGCAAGCCACAGGAGGGCTTAGATGATGTAAAATGGGGCGCTTCAAGAAATGCTTGTCATTCTGTGTATCTGTGTCAGGGTTTGCCGTTTGGGGCTACCGGATGAACGGGGCTTTTCATTCCAAAGATGGGGAGGGGGGGGGGGGGGGGGGGGTTAGCAGCCCCTGGTCTTCAGGAGGGAGGGGTTGGGCTTATCTTTAACGGGCCTTAAGAGGTCAATCCTTTTATTCAGAGATGGGATACATCTCTACATCTATCCTAATAAGAGCTTCACGGCGGTAGTGGTGGTTGTAACTACTGATGGATGGGAGGCCCTGGACAACCAGGAGTGCAGTCTGAGGAATAAGCACATAGAAGCCTTTTTGAAATACAGTCCCTCCTTTGGCCTAGCACCAAGCAGCCTTTAAACTGATGGAAATGTATTTCTTCCAAAATATATATATGTAAATATATATATAAATATATATTTTATATGTTGAGAACGCAGTCTTTCCTGGTGTCACCACCCAAGCACCCGGGGGGAGAACCCGGGGGGGAACTGTGAGGTCACAGAGAGGGGATCTACTGTGAGGTCACAGAGAGGGGATCTACTGTCTCTGTGAGGTCACAGAGAGGGGATCTACTGTGAGGTCACAGAGAGGGGATCTACTGTGAGGTCACAGAGAGGGGATCTACTGTGAGGTCACAGAGAGGGGATCTACAGTGAGGTTACAGAGAGGGGATCAACTGTGAGGTCACAGAGAGGGGATCTACTGTGAGGTCACAGAGAGGGGATCTACAGTGAGGTTACAGAGAGGGGATTTACTGTGTGCTTACCGAGACAGGATCTACTGTGAGGTTACCGAGCCAGGATCTACTGGAGGTTACAGAGAGGGGATCTACTGTGAGGTCACAGAGAGGGGATCTACTGTGAGTTTACAGAGAGGGGATCTACTGTGAGGTCACAGAGAGGGGTCTGTAGACGTGGTGCTTCAGGCCAGGGACTAGCAGCTGTACATAATACTGTACCGCCCAAAAGAATGTTTACCCATTCCATACATTTAAACAGGAAATTAAGAGCCTTTAGCAGTGCTGGGTGTGTGGGTCTCTGTGTGTTTATGTATGTGTGTATGTGTGTGTGTGTGTGTGTGTGTGTGTGTGTGTGTGTGTGTGTGTGTGTGTGTGTGTGTGTGTGTGAGTGTGTGCGTGCGTGTGTGAGTGTGTACAGCATAATTTCAACCATGACCATTCCCAACTGTTAGTTTGAAGGACTGATGGCATTAGTATTGGGGTAAACATTTAGAGCATGGGTGTATGTGTGTGTGGGGGGGCGCGGGGGGGGGGGGGGGGGGGGGTATACTATGAAATGGGTTTGAAAAACCTTGGAAAAAATTGATTTTTCTTTGAATGCAATGGAAGGGAAAGGCTCTTTAAACACACCACCAGGCCAGCCTGTATACATTCCAGAGATTACCTTTGCCACCTTGAAGGTCAACCTAAGGATTCCACTGATAAAATGAAGGCACGATACACTCATTGACAGTGCAGCAGAAAAAATATATTTAGCAAAAAAAAGGATGCTTTCTGAGTAGCTTGCAGTCTTCACTGACTCTTATAATAAAAATATAAATAGTCTTTATTAGACTAGACTTTATTTATATTGCACCTTTCGAAAACAAGCGGCAAGGATGCTGACAAGTTCCAAGTTACAAGGTTGTATCTTTAAACTATCATCAAAGAAGTGTGCTTCTGACATGCAACTAAAGTGTGAAGTCATGGTTAGTTCTGTAACCGTATGCAAAGGAAGCCTTTGAGAGTCCGTGTATGGCCTGGTGGGATCTTGAGAGTGGAAGACAGACAGAATGGGATGTGTCCTCAGCCGGTGTGCAGGAGGCCAAGCATAGAACAATGTACTCTGCATCTCACACTGCACGCTTATTTACTCCCAGACAAATAAGCACCCTCGCTCTCTAGTCTCATACTATCCCTGCTCTATTCATCTCTCTCTCTTTCTCTCTTTCTCTCTCTCTCTCTTTCTCTCTTTCTCTCTCTCTCTCTCTTGCTCTCTCTCTCTCTCTTTCTCTCTCTCTCTCTCTCTCTCTCTCTCTCTCTCTCTCTCTCTCTCTCTCTCTGTCTCTTCCACCGTCCCTGTTTCTCTCTTTACTCCCCTACTATTCCCCCCTCTCTCTTCCTATCTCTCTCTCTCTTTTTCTTCACCCTCATTTGTCTCTTTTCTCTCTCCTCCTCCATTCTCAGACCTGTATTTTAGTCCGTTGCCGCTCGTAGCCAAACCCTGCCGGCTTCACGCCCCTGCTCTGATTGCAGAGCGGGCGCCTGTTAATCTGCCTCCTCTGAGCGTCACGCTGCCGCTGCTGCCCCTCACCATCGAACTACTCGGAGAATCATTCCCGTTATGCGTTATAATTGCAACAACGTGTTTTTTTCTCTTTCCGCTCCTTATTTTAACAAGCAGGGCCACGCCCGCTGCATCTTTGTTGTGTTTTTTAACGGTGCTCTGTAAAAGAACAGCGTTCTTTTATGTCTTCACAGGAATGCATGGTGGGCAGTCTCTGTGAACTCATATACATGATAATGATGGTGGCCCTGGCCTTTAGGATGTACAGGGCTCACGGTGAACAACATTACTGGGAAAAGGTTTACACTGTAACTCTGAACTAGAACTGAACTCGACATGAAGTGAACTGAACTGAACCTGAGGTGAACTGAACTGAACTGAACCTAACTGAACCTGAACTGAACCTGAATTGAACTGAACTGAACCTAACAACCTGAACTGAACTGAACTGAACTGAACTGAACTGAACTGAACTGAACCTGAACTGAACTGAACTGAACCTAACTGAACCTGAACTGAACTGAACTGAACTGAACTGAACCTAACTGAACCTGAACTGAACTGAACCTAACTGAACCTGAACTGAACTGAACTGAACAACGAGGACCAAGACTTACGCGACATAGAGAGGAAGGAGTACTGTCAAAAAACGAAATAATATCAGCAGTCATTACGAATGATCATTAGATTACCAACGCCAAAGACATCTAAGTACGACTATTATTTCATTTATTTTGTTTATTTAAACGTGTAACCAGGTAATTGACTGAGAACAAGTTCTTTTTTATAGCAAAAACCTGAATTACAAAACGACAAAAATGTTAACATTTATACAAGTTACAAGGAATTAACAACAAACAGCAGTTAAAATGATTAGACTTAAGAAAGTCAAGGCAATGTAATGATCAGAAACAAGAACACTCAGTCACAATAATTGCTTCTATTTTTCTCTTGAAAAGAGAGATGGAAATAGTCAAGTTTCAATGTTTGTTGGAGTTTATTCCATTTATATGGAGCATAGAAGCAAAATGCTCTTTTACCTAGTTCAGTATTTACCTGTGGGATGTTTGATACTAAGTCTACCTGAGCTCGACTATTATAATTTGTGTCTAACATTTAAGAGACATGTGAGGTAAAAAGGTATCAAGCTAACTTGTTACAGTATTGAAGGCCTGTTCTCCAGTTTAAACATTCATCGTAGCAACGTCTTCTTAATTATGATGATGATATTAATAATATTAATAATAATAATAACAAAATGGAAGCATTCTGAGTGGAGTGAGCTCATTCCTGCGGCTGCCTCCAACTTTGAAAAATAATAACACACAAAACACAAAGACTGCTTGTTCGAAGCCAGTGACTCCAAATTGAATCAGCATAATTGCCTTCTCATAAAAGCATTGTTGCTTGGTGAAGCTAGGCCACATTATATATATATAGACCACATTATAATATGCACTGAGGAGAAAGTTTTATTTTCCATAAGTCATCATTCATATAAAACCAAATGTTAGCTCAATGCTGAAGTGGTATACCACTTGTAAAAAACACAGGAAATTATTACACCATGTTAATATTGTTTTACAGACTTATTTTTTTCTCTCTCTTTCTTTCCACACGCTGGTTCCATAACTGTGTCAAAGTGTGGGCCATAATTCTCCACAAACACACCGTGTCCTGACAAGGACGTACAAGGAAATTTATGGCACCCCTCTCTGCAAAGCCTTTTTTAATTTACACACTTGGCATGAGCAGACATCCTTTCACACTACACTAGGAACTGAGGGACCAGGTGGGAAAACCTGAAGTGGAATCGATTGGACTGGACATGGACTGAGCTGGTCCCTCCCAGAATGGAATGAACTGAACGAAACTATATAAAATATTAGAGTAATAGAATGGACTTTATTAGGCTGCAGAGACTCTCCTTACCCCCCAAAACACTGTCTTACAGTCTAACAGCAACAGGACCTGTCTTACTGTCTAACAGTAACAGAACCTGTCTTACAGTATAACAGTAACAGGACCTGTCTTACTGTCTAACAGTAACAGAACCTGTCTTACTGTCTGACAGTAACAGGACCTCTTACAGTCTAACAGTAACAGAACCTGTCTTACAGTATAACAGTAACAGGACCTGTCTTACTGTCTAACAGTAACATAACCTGTCTTACTGTCTGACAGTAACAGGTCCTGTCTTACTGTCTAACAGTAACATAACCTGTCTTACTGTCTAACAGTAACAGAACCTGTCTTACAGTATAACAGTGACAGGACATGTCTTACTGTCTAACAGTAACAGAACCTGTCTTACTGTCTAATAGTAACATATCCTGTCTTTCTGTCTAACAGTAACAGGACCTGTCTTACAGTCTAACAGTAACAGGACCGGTCTTGCTGTCTAACAGTAACAGGACCTGTCTAACAGTAACAGGACCGGTCTTGCTGTCTAACAGTAACAGGACCTGTCTAACAGTCTAACAGTAACAGGACCTGTCTAACTGTCTAAACAGTATTTGCAGTCCAGCTGGGTGCTGCGCTGTCTTCTGACTGTGTGTGTGTGTGTGTGTGTGTGTGGGGGGGGGTCGGTATGAGTGAGTGCGTGCGTGTGTGTGTGTGTGTGTGTGTGTGTGTGTGTGTGTGTGTGTGTGTGGAGGCAACACCAGTCAGTGAATACACTCTCTATGTGCTGCTGTTATTTCTAGGGGAGGAGGGAGATGTAGGGAGAATAAGGTAAAGAGAGAGGGATGGAAGCAGGGAGGGAAGAGGGAAAGAGAGAGGGATGGAGGCAGGGAGGGAAGAGGGAAAGAGAGAGGGCTGGTGGGTAAAAAGATCATTTCTAGTGGCAAGGAATGAAAAGCAGGCCTTACTAAAATATACGTATATTCCACTGTTTTATTTCTCTGTCTGTATGACCAATCGCTCACAGTGTTATGTGTTGGAAAAAATTAACAAAGTCTGTAATCTCATAAACTCCGTTTTCTGAAAGCATATATACATTTTCTTGATAAATAATTATGCCGATACAGCATAAGTTAAAGTGGGTCTGTCTCCCGTTCTCTCTCCCCCTCTCTCTCCCTCTCTCTCTCTCTCCCTCTCTCTCTCTCCCTCTCTCTCTTTATCTCTCTCTCTCTCTCTCTCTCTCTGTCTCTCTCTCTCTCTCTCTCTGTCTCTCTCTCTCTCTCTCTCTCTCTCTCTCTCTCTCAGTGCAACAGGCCGTGGAGAGGCTCTGGACTTGCGTGTTTCAGGTAGCCACCCCTCCCTACCTCCAACCCCCCCACCCTCCTCTTCAGGCTCCTCCAAGGGTCAACACACTGTTACATCACAAAAGCTGGATTCATGCTCAGCTCCTGGAGGTAGGACACAGGGCACTCTCTCTCTCTCTCTCTCTCTCTCTCTCTCTCTCTCTCTCTCTCTCTCTCTCTCTCTCTCTATCAATCTATTTCTCTCGCTCTTTCTCTCTGCTTCTCTCTCTCTCTTTGTCAATCTATTTCTATCTCTGTCTGCTTCTCTATCTATCTATCTATCCATCTATCTATCTATCTATCTATCTATCTATCTATCTATCTATCTATCTATCTATCTATCTATCTATCTATCTATCTATCTATCTATCTATCTATCTATCTATCTATCTATCTATCTATCTATCTATCTATCTATCTATCTATCTATCTATCTATCTATCTATCTATCTATCTATCTATCCATGTCTCTCTCTATGTTGTTCTCTCTCTATCTCTACCTTCCCTTATTTTAAAAAGAAAAAACAACCTTTTCAACAATTCTCTGTTAGCTTCCATTCATTCCCTTCCTCCCCAATGGGCTATACTCTACTGGTTTCTCTTCCTGTCAACCTCCTCCTCCTCCTTCCACCCTCCTCCTCCTCCTCCTCCTCCCTCCTCCTCCTCCTCCTGGTCTTTATCATAACATACTCTGTTTCTCGCTGTCCTCCCTTCTTTTTCCTGGATCCAGGTAAATGGAGGCTCAGAGAGAGTTGGGCAGCTGAAGCCACTGGCTGGACCAAAACCCTTCCTGTCTAAAAAAAAGAAACCTCATAAATACTGTCACAGGGTAGTTAGGTACCACCGCTTGAAAAAAACTTCCTCCAGACTTTTGTCACCAGAAATATCTAAAAAGATAATACAGTCCTGTGTGGAACACAAGTTTTTTTTCAAACGGTGGTACCAAACTGAACTGAAGTGACTAAACTGAACTGAAGTTACCAAACTGAACTGAACGAGAATGGTTTGCTTATTCTTCTAAAATGTGCCGCTGTAAATTGCATCCATCTGGTCCAGCAGAGGGTGTAGGTTTGGCTATACCGTAGTGGGAAAACACAATACAGTAAACCAGGTTAACTTCCAAAGCATCCAAACCACTTATTAAACGACAAGTGAGGGGCAGCTACAGAACCAAAGTTTGGTGTCAGGGGGAGTTTCTGAAACAATGTGACAATGCTGCCCCTGGTGGTCATAAGATATCATTACACATGTTAATGTGGAAAGCTTTGAGGCTACTGGGTCCATGAACACAGAATTAATTTGGACGGCTTTTTGAACTGCGCAGAAACCGCGCTACCATCTAGAATCACTGTTGGTATTGCACAATCCTCTTTATATTGTAGTGATTTGACAGACAGGGGTGTAGACATACAAAGTATAAAAACATCATATGTACCGGAGTATTTATATTTACAACAACTTTGACTTCATTACATTTTCGGAAGAAGAGAAGTACACCCATACATTCACACAGAGACCCCACGTTGCTTGTTACAAAATGGAATTAGTTCATCCTCACCACCTACCTTTGTGAGTGTAGTTTGCTATTCTACTCCAGGCAGCATGCAACTGTAGTTAAAGAGTTAAGAATGTGACGGTTCATTCTAAACTACTAAAACATTTGTTTGTTGAGAGTCACTAAAACTAATTTGCAGTAGCCTACAAAGCAAATTGAATCATATTGATGTTGCTGTAAGTGTTTTCTGGCCTACCTGAACTTTCATGTCAAACCAACTGAGGTTACATAGGCCTATGTGATCCATTAGTCCCCTACAGTATAAACAGATATTGCTCACAAACATAGACGGTACACCGATAGACTAAATAAAAAAGGTACTTGACGTAGCAATAATTGAATACACTCACTACACTACAACTGATTGTCTCTTCACCCAGTGCTCTATTAGCTAGCAGCATCAAAGTTACTCCAGTTAGCTACTTTTAATAATGGTGGTTCTCCTTAGCCTAGCTATTATTGGCTATGACTGATCATTTTTGC
>CM030172.1:3412222-3429722 GCA_017639675.1 Aplochiton taeniatus
GCCACCGTCTCTCTGCCAAAATAAACATGTATGTACGCGACGTGTTCTGGAAAACACAAGAGTTTTCTACTTAAAGGGCTCGAGGGTGGAGTTCTTCCTGGAGTCGGAGACGTTCCTGCCTGCAGTGGTGCATAGGGAGGAGGAACGTTTGTGTGGGTTGTGTAAGTGGCACAAACACACTGGGCTCAAAGGAAGCGGCTTACCCTTATATCTAAACATCACACTCCTCCCACGATGGTGGTGAGGGAGGGGGAGGCGGGGGTCAGTACAGACCTCTGCTTCTACTCTGCGGTGGTTTTCCATACAAGCTGGACTGGACTGGACTAGACTAGACTAGACTAGACTAGACTAGACTGGACTGGACTGGACTGGACTGGACTGGACTGGACTGGACTGGACTGGCCATTGGAAAATATGGACTGGATTAGACTGGACACTGTGAACTGAATACTGCTTTGGACTGGAACAGACTTATCTTTACTGGACACTGGAAAGTCTGGATTTCACACTGGACTGCACTCCTCCGGACTGGACAACAGAAGTCTAATGTGAACAGTCCAAGAGAACTAAGGGATAATCACTCTCTCTCTCTCGCTCTCTTCCCCCTTTCTCTCTCTCTTACTTTTCTCTGAGCAACTCTCCCATCCCTTCCACCTCTCTCTCTCCCTCCCTCTCTCTCTCTCTGTCCCCATATCTCTCTTTTTATACCTTTTTATACCCCCCCCTCTCTATCTCTCTCTCTCTCTCTCTCTCTCTCTCTCTCTCTCTCTCTCTCTCTCTCTTTCTCTCTGTCCCCATATCTCTCTTTTTATTTCCTCTCTCGCTCTTTCTCCCAGGAGGCCATTTGCTGGCCTGGTTTCTAATGTAGTTGTGAATCTGCCCACAGAGACGTTGAGACCACCGTACCATATCTCGGGTAACAGCTTTGAGACAGTTTACAATGACAGAGGAACTCACAGCCTGGTGAGGTTACAGCTTCCCAATGCTTGTGGGAACGCAACGCAAACAGACGGACAAATGGTCCCATTCAACACACACACACACACACACACACACACACACACACACACACACACACACACACACACACACACTAAACATGTTGAAATGAATTACTCTAATAATGATGTCTACTTCTCTCGAAAGACAACAGTGGGGTCATCCTGGCTGCTTACTTTTGTGTGCACAGACATCAGTTGGTTGGTCAGATAGTAAAACAGGAGGGTTAGAATGACAATAAATAATAATAATAATAAACATCCAAAACTGTTTGAAAGAGCTTGATCATTTAATATTTAATATTTAATATATTTAATACAAAAGAAAAGTCCACAGAAGAGACTTTCCTTTTAATGGTAAACATTCCACTTCCGAGTTCTCTCATTACTTGACCGGAGTAATTAAAAAAAGTTGTTTGACCGGAAACAGACGACCTAAACAACCGTGATTGAAAGATAGGAAACGTAACCGCATTTAGACCAACTAGAACAATTTGGACACTGGCCTCTGTCCTAGTGTAATTTGGTTGGACCTGGTACCCTGCAATACACAGTGGAGTCCAGCGTTGAGTCTACTAGTGGCCGAACCAACACCCAAACCGCCCAAAACAAACAGTCCGGCCACGGCCAGCCAGCTTCAGAAATAACCCAAGTGTAGCATGACGAGCTGCGTCAACAGCCGCCAACCTGACAGACTGGAGAATACCGTGGCAAGGCTTTGTCAGCCCCCGGAGGGATGCAGACAGGAAGTGACACGCAGGAAGTGACATACAGGAAGTGGAGGTGAGAGGAAGAGGAGGATACCAAATGACTGATAGATTTCAAAGACACCGGGCTGTAACATTTCTGTCCAGAAATAGTTTCTAAGTCCTTGTGAATATGTGAAAAGGTTAAGTGGAACGTAGTCGACAAGGTTTATGCTACAACTGTTAAACAGGTTAGTTGGAGGTCGAGCCTTTGAGAAAGTAAATCAAATTAAAAGCTAAGAGAAAGTCAGTATGCGGCATGGAACTATTCATCAATCAGAGTCCAAACAATAAAAAAACGACTTTTGCTGTTATTGCATACACTTGCATCTATATATTCTCTGGAACTAATGAGTGTAAACTATGGATGGATTTTTGCAAAGGACGCTAACGTTTCCTGACTGTACGTGAACGCGAGAGAACACAAACTATTTTTGGAGGGTTTCCAGGATCACAAAACTACACATACAGTCCTGTGCAAAAGTTTTAGGCAGATGTGAAAAAATGCTGGCAAAAATTGTGTGGTCACAGCAAATATTGTTTGATTTAGATTGTTCATTTGTTCATTCACTTTGCATTTAGTTAATTTATAAAAACAAAAAGCGCTCTTACTTTACACACCTTCCTAAAACTTTTGCACGGTACGGTAAATAAGAGGGTTTACGCTGGACCACACACCATCCGAAAACAAACCCACAGGCCCTTCTTCCGAGACGCGTTTTGGCACTAGAACACGTTCAGCACTGCATGTACCGAGGGCTGTGATTACAGTGCTCACTTACTCCTAACTAAAGCTCCTAACTAGAGCCGGTGTAGTCTCTGCCTCTCTGTCTGTCTAATTTAAGATTCTCAATGACAGCCTTTGGGTTCGGAGAGATGGCTCCTGAATTGCTGTTTTTATTTTGATTGCGTGTTGCTGGAGGTTGACTGGATTTCTTTAAGACGATATAAAAAACATCATCACTAAAAACACACCATGGTCATAATTGCTTATTCCCGGTTTGTCCTCTCAAACCCTTAAAAATGTCACGATCACCAATATAAATTCAAAAGCAAATAAATAGCTGATCAATCATTCCTAGGTTCTACATTATGGCTCAATGACACATCGAAGGTACCCCCCCCTCTCCACAGCCCCCCCCCCTCTCCACAGCCCCCCCCCCCCCTCCCACTTGAGCCTAAACCAACTCCAGCCTTCACCTCCGTACTCCATGAACTCCTAGGGAGCGCAGAGAGGAGCGGGCGGCCTGCGTCTCAAGTCCGGGCTGGTTCCGTCTCAAAGGCCACTTTTGGAAACAGAACCCCCATTCAAGTCAGATTAGGATCGACTTCTGAGGAAGAGGGGGCACAATGGAGCCACTGATCTGGAGCCAGCTGAGACACACCAGATAGTTTCCCTGTTTCTGTCGTCTGAGGGACACTCTTTAGCAATGGAAGCACAGGTCGCTGGCTAGCTAAGTCACTGGTGAATCTGGGGCGACACACATACTGTATATAGACTGCTGTTTTGGTTTTATATATATACATATATATATATATATATATATATACAGTCCCCTCCAAAAGTATTGGAACAGTAATGCCAATTCCTTTATTTTTGCTGTAGACTGAAAGCGTTTGGGTTTGACACCAAAAGATGAATATGAGACAAAAGATCAATATGTCAGCTTTTATTTCCAGGTATTTTCATCTGGATCTGATAAACAACTTAGAAGATATCCTTATTTGAAAAGAAAGACCACATTTTTAGATGAGCAAAAGTATTGGAACAGATAGACTTGAAATGGATTTAAGTGAATAAGACTCAATATTTTGTTGCAAATCCTTTACTTTCAATAACTGCATCAAGCCTGCGACCCATGGACATCACCAAACTTTTGCATTCTTCTTTTGTTATGCCTTTCCAGGCTTTCACTGCAGCCTCTTTCAGTTGTTGCTTGTTTTGGGGGGTTTCTCCCTTCAGTCTCCTTTTAAGAAGGTAAAAAGAATGCTCTATAGGGTTTAAGTCTGGAGATTGACTTGGCCAGTCTAGGACCTTCCACTTCTTGCCCCTGATGAACTCCTTTGTTGCTTTTGCAGTGTGTTTAGGGTCATTATCTTGCTGCATGACAAAGGATCTCCCAATCAGTTTGGTTGCATCCTTCTTTAAATTGGCAGACAAAATGTTTCTGTAGACTTCCGAATTCATTTTGCTGCCGCCATCATGTGTTACATCATCAATGAAGATTAATGAGCCCGTCCCAGAAGAAGCCATTGAAGCCCAAGCCATCACATTACCTCCACCGTGTTTCACAGATGAGCTTGTGTTTTGGGGGTCATGAGCAGATCCTTTTTTTCTCCAAACCTTAGCCTTTCCATCACTCTGGTAGAAGTTAATCTTCGTCTCAGCAGTTCATAAAACTTTTTCCCAGAATTTTTGAGGCTCGTCTCTGTACTTTTTGGCAAAATCCAGCCTGGCCTTCCTATTCTTTATGCTAATGAATGGCTTGCATCTTCTGGTGTAGCCTCTGTACTGTTGTCCATGAAGTCTTCTGCGAACAGTGGATTCTGAAACCTTCACTCCTGCCCTCTGGAGGTTGTTGTTGATCTCACCAACAGTAGTTTTAGGGTCTTTCTTCACAGCTCTGACAATGTTTCTGTCGTCAACTGCTGTTGTTTTCCTTGGTCGTCCCGTTCGATGTCTGTTACTTAGTACACCAGTAGTTTGTTTCTTCCTGAGGATATTCCAAATTGTTGTACTGGCTATGGCTAGTGTCTGTGCAATGGCTCTGATTGATTTCCCATCTTCTCTTAGCTTCACAATTGCTTTCTTTTCACCCATAGACAGTTCTCTGCTTTTCATGTTGATTACTATAACTGCAGTCTGCACAGGCAAAACCAGAATCTGAAACTGAGCCTAGACATTCAGTGTTATTTATTGTTTGAATAATAAATGTAATAAGACCCACCTGGGCAACAAAACACACCTGTTAGTCACATGTTCCAATACTTTTGCTCAACAAAAAATGTGGTGTTCCTTTACAAATAATGATATCTTCTAAGTTGTTTATCAGATCCAGATGAAAATACCTGGAAATAAAAGCTGACATATTGATCTTTTGTCTCATATTCATCTTTTGGTGTCAAACCCAAACGCTTTCAGTCTACAGCAAAAATAAAGGAATTGGCATTACTGTTCCAATACTTTTGGAGGGGACTGTATATATATATATATATATATATATATATATATATATATATATATATATACCTGTATATATATCCAGGTACTGCTTCAAATAGGGCACTGCTGGAAGAGAGACACAGTCATTCTCAGTTGCTTTCCACTGTATAAATAAATAAAACATTAAAACAAACCAGCTCTTATACCAGGTGCATAAAAGATCCCCACTGACCAGCATAGAAAACAATGGATGGCCATTTTCACCGACCAGCACAGGAACGACCACTCTGTCCTTTGCTCCCTGCTAAGAATAAATAAAACCAAAAATAAACACATCAACCAAGCCAGCCAGACGGTCACTGCTATAGTGCCTAGCCTGCGTTAAAACAACCTGCAATCAGACCAAAATAGTACAGTGTTTTATTCAAAGTGAATCTCAGGTAAAGGATCTCTAAGCTTATTCTGGTATATATATATATATATATATATATATACAGTGGGGCCAAAAAGTATTTAGTCAGCCACTGATTGTGCAAGTTCTCCTACTTAGAAAGATGAGAGAGGTCTGTAATTTTCATCATAGGTACACTTCAACTATGAGAGACAAAAATGAGAAAAGAAATCCAGGAAATCACATTGTAGGATTTTTTAAGAATTTATTTGTAAATGATGGTGGAAAATAAGTATTTGGTCACCCACCAACAAGCAAGATTTCTGGCTCTCACAGACCTGTAACTTCTTCTTTAAGAAGCTCTTCTGTCCTCCACTCGTTACCTGTATTAATGGAACCTGTTTGACCTCGTCATCTGTATAAAAGACACCTGTCCACAGCCTCAAACAGTCAGACTCCAAACTCAACCATGGCCAAGACCAAAGAGCTGTCGAAGGACACCAGGAAGAAAATTGTAGACTTGCACCAGGCTGGGAAGAGTGAATCTGCAATAGGCAAGCAGGTTGGTGTGAATAGATCAACTGTGGGAGCAATTGTAAGAAAATGGAAGACATACAAGACCATTGATAATCTCCCTCGATCTGGGGCCCCACGCAAGATCTCATCCCGTGGGGTCAAAATGATCATGAGAACGGTGAGCAAAAATCCCAGAACTACACAGAGGGACCTGATGAATGACCTGCAGAGAGCTGGGACCAAAGTAACAAAGGCTACCATCAGTAACACACTACGCCGAGAGGGACTCAAATCCTGCAGTGCCAGGCGTGTCCCCCTGCTTAAGCCAGTACATGTCCAGGCCCGTCTGAAGTTTGCCAGAGAGCATATGGATGATCCAGAAGAGGATTGGGAGAATATCATGTGGTCAGGTGAAACCAAAATAGAACTTTTTGGTAAAAACTCAACTCGTCGTGTTTGGAGGAAGAAGAATGCTGAGTTGCATCCCAAGAACACCATACCTACTGTGAAGCATGGGGGTGGAAACATCATGCTTTGGGGCTGTTTTACTGCAAAGGGGACAGGACGACTGATCCGTGTTAAGGGAAGAATGAACGGGGCCATGTATCGTGAGATTTTAAGCCAAAACCTCATTCCATCCGTGAGAGCATTGAAGATGGAACGTGGCTAGGTCTTCCAGCATGACAATGATCCCAAACACACCGCTCGGGCAACGAAGGAGTGGCTCCGTAAAAAGCATTTCAAGGTCCTGGAGTGGCCTAGCCAGTCTCCAGACCTCAACCCCATAGAACATTTTTGGAAGGAGTTGAAAGTCCGTGTTGCCCAGCGACAGCCCCAAAACATGACTGCTCTAGAGGAGATCTGCATGGAGGAATGGGCCAAAATACCAGCTGCAGTGTGTGCAAACCTGGTGAAGACTTACAGGAAACGTTTGACCTCTGTCATTGCCAACAAAGGTTATGTTACAAAGTATTGAGTTGAACTTTTGTTATTGACCAAATACTTATTTTCCACCATCATTTACAAATAAATTCTTTAAAAATCCTACAATGTGATTTCCTGGATTTTTTTTCTCATTTTTGTCTCTCATAGTTGAAGTGTACCTATGATGAAAATTACAGACCTCTCTCATCTTTCTAAGTAGGAGAACTTGCACAATCAGTGGCTGACTAAATACTTTTTGGCCCCACTGTATATATATATATATATATATATACACAGTACTGTGTGATAAGTTTTAGGCAGGTGTGTAAAGTTAGAATGCTTTCAAAAATCGAAGTGTAAATAGTTGTTTGTTATCGATTAACTAAATGCAAAGTGAATGAACAAATTTACAATCTAAGTCGAATCAATATTTTCTGTGACCAATCTTCGCTTTCTAATTTTTGCCAGTATTCTTTCACACCTGCCCAAAGCTTTTCACAGTACTATATATATACATATATCTCCACAGATCCTACAAATAGATAACTACTCTCTTTGATGTGAAGGACAACGTCCGTCCATTAGGAGGTCATAGAAGTCCTTTAGTGTCTCCTCGTCACCCAGACCCAGGTCCCACAGAGGCCCCAGGGGGCCCCTACAGAGCACTAATGAGATGGGTGGCACAGCAAGGCGGTTTGAACGGGAAAAGCCCACTTTGTAATTACCTCTCTCCTTCATCGAGGGTGGATTCTCTGTTTGGGCCCATGCTTTAGTTCCGCACGCCTTATTTTAGCTGGTTTGACTGCTGTGTGATTAGAGGACAGCGGTCACACACACACACGCACACACACGCACACACCGAGTACGCCTGCATGCACACACGCAAAGACACAGGCTTGCGAGCAAGTACACACACACACAAATAAACACAACACACACACACACACAAACGCGCAACACAAAATCACAGACATCAATCGGTAAATAAATATACTGTAGTATTCATATACACTACATATACAGTTCTGCAGAGAGATGGTCTTTTTGTAACGTTCAGCCCCTATTTTCATGTGAAGTAAACTGACAGCATTTCATTTTTACGTATGGTTAAACTGACAGACGGCACTCTAGTACTCCACTGAGGGACGTCCCTCTTGAGTCAGTTAGTCTCCTGACTTAAGCCTGAGAGAGGCACTAACAAAGGGCCTGCAGCAGCTAGAGACACTAAGCCTCTAAACCAAGCTGAGCTGGGCTGAGCTTACCTGAGCTGAGAGAGGCACTAACAAAGGGCCTGCAGCAGCTAGAGACACTAAGCCTCTAAACCAAGCTGAGCTGAGCTGAGCGGAGCTAGACCAAACTTAGTCTTGCGTAACCATTCCCCCAAATCTCGTCCTGTCAAACTCGACTGGAGGTCTGGAAACTTTCATATACAAAGGTGCTCTTTTCTTAGCCTTCCAAACTGGAGGGCACGCACTTGATTGGCCATTATAAACGTCACTCACTCTTTGGCAAAACCCTCCTCCTCCCAAGACATACCCCCTTCCTGGTTTGGTGCGATTCTGTTCCAATACGAGAGGGCACCTAAACAGAAATCCACCTCGGTCTTTGAAGCTCCGCCCATTTCAATACGTAAGTGGTTGTTTTGAATAGTAACAAGGTGACATCAAGATCTTCACCTCTTTCATACGCACTTTCACTATCAAACGTCCCCTGGCAACTGGAACCGGGACTGGACCGAACTGAACTCAACCGAGTTGAACTCAACCGAGCTAAGCGGAACTAAACTCAACTCTCAGTTCAGGGGTGAACTCTCGATACGTAACTGTACTGAGCTGTCCCGGGCCTGGCTTACCTGGGTTTTTCGTCCACATTATAGCAGCTAGAAAAGTGCTCCTCAAAGAGGACTGATCTGTCCCAGTAAGGTGTGGGTGCGTGTCAGCAAAGTCTGGTAAAGGCCCTAAGCCGCTGGATCCCAGTCCATCGGAGTCGAAGTGGCTTCTGCCAGAGACACCAGGATATGGATCCACAGACTGGGCTATAGGCACTGGTCTGAACAGAGCATGCTAACACTAGTAAATGAGATGGAGAAAAAATAGCCCCTCCATCTTTGCTCAAACACAGGACATTTATTTCCGTCCAGACCCGCTGCCCCTCCCCCCCACCCAAACCTCTCACTGACTGTTTGTCAAACGTTCCTATTGGCTCATGAATGCTGGGTGTTGTCACCTTCACGGTGTGTATAGTGCCCCTTTGACAGACAGGAATAAGAGGTGCAGTTAAGTATGTCTGTGATGGGCTGTGCGGACATCCGTCCAGTAGAGGGCGCTGGAGGACCGTGGTGGTGAGGAAGCATTCCTCTGACAGGTCAACAGGTTGCAACAGGTGAGTTCAATCTGGTGATCAGTCAGAGGAATGCTATGTAAAGGTGTTGGTTGGTAGGAGGATGGCAGAGAGAGAGAGAGAGAGAGAGAGAGAGAGAGAGAGAGAGAGAGAGAGAGAGAGAGAGAGAGAGAGAGAGAGAGAGAGAGAGAGAGAGAGAGAGAGAGAGAGAGAGAGAGAGAGAGAGAGAGAGAGAGAGAGAGAGAGAGAGAGAGAGAGAGAGAGAGAGAGAGAGAGAGAGAGAGAGAGAGAGAGAGAGAGAGAGAGAGAGAGAGAGAGAGAGAGAGAGAGAGAGAGAGAGAGTAACTGAATAAAACATCATTTCCAAACATAATTTTGTGGTGTGGTCTAGTCAGAACCTCACAATATCATACACCCAAACTGTCTCTTGTTTCATGTACAGTATTATTAAAAGGGATCTAGACATTTAATTGAATGGAAAACACAACACAACTTTAAAAACCTTTTTAACAGCTTCTCCTTGCTTACAGCGAGCACAGCCAAAGAACACAAACTAAATTATCAAAATAGAACGAAAAAGAGTGGTGTGGAAATACTGGCATCAGCAGGCCTAGACTGAGTCAAGGTGGTGAGCCATGGTAACCCAAAGCCCAAATGAAAGATTAGGACGTTTGTCCAACGGGGATGTCACCAGGAAGAGTAAGGTTTCTTATTGGGGTTTGGGCCTCTGTGTCTAGAGAGAAAACACCCATGGCCACAAGCACCCGAGCACGGATACCAGAGTACAGGCTCAGGATAAAGTCGCACACACACACACACACACACACACACACACACACACACACACACACACATCCACACAGGTATTAATACTAACCAACTCATTTAGACTCATACACACACACACCCACATTGGTTTAGCGCGTGCACACACACACACACACAGACACACACACAGACACACACTGTTACGCCCCGGCTTGAGGGAAGCAACATAGAGGAGTCAAAAACAAGTATGTGCTGTAAAAAAAGGTTTATTTGACACAAAGGACAGCAGTGCTGCTAATGCTATTGCTAATGCTAATGCTGCTAATGCTGGCTGCAGTCAGAGAGAGAGAGAGAGAGAGAGTGGGTGGAGCCTCCCCAAGGCTTTTATAGGCAAGCAGGCAGGTGACAGAGATCAATGAGGAAATGGGGGAGGAGTTTCTGGTCACCTGCAAAACAGAGAACAGCAGCAGCTTTGGGCCATAACACCCCCTTCCATAAGAAGGTTGGTATAAGGAACCAATATAACACTTATTTACACTATTATTTACTATGAGTTCTTCCCACGGATGTGCTGGATGTCCAGGTCAAACCGGATGTCCAGGTCAAACCCTTGCTAGAACAGGCGCCATCGCATTCAGTTTTTCATTCTGCTAACAGAAACAGGGGGTTGTGGTCGGTGTAGACCGCTGGGGCCTGACTAGGAGAGACATAGACGTCGAAATGATTCAAGGCCCGAGTAAGGGCAAAAGCCTCTTTCTCTATGGTCGAGTAACGATCCTGGTGCACACAGGAGCCCCCCCCACCCCCCCACCCCACCCCCCCCCACACACACACACACACACAATACACCCTCTTGAATATGATGAAAAGGTACGACTATCAAAGCTCTAATCACTCAAGCCATTGACTTCCACTACCAGAGTACCCCCCTCTAAACCTCAGTTCAACCTAAGCCCCCCGTAGCCAGAGCAAACAGGGTCTAAATAAAACCGTGTGTGTGTTCCTCAGAGGGTGGGATGAATGTGTGTGTGTGTGTGTGTGTGTGTGTGTGTGTGTGTTCCTCAGAGGGTGGGATGAATGTGTGTGTGTGTATTCCTCAGAGGGTGGGATGGATGTGTGTGTGTGTGTGTGTGTGTGTGTGTGTGATCCTCGGAGGGAAAGATGGATGTGTGTGTGTGTGTGTGTTCCTCGAAGGGAAAGATGGATGTGTGTGTGTGTGTGTGTGTGTGTGTGTTCCTCGAAGGGAAAGATGGATGTGTGTGTGTGTGTGTGTGTGTGTGTGTTCCTCGAAGGGAAAGATGGATGTGTGTGTGTGTGTGTGTGTGTGTGTGTGTGTTCCTCGGAGGGAAAGATGGATGTGTGTGTGTGTGTGTGTGTGTGTGTGTGTGTGTGTTCCTCGAAGGGAAAGATGGATGTGTGTGTGTGTGTGTGTGTGTGTGTGTGTGTGTGTGTGTGTGTGTGTTCCTCGAAGGGAAAGATGGATGTGCATGTGTGTGTTTCCCTCACAGCAGCAGCAGCAGAGATGCAGCAGGTCTCTCTGAGTGCAGTCATTCATCACAGGTCAGTGAGCTCTGTGCCACCCACACGCAGTTTACCGACCCCTCGACCCCTCGACCGCACATTAACAAGCACAGCGGGCGGCACGTGAGTGTGTGTGTGTGTGAGTGTGTGTGTGTGTGAGTGTGTGTGTGTGTGAGTGTGTGTGTGTGTGGAGATCGACCGTTTATCTGTAAGAAGGTGTGTTCATTTCAGTGTCGGCGAATGTGTGAGAATTGATGAGCGTTAGTGTGTGTAAGTGTGCGTGTGTGTGTGTGTGTGTGTGTGTGTGTGTGCGTAAATGTATGGGAGTGTGTGTCTAAGTGTGTGTGTGTGTCTGTGTGTGTATAAACACTGCGCGGCCAAAGGCTTCCCTGCTGTCTCCTCTTTTCCAAACCGTCCTGGAAAATCCCAACAACTCGATGGACGGACTCCTTGATGGTGGCGGTGGCTTCTGGGTAGCCTGAGGAATGGATGGGTGCCACAGTCAGACATAAAAGAGAGGGGATTCTTACTCAACCCTCAGAGCACATTAGTGGGATGCTGCCTGGGGGAGTGGGTGGTGGGCGGGGCAGGCCAGTAGAGAGGTAGCATGAAATATGTATATGCTACTACATAGGAATGCTGTGATGTAAATAGGGGAGGGTTAATAAGCTGTAGCTTCAGCCTACACCTTTTCTTTCGGTTACTTTTCCTTTCGTTCATGTAGCTGATTCTACATGCATTCATTATGGAAATTTGAATCAGCGAAATAAAAATTTGACTACTACATAACTGAACTGAATGAACGGAGGGGGTATTCATGGTCAAAACGCCACCAGGCCCCCGCTAAACCACTAGCCAGGCAGCCAGAGCCTCTCCTCTTCACGGCCTTGTTCCTGGAGCGTCGACCGTCTCCCTGGGTGGCTTCTTCAGACGTTACTCACTTTGGAAACCCTCGAAACTGCCACCAAAGTGACTCCTGCGGAAACTTCCTGTCGGTCCTGTCTCGAGTGCGCCACTCAACACGGTCCCCCTTGAGTTTGGCGGAAACCCTCCACAACTTCGGTCCCATTTTGTCGAGTAGACCAAGTGTCAGAAAGAGAGCGATATTTAATTAATGAATGGCATAATTACGTATTATGTATTAATATTATATTGTGTAGTATTATTAAAATCTAACTAAATGAAACCAATTTTCAGGCATTAAAAAAAACATTCTAAAGAGCTTTGGGAAATAATTGCATAGGCTTGGTTTGAGGGTGCGTGCAATAGTGTGTGTGTGTGTGTGTGTGTGTGTGTGTGTGAGAGGGTGTGTGTGTGTGTGTGTGTGTGTGTCTAAGTGTGTTTAAATGGAGTGTGTGTGTGTGTGTGTGTGTTTTGTGAGTAATCAACATATCTAAATAGGCGTAGAAGATTAAAGTTGTTTTTGGCTGCGCGTTGCTAACACTAGTACCAGTGTTCTGCAAGTGCCCAGCTTCATCATTGCGTGGGCTAAATCAGACCGTGGCCTATTCAGCAAGACTCTACATCTATAGACTCGCGCCGACGCTCACAGAGGTGAAGTCGGAGCACGCGAAGCCCAAGTCAAGGACGGAGAGCGTTGAGCCTAATTAATCCCGATTAATCCAGGGGAGCGATCCAAGTGTGCACCCGACGCCGTGCCAGCCAAATTGTTGACATAATTGGTCGGTTGCCAGGCTGCTTAAGCACACAGAGGCGTTGTGTCGAGTAACCCACCCTGATGGGGGCAGACAAGCAAAAGAGAAACAGGATTTACAAAAAATTCTGCAACCCGGCCATCAGTTAGAATAGTCAGTTTATTTCACTTTGAATTAGTTTTACCCTAGGCCAATATTGTGACAGAACGACTGGCAAGGAAGCAAATATAGATATTTGTATTCCAGTGTTAAGCACCCCAAAGTTAAAAGGTCGTAAAAGTTGGTAGTGCATTTTTGTCTGAATGAGTCGATCTAATAATAACCCCAAGTGCAACGGGTATAGCATTATAGAGAGGCTAAATAGTGACTTCTAGTATTTTAATAGTTGGAGCCATGTTAAAACCAATCAAACCGTTGTTAACTTTGCAAAATTACTGCATCAAGCCTCTTTCGGTTATGGTTTAAAGGATTTTGCTTCCAACAACTAGGCCTAATTGGCTTGACTAGTTAGCTTTCTTTAGCAATCAAAGAAAACGAACAGTTGGATTTCTGCTATAATGCCATATAGCTCATTGAAGCTATAATTGAAGAAGATGAAAACGAAAAGAAAATGATAATCGGCACTAGGCAATTGTACCTTGTGGTAATTCTATAGAACAGAGAACATAGAATGAACTCCCAATCTTTCATTCAGTACCACTGGCACAATGTGGCAGTGCTCTATAGGTCTAGACCCCCTCATTGCAAGCAACAACAGCCATTATGAGAGTGAATGACTTGTCATATTAGATTCAGACTGATTTTGTTGGACTGAAATGGAAGGTAGGTGTGATAGGGGAGCCAGCCTGCAGGTGTCTGCTCTCTTTCTTATTTCTGTTTTAGGAGGTTCCGTCTGACAGTTATGGCCATGCCCACAGTGCCACCTGCTGGTCAGAACTGTTTAAACCATTCTCAAAAAGTCTATTATTTACGTAAGTGTTAGTAATAACAAGCCTCAATAGCAGTCATCAGGCACCACAAGCTAACCCGTTTATCAGAACCAAGGGTGTAGTAAAGGCTCTGAAAAGTGAAGCCTATGCGGAAGTGCCTTAAAACCTGCATTATTTCTAATAGCCAGCAGGGGGCATCTCCACTGGTTGCAAAAAGTGTTGCGATTGTTTGGAAGTCTATGAGAAAATGACTGCACTTACTCCACAAACCAATGGGTGACGTCACGTGGGCTATGTCCACTTATATATACTGTCAATGATCAGAACAGTATGTGTACATGCATGTACATCTACTGAGCGAGCGAGGGGGGGGGGCGGGGGGGACATAAAAAATGTCAATGTAGCCTAAATGTCTGGTACTAATCAAGTATTCAAACATTTAGCAATACATTACAAGCGGTTATCCACACAGTATGAAAACCAACTGTGAGCAGAAGTGGGATAAACGCCACAGGACGGTAGCATATACTGTATGTGACGCATGACAGTCTCCAAGCGCCATCTATTGGTAGATTGGCTTTAATTGTCTATTTGGTTTTTATAAAGTAGGTCAAAATTCTGCCCCCTAGTTCATGTTACATTTGAAATTAAATTATGTGTTCAATCTTTCATTATGTGTAATTAAACGTACAATTAAACGTCTATTTTTGTGCTTGTTTTTATAACTGTTTAATTTCTTCAATTTCGACCTGCGCAATGCGTAAGTACAACGCAACAACTCCACACTGAAGATTCTCGCCGCACCATCACAAACTTGGGAACCATGGCCGCCTCCATACAAAGCCTGTTTGCCGAAATCTCCGGCTTAGAAGATCCAATTGAGGAATTACAAACTCTAAAAACTGCCCTTTTATCGATACCAGTGACCACATTGAAGGATACAATCGGTGGCCAGCGACTAGATGTTCTCTTCTCTCTTTTGAACACAAATGAAAGGTCGGTTTTGTGGTGCGCTGAGTCAGTCTTTAGCTAGCTTGCTAACGCTATATGCAAAGCTGAACCGAGTGGCTCATTTACAAATTCCTAGATGATTATATTATTGTAAACAAAAGCTAGAAGGATTTATCAAAACACTGTTCTGTGGTTTGGTTTACAACACCCTTTTTTTCATGATATAGTGTAAACAAAAGCGAACGGAACTTATCAAAACACAGGTCTGTGATTTGATTTCCAAAAACCTATTTCCCTCGCCTCTTTACGCAGGGAGCAGATCGACTTGTGTGTCGACATCCTGAGCCGAGTTCTTTTGGCTCTAAGTCCCCTCCACCTGGTACAAAACTACCGGCCGGAGCTAGAGAGCGGACTGACCCATCCAGATGACAATGTCAAGATACTGGCTCTCACCCAGGTACAGTTGCCCTAACGCATTCACTCACGTGCGTACTTTTAAAGCACAAATCCAGTCATCATAGGACACGCTCACAGGACTACGTCTCCCTTGAAAGTGAAAGTTACCCTAACCTAATCACTCATACGTCACATTCCACAGTACCCTGAATAAACAGACGCACACACCCGTTCTCAAAACTATGTCATTGGGTTCGTTCTGACAAATTTTAAGCGAATGTCGCAAATTCTGAAACGACCCACTCATTTCATAAGAAGTTGGTGTTTTATATAAATCAAAAAAAGACGTTGGTTGAATGTACGATATCCTGCAAACTTGACGAGGCTTGGTCATATAAAGTCATATAAAATGGGCTCAAATTGGACATGTTTCTCTTCTTTCTGAGATGTGTACACACACACACACACACACACACACACCAACAGCAGTCAATACAGGGTGCGGCAGGTTGGCGAGGGCCCTTATTACCCTTGTTAGAGCTGAACCTGTGTGTTTCCTGTAGATTGGTCGAATAATGGAGCACCCGGAGGCTGTGACTGAGATCCTCAACAACCACAACATCCTGAAAGAGGTCATCCGCTGCATCAAAGTGGAGAAGATAGCAGTGGCCAAACTGGTGAGAAGGAGGAGGAGGAAAAAGTTAAAATATGTAAATATCAGCTGTAGCTGTTAAGGTGATAACGCTGCTGCTGGTGATGATGAGTAAAGAATCGAAAACATAAAGTTCAAATCCAAAGAGCTGGTTGGCAATGACAATGATGGGTGATGATGAGGGGTGGTTGTAAGGAGTGATGCAGTTCAAATCCAAAGAGGTGATGATCGGTGACGAAGTTTAAATATGTAAATACTAGCTGTGGCCGAAGATGTGATAACGTTATCGGTTATAAATAACGACTGGGGAAGTTCAAAGTTCAAATCCGTTGAGGTTCTGTGAAGCCTGTCGTCATCCTGATCCGTGGTGTTCATTCTCACCAGAGTCACTGTATTATAGCTAAGCCTACCAGCATATCCACGCTTATACTTAAAGCTGAGACCAGATGCTATTTTATTATATATTATATTTTATATATAACAAAAAGTGATGTTTTGGGCGATGAGGACCGGGCCAAATTTGAGTGAAGACGATCAGTTGGATTGAACTGTGCTTTCGCTGGTTGTTTTCGCTTGCTCCCAGTCCGTGCGATGCCTGACCAAACTGAACAGCTCCAAAGCGGCGCTGGATGCTCTGTTCGGCGGGGACCTGCTCAACGAGCTCAAGGACGTCATGGCAACCAACGACGTCATCAGATACAGAATATATGAGGTGCGTTCCACAGCTGGGGGTATGACCTATCGTATTTATAAGGATTAGCCTTTTTGATGCGTTTCTCACACACACACACACACACACACACACAAGCACGCAAACACACATATTTGCATGCATGTACACTGCAAAAAACGCCTCACCAGAAATGAGAAATCCTCTGGAATTTAAGAGATAAACGCAAACAAACAAGAAAAATGATAGAATAAATAGCACAAGAAAAGTATCTTGATAAGTATGACGTGAAATAATCAAATATACCAACCGCCACAATTCTTAGGAAGATCATTTATCTTTTATTAAGAAATATTAGATATATTGGCTTGATACAATATATTTGGTCTCCCTTAATTTTTTTTGCAGTGTATTTACGTAGTATATATACACACATATAAAAACTGACTTCGGTGTAGATTTTGTTGGAGGTGAGAGACTGACCTGGCAGCCTTTTTGATGCATTTTATGCACACACACACACACACACATACAAATATTAACATGCATGTTTTCACATGGTAGATGTAAATATAATATAAATAAATATAAAAACAATTTTGGGGGTGGGCCGTATGGTCACTGAGAGGCTATAGTTGTGAGGTAAACCACGCCTCCCTCGTCTAATTTCCATGAGCTGATTGGCTTATTGACGTTGTGCATGCGCCTGCTTCATGAACACGACGTCATGGTTTCCCGTGTGGCCGCACAGCTGGTGGTGGACGTGTCGTCAGTGTCGCCCGTCTCCCTGGGTTACTGCGCCAACAGCGGCTTCATCTCTCAGCTGCTGGCAGAGCTGACAGGAGAGGACATACTGGTCAGGTAAACACGTGGACCATAC
>CM030172.1:3432222-3437222 GCA_017639675.1 Aplochiton taeniatus
ATATCTCTAATGCTGTGAACAAAGTTATAACAGCTCGATCCAGTTTGGTTTTGATTCTGCTGTGTGAAAGGTTCCAGTGTAGACTTTGCTGGGACAGGTGTGTTTTGTTTACATTTGAAAAGATTTGCCGAGATCTAAATTGACCAGGACCAACTCCCCATCGCACAGATTCAATTCTTGATTATTTGCTCTAACAAAGCCCTTCAAATTTTGTTTTGTTTTGTGTATTCGTACCATTTGTGCTTTATAATAAAAAATTGCACAGCTTATAAATATATTTGTATAAAATATTTTGTTTAATTTGTTATGATTTGATTTAGTTATTTTGTGTGATCTATTTAGCTGTAGATAATCAACTTCCTGTGTGTAACATCAGAAAGTTGAATGGTCTTTTTGTTTTGTAGATGTTAAAATCCCCAAAGTATTTTATCAATGAGGGTGGAAAACAGTCAGGTTGTAAAATAATTTAATTTGATTAATAATTAAAACGATTGGCATTGCTTTATTTTCATATATATATATATATAAATGTTAATTCATAGGGTATTTATAAATTCACCCTCCATTAATTCTCAGCAGTAGAGCCTCTTTTCAATCACGCTTTGACCTGGAATAGACTACCACTCAAAATGGATGATCCAGACCGTTCACATTAAAACCGGTGACAACATTTGAGGTAAAAGAAATATATACTAACGATACAATATAATTACAATCAACTGCTACTTTATATCTGTCTGTTAATTCTTCCATTTTAGTTTATTTGGAGTTTGGCCAGAATTTTGTGAAAGTTAGAGAGGAAATAGTAAAGTTGTAGTCTGAAAATAAAACTGTTCCAGCCTTGTTAGTGGGAAAACAGTTTCAACAAAGAATGAAATACAGTCCAGCCGTCTGCATATTCACTCTGCCCTTAAATGGTAAATGACAAGTTGACAATAGTGTACCTGTAAATTTACGATTCTGGCATGTAAAATAACTTTTTCTTTCTGTATCAAAGGCAGATTTGGGAACTTCCATGTGCCCGACTTTTCTAGTGTGCTAGTCTATTTCTGCCCACCTCTATCGCGCCATAACAGCAAACTATTCCATTAAGGAGAACCACCCCAAGGACAACCACTCTCCCAGCGCTGCCTGTCGTCAGCAAAGACTAATGTATTTTCTGTCTCACGAGCCCTCTGACTTTTCATTGACGAAATTTTTTCAAGTTCAGAAAGGGCCCGTCGCCATGGCGAGGAAGTTATTCAGGGATCGTTTTGATGAACTCTTCCGACCCAAACTATTGAAAGTATTTTGTCATGGTATATGTATTTTTTAATATATTTTTTAAAGTAAAGTCAGTTGTCTAATTCAACCCGGGGGGCGTGTGGTGGCGTGCGTATTTATTTAATGTAGTGACGTATTTCGGCCACTAAGGGGGGCAATGCCCCCCTGCCTCCCCGTAAACTCCGCCTATGGTTTTATGTATCCGCCTCCACTGTTATTTTCATATGGCACACACAACTATTATACCTGAGTCCCAGGTGAGGATTCTGATGGTGGTTTGGTCTGTGAGGTGAAATCATCTGGCCCACTTAAAGGACACCAACACAGCGGACAGAAGGAGTCAGAGCGGAGTGGAGACTTGACCCAGAGGGTGCTAAATTACATAGGAGCAGCACATTGAAACACACCTTACTTTAATATCCTGGGGACTGTAATTTTGATTCACTGCGATCTAGTTTGGGCGACACAGATCGAATTGTAGTCGTGCACACCCGACAAAAGTTCTGCTAGCCTCAAATGCCTCTGCCATCTTAGATCTTTAAGGCAGCCCCCCTTTCCTCGTTCATCTGGAAATTCAATTTATTTATTTACGGTTCAATTTATTTACGGTCGTGTTTGTTCTTTTGTATCGCCATGTATGACGATAAACGGCCCTTTTATTATGTGCTGTGTTACTTTTGCTTGTACGTTGGTATACTCCGTACCCATCAGAGAAAGAGCCAGGCCTGGTCAGCATGCAGGCAACAGCACTCACCACTCACACTCGGCTACAGACACCGCAAGTCGTGGAAACAGCAAAACCACAGTGATAACAAACGGTCGTCTGTAATGTAATGCTGTCTTAGAGCAGCTTGTATAACACACAGTGCAAATATAAGGGGAACACATTCTATTGTAATTGGAGTGGTGCGAATGATCGTTGCTGGAGTCATTTATTATCAAGATTATGTATGGATAGGCCCTATATTACATCAACTCAAATCACACCATAGAAACATCAACATAAGATTTTTTTCTTGAAGTTTGGAAACATCAACTTGAGGGGCCAAAGAAATGTAGCCAAGGTGGGGATCGAGTTTTGGAACGACACTTCGACGCCAGCCTGTCGGGGTCCTGACAGAATACAATGTCCTAACGTCAACGAGTGTGTGTTCCCTCTGTCCTTCCCTGTCTCAGCAGAATTATGACTTGGTGTGTGTGTGTGTGTGAGTGTATGTGTGTCTCAGTTCTCAGGGTTATAAATTTGAAGAACTCACAGCTCTCTTTGTGCCTCACTGAGGGACAGCTGACGGAATGTACTGTCGACAATGGTGACGCTATGTTCACTACTTTGAATTCTGCTTCTCTCTCACACACACACACACACACACACACACACACAGTCTTTAAGACACCTGTGCACATGCAGCTCTTCTGTTTGTTCTTCTTTATTCGTCGTACATATACTTTTAAACTGGGGATGCATTGGTGGAAACAGAGCCGTTTCTTGCTATAGGTGGACTATGCGGTTGCTTTGGGCCCCCGGAGCCACCAGGGGGCCCCCAAGCTGTCACTTTAGTCTTTTTTCTCTAGAAATGAATGTGACCGGTCTGTATTGGTAACCAACCACCCTTGTGTGCTGAGTGAAAACAATTATATGCATGTATTTTCCACGGATCTCTTAAAGTGCACCAGATTGATGCATTTAAATGGTAATTGCATGCCTTTAGACCGTATTAGAGGATTTGGAATTCCCCTACAATAGTTTCACAAAATAGCGGCCCCCCCAAACACCATTTTGCACAGAGCCCCCAAAAATCTGGAAACGGCCCTGGGTTGAAGACACCAGGAGGCATGTTTTAGAGAACCTAGATTATTTTATAAAGTGATTTCTTTTAATTATAATTTTGCCTTGAGGTAAAAAGTGAGGAGTATTTTCCTTCTCTCAATGCATTTTTTAAATTACAATTATGACTACATTTAGCTCAAAGTGTTAAGTTTTATTTTTTACTGTATTTACATAATTATAGTTTTGAATAGATAAGTCCAGAAGAAGTTATACTACAAAATACAATACTTCTGAAAATGATTGTTAAAATAATCCAATGAATCAATCCATCATCATCACTAATTAATTTAGGCCCATCTCCACACATGCCTGAACACAGTCTCACACCAGGGGACATGCCTGAACACAGTCTCACACATCTGCCCAGGGGCCCTCCGTCCACTCCTCCTGCTCTCCCCTCGTCTTCCCTCTATTCTTTTCCCTCCCTTTTCCTTCCTTGCTCTTTCTTTTCCTCCTCTCTTTAACTCTCTCTCTCTCTCTCTCTGTGTTTCGCTCTCTTTAACTCTCTCTCTCTGTTTCCCTCTTTTTAACTCTCTGTTTAGCTCTCTTTAACTCTCTCTCAGTTTCTCTCTCTCTTTAACTCTCTCTTTCTGTTTCTCTCTCTCTCTCCCTCTCCCTCTCTCTCTCATTCATTAGCCGTTAGGTTGCAGCTTGTCTGCGTGTCCCTGCTGGCCACCGAAGAAGCTCAATTTGTCCAGGTACGTGAGGGCCTTGCATTTCACCAGGCCGTAGTACGTGGTCAACAGCGAGCAGCGGCCCCCCTCCCGCGCCAGGTCCTCCCAAACCCTCCCCAGCTCCGGCCCGCCGACCCCGGCGGAGCTGAACAGGTAGCGGTAGCAGCAGGCGTTGTAGCGCACGTGCCTCTCCCCCGAAAAGCGGGCGCTGTGCGTGGCCGTCACCCCGGCCTTGCGGGCGCACGCGCCCACGAAGACGTCGGGCGGGACGGCCGCCGCCCGCAGCCCCGGGGACTCCGCCGCCGCCACGGTCACCTTCCGCACCACGTCCTGGGACAGCAGGGCCGCCGCGCCGGAGCAGTAGTCCGGGAGGTGCCGGTCCGGGTAGAGGGACGGCGGCAGGTAGCCCGGGCTGGCGGGGTCCCGGTCGGGGCTCTCGCCGTGGAGCACCCTCCCCAGGTAGAGGTCCTCCGGGTGCCGTCGGAGCCCCAGCAGGTAGCCCCCCAGGGCGGGCAGGTTGACGAACGCCGAGTCCCGAGTCAGGAGGACAAAGCGGGCCCCGGGGCAGAACGCCACCACCCAGCGGAGCGCCTGCACCGTCCGCTCCGTCCGTCCGACGGGCGAGGCGGCGGCGGCGGCGCGGCACTGGACCAGGTCGCCGTGGCGACCTTGCTCGCGGAGCAGCGCTTCCTGTTGGGTCGCGGAAGGGGAGGAGCCCAGGAAGAAGAGCGTGCGGACGGGGAAGCCCTGCACTCGCGTCTGATTGGCCCAGGAGGTCCGCACCGCGGCGCGCTGGCTGCGGTTGGCGGGCGCGCTGAAGGCTAGGCTCAGGAGGAAGAGGTCAGAGTTCAGGCAGGCGTCCGGGTTGGCGATGGTGTACGCCTGGGAAACGTTCCCCCTGGAAGTGGTGAGGTCCAGCTTGCGGGCCTTCTCGCGGACCTCCAGGACCGTACCATCGGCGTAGACGCCGGGGGAGGCCTGGAGCAGGTACTCCTCCACGAAGTCGCCGCCGAAGAGCAAGGCGTGGAACAGCAGGACGTTGAAGAGGAGGAAACACCACTGGTGAGTGCGCAGCCTGCACAGAGAGAACTGGGGAAAGGGAAAGAAGGGAGGAGGAGGAGGGAGGAAAGAAGAGGGAGGGAAGGATGAAATGATGGAAGGAGGGAAAGTGGCAGGAAAGAAAGGAGGAAATTTGATTGGAAGCAGACGGAGGGAAAGAGAGATGGGCAGTTCAA
>CM030172.1:3447222-3494722 GCA_017639675.1 Aplochiton taeniatus
AAAAAGTAACCTGCGACACGCTGTTAAGATTCGGAGTACGCACAGCGTCTGTGAGCTACGCTTACCCAGAAACCCCTGCTCTGCATCGCTACGCAGAACCGTTTACGTACATCTTCCCAGAAGCATAAACCAGGTTTAAGGCATGTTTAGATTGTCCCTGAAAGAATCTGAACAGGCTGCACGGATGATTCTTTTTAGTTTTTTTTACGTATTCTCCAGTAGTGCACTCACAACAATGCACTTTGCATTGAGTCCAGTAAAAGAGAATATTTAGCCAGCTTGCTAGCTAGCAAACGAAGACTAACACACACACACATACACACACACACACACACACACACACACACACACACACACACACACACACACACACACAATTAAAGTGGAGAGAGAGAGAGAGAGAGAGAGAGAGAGAGAGAGAGAGAGAGAGAGAGATAGAGAGAGAGAGGTGTTAAAGTATTCCAGGTGCATTATCAGGTTGATGTAGATTAATTCACAGGCAAGCGTCCAAAGGCATGTCATTCTAAAGGTGCTCTGACTAAGCCAATGACAAATCTCTCAGTGACGCAAACCACATCTGTTACCTAAGCAACCAACACACACCATATCTGTTACCTAACCAACTAACACACACCATATCTGTTACCTAACCAACCAACACACACCATATCTGTTACCTAACTAACCAACACACACCACATCTGTTACCTAACCAACTAACACACACCATATCTGTTACCTAACCAACCAACACACACCAGAACCAACACACACCACATGTGTTACCTAAGCAACTAACACACACCACATCTGTTACCTAAGCAAACAACACACACCACATATATTACCTAAGCAACCAACACACACCACATCTGTTACCTAAAGAACCAGCACACACCAGAACCAACACACACCGCATCTGTTACCTAAGGATCCAACACACACCACATCTGTTACCTAAGCAACCAACACACACCACATCTGTTACCTAAGCAACCAACACACATCACATCTGTTGCCTAAGCAACCAACACACAGCACATCTGTTACCTAAGCAACCAACACACAGCACATCTGTTACCTACGCAACCAACACACACCACATCTGTTATCCAAGCAACCAACACACACCACATCTGTTACCCAAGCAACCAACACACACCACATCTGTTACCTAAGCAACCAACGCAAACCTTTCCGAGCCATCACTCAACGTGCAGTCAGAAAGAACAAAGACTGAAAAACAATTGTCCTTTTTAGAGAGGGGAATGTAAGACTTGAAGCCAATACAAGCTCATTTTGAGTAAAACCACTTATTTTGTCATTCCAATCAGTTATCTAGCCACTGCAAACAAAGCAATACAATAGCAAGCTTTATTCTATTTTTCTGCATTGATAACTGTCTGTATGTCATGTTGCATTGTATTGTTACTATTGAATTCAATACTAATGTATTATAATACTCAAAATGCATTTTAGTCTTTGTATTTGGTTGGATCATCATCACTCTGTGATATTGGATTAGTTCAATATATTAAACTTTCTGTCCTTCCTTCCTCCTTTCCTTCCTTCCTTCCTTCCTTCCTTCCTTCCTTCCTTCCTTCCTTCCTTCCTTCCTTCCTTCCTTCCTTCCTTCCTTCCTTCCTTCCTTCCTTCATTCCTTCCTTCCTTCCTTCCTTCCTTCCTCAATCCCTCTCTCTCTCCCGCCCTTCCTCCCTCCATCCATCCCTCCATCCTCTCCTGCCTTCCTTCCCCTACCCGTAGGTATGACCCGGGGACCAATTCATGGAGTGCAGACGTTGCCCCCCTGAGTTCCCCGCGGAGCAGAGTGTGTCTGCTGGAGATGGAGGGACGGCTGATTGCTCTGGGGGGTCACGACGGGGTCGCCTGTACCAACGTGGTGGAGAGGTACTCCACACACACACACACACACACACACACACACACACACACACACATACACACACACGCACACACGCACACACGCACACGCGCACACGCGCACACACACACACGCACACACACACACACACACACACACACACACACACACACTAACACAGGAATACTCCACACTCAGCCGGTCTAGAAAATCCTCCCACGCACACACACACACACACACAGACACACAGACACACACGCATGCACACACACACACACACCCACGTTAAACTCTTTTTCATGCTGTGTTCAGATCAATGCGGTAGAGAGGTACACTCGGCAAACAGCCAGGCTAGAAAATCAGCTCAAATTCGGGCAAGTGAAGAAAGGGCTCATGAGTTTGTTGGCCCTCTCTGGGAGCATTTAAAAAATTAACAATCTGTGTGAAGCCTCCGATGGAAGTGGCCAGGGGCTTTCTTTTACAACCTGGCAATTTGACGTGTTGCCATGGGATCAGGTCAGATACCGGAGGGGTTTGTTCACCTTAATGGGGTGGCCGAGTGAACAGTTATTCAACATCTGTGGTGAACAAAGATGGAGGACAACCACCTGTTTCACAGCATCATTTCTGGGTGTTTTGTTATTTGTGTGTGTGTGTGTCCGTGTGTGTCTGGTCAGTTACAACCCGCGGATGAACACCTGGACCAAGCTGCCTCCGATGAACCGCCGGCGAGCAGGGGCGGCCGCGGCCGTGATGGGGGGTCACCTGTACGTGGTAGGGGGCACGGACGGAGAAACACCCCTAGACTCAGGTAAACACACACCTGTCTGCTACTAGACTCGGGTAAACACACACCTGTCTGCTACTAGACTCAGGTAAACACACACCTGTCTGCTACTAGACTCAGGTAAACACACACCTGTCTGCTACTAGACTCAGGTAAACACACACCTGTCTGCTACTAGACTCAGGTAAACACACACCTGTCTGCTACTAGACTCAGGTAAACACACACCTGTCTGCTACTAGACTCGGGTAAACACACACCTGTCTGCTACTAGACTCGGGTAAACACACACCTATCTGCTACTAGACTCGGGTAAACACACACCTGTCTGCTACTAGACTCGGGTAAACACACACCTGTCTGCTACTAGACTCGGGTAAACACACACCTGTCTGCTACTAGACTCAGGTAAACACACACCTGTCTGCTACTAGACTCAGGTAAAGACACACCTGTCTGCTACTAGACTCGGGTAAACACACACCTGTCTGCTACTAGACTCGGGTAAACACACACCTGTCTGCTACTAGACTCGGGTAAACACACACCTGTCTGCTACTAGACTCGGGTAAACACACACCTGTCTGCTACTAGACTCGGGTAAACACACACCTGTCTGCTACTAGACTCGGGTAAACACACACCTATCTGCTACTAGACTCGGGTAAACACACACCTGTCTGCTACTAGACTCGGGTAAACACACACCTGTCTGCTACTAGACTCGGGTAAACACACACCTGTCTGCTACTAGACTCAGGTAAACACACACCTGTCTGCTACTAGACTCAGGTAAAGACACACCTGTCTGCTACTAGACTCGGGTAAACACACACCTGTCTGCTACTAGACTCGGGTAAACACACACCTGTCTGCTACTAGACTCGGGTAAACACACACCTGTCTGCTACTAGACTCGGGTAAACACACACCTGTCTGCTACTAGACTCGGGTAAACACACACCTGTCTGCTACTAGACTCGGGTAAACACACACCTATCTGCTACTAGACTCGGGTAAACACACACCTGTCTGCTACTAGACTCGGGTAAACACACACCTGTCTGCTACTAGACTCGGGTAAACACACACCTGTCTGCTACTAGACTCGGGTAAACACACACCTGTCTGCTACTAGACTCAGGTAAACACACACCTGTCTGCTACTAGACTCAGGTAAACACACACCTGTCTGCTACTAGACTCGGGTAAACACACACCTGTCTGCTACTAGACTCAGGTAAACACACACCTGTCTGCTACTAGACTCAGGTAAACACACACCTGTCTGCTACTAGACTCAGGTAAACACACACCTGTCTGCTACTAGACTCAGGTAAACACACACCTGTCTGCTACTAGACTCAGGTAAACACACACCTGTCTGCTACTAGACTCGGGTAAACACACACCTGTCTGCTACTAGACTCGGGTAAACACACACCTGTCTGCTACTAGACTCGGGTAAACACACACCTGTCTGCTACTAGACTCGGGTAAACACACACCTGTCTGCTACTAGACTCGGGTAAACACACACCTGTCTGCTACTAGACTCAGGTAAACACACACCTGTCTGCTACTAGACTCGGGTAAACACACACCTGTCTGCTACTAGACTCGGGTAAACACACACCTGTCTGCTACTAGACTTGGGTAAACACACACCTGTCTGCTACTAGACTCGGGTAAACACACACCTGTCTGCTACTAGACTCAGGTAAACACACACCTGTCTGCTACTAGACCTCGGGTAAACACACACCTGTCTGCTACTAGACTCGGGTAAACACACACCTGTCTGCTACTAGACTCGGGTAAACACACACCTGTCTGCTACTAGACTCAGGTAAAGACACACCTGTCTGCTACTAGACTCAGGTAAACACACACCTGTCTGCTACTAGACTCGGGTAAACACACACCTGTCTGCTACTAGACTCGGGTAAACACACACCTGTCTGCTACTAGACTCGGGTAAACACACACCTGTCTGCTACTAGACTCGGGTAAACACACACCTGTCTGCTACTAGACTCAGGTAAACACACACCTATCTGCTACTAGACTCGGGTAAACACACACCTGTCTGCTACTAGACTCGGGTAAACACACACCTGTCTGCTACTAGACTCGGTAAACACACACCTGTCTGCTACTAGACTCGGGTAAACACACACCTGTCTGCTACTAGACTCAGGTAAACACACACCTGTCTGCTACTAGACTCAGGTAAACACACACCTGTCTGCTACTAGACTCGGGTAAACACACACCTGTCTGCTACTAGACTCAGGTAAACACACACCTGTATGCTACTAGACTCAGGTAAACACACACCTGTCTGCTACTAGACTCGGGTAAACACACACCTGTCCTGCTACTAGACTCAGGTAAACACACACCTGTCTGCTACTAGACTCAGGTAAACACACACCTGTCTGCTACTAGACTCAGGTAAACACACACCTGTCTGCTACTAGACTCAGGTAAACACACACCTGTCTGCTACTAGACTCAGGTAAAGACACACCTGTCTGCTACTAGACTCGGGTAAACCACAACCTGTCTGCTACTAGACTCGGGTAAACACACACCTGTCTGCTACTAGACTCGGGTAAACACACACCTGTCTGCTACTAGACTCGGGTAAACACACACCTGTCTGCTACTAGACTCGGGTAAACACACACCTGTCTGCTACTAGACTCGGGTAAACACACACCTGTCTGCTACTAGACTCGGGTAACACACACCTGTCTGCTACTAGACTCGGGTTAACACACACCTGTCTGCTACTAGACTCGGGTCAACACACACCTGTCTGCTACTAGACTCGGGTAAACACACACCTGTCCTGCTACTAGACTCGGGTAAACACACACCTGTCTGCTACTAGACTCGGGTAAACACACACCTGTCTGCTACTAGACTCGGGTAAACACACACCTGTCTGCTACTAGACTCAGGTAAACACACACCTGTCTGCTACTAGACTCGGGTAAACACACACCTGTCTGCTACTAGACTCAGGTAAACACACACCTGTCTGCTACTAGACTCAGGTAAACACACACCTGTCTGCTACTAGACTCAGGCAAACACACACCTGTCTGCTAGTAGGGAAGTGTCCCTCTCTCTCTCTCTCTCACTCTCTCTCTCTCTCTCTCTCTCTCTCTCTCTCTCTCTCTCTCTCTCTCTCTCTCTCTCTTCATCACACTGACACATGGCAGATACCCCCTCCCCTGGTTGTAAGTCTTCAGTCTCAGTGACAAGCTGGGCTGAAATATCTTTGGTCTCTCGCCAGTTGGCAAAGGGGCAGGGCGGGTTCTATTTAGGTGCAGACGGGGTCAAAGGGCAAAGCTATCGCAAATCCTAGTCCCATTTTCCTGTCAATCAAACCAAGAAGACTCCATGGTTCTTTCAGTTCACATCATATGGGCTTTTTAAAATGGTAAATATGGTATATATTTAGAGAGAGATATATATATATATATTTATATAAATATATACAGTCAAGCCGGAAAGTCTACACACCCCTTTCACCTTCTCCATGTTTCATTACATTACAGACTTATTCTACAGTAGATTGAGTTCATTTTTTTCCTCAAACAGCTACACACAATAGCCCATAATGACAAAGTGAAAGCAGGTTTTTAGACATTTGTGCTAATTTATAAAAAAATCTAAATGTAAAATATCATATGTACACAAGTGTGCACACGCTTTGATATGACACCCAAAAGTGAGCTGAGGTGCATTTTGTTACCACTGATACTGCGAGATTGAGATGTTTCTACAACTTAATTGGAGTCTACCTGTGGTAAATTCAATTGATTGACATGATTGGGGATTGCCAACAACTGCCTATATAAGGTCCCACAGTGGACAGTGCATGTCGGAGCAAACTCCAAGCCATGGGGTCAAAGGAATTATCTGCAGACCTCAGAAACAGGATTGCGTCAAGGCATAGATCTGGAGTAGGGTACGGAAACATTTTTGCAGCTTTACAGGTCCCAAAGAGCACAGTGGCCACCATCATTCGTAAATGGAAGAAGTTTGGAACCACCAAGAATCTTCCTAGACCTGGCCGCCCGGCCAAACTGAGCAATCGGGGAAGACGGGCCTTGGCCAGGGAGGTGAGCAGGAACCCGAGGGTCACTCTGACAGAGCTCCAGCGTATTCTTGTGGAGATGGGAGAACCTTTCAGAAGATCAACCATCCAGGCAGCACTCCACCAATCAGGCCTTTATGGTAGAGTGGCCAGACGGAAGCCACTCCTTAGTAAAAGGCACATAACAGCCCGCTTGGAGTTTGCCCTAGAGGCCACCTAGAGGACTCTCAAAACATATCAAGATTCTCTGGTCTGATGAAACCAAAATTGAACTTTTTGGCCTGAATACCAAGCATCACGTCTGGAGGAAACCAGGCACCGCTCATCACCTGGCTAATACCATCCCTACAGTGAAGCATGGCGGTGGCAGCATCATAATGTGGGATGTTTTTCAGCAGCTGGAACGGGGAGACTAGTCCTGATAGAGGGAAAGAGGAATGCAGCTAAGTACACCGAGATCCTTGAAGAAAACCTGCTTCAGAGTGCTCTGGACCTCAGACTGGCGCGAAGGTTTACCTTCCAACATGACGACGACCCGAAGCACACAGCCAAGAGAACAAAAGAGTGGCTTTGGAGTAAGTCTGTGAATGTCCTTGAGTGGCCCAGCCAGAGCCCAGACCTGAATCCAATTGAACATCTGTGGAAAGCGCTGAACATAGCTGTGTACCGAAGCTCCCCAGCCAACCTGACGGAGCTTGCAAGGATATGCCAAGAGGAATGGGCAAAAATGTCCAGAAACAAGTGTGCCAAGCTCGTAGCTTCTTTCCCAAGACGCCTTGAAGCTGTAATCGCTTCCAAAGGTGCATCAACCAAGTATTAGGCTAAGGGTGTGTACAGATATGTAACCCCTAAATAACTCTCTCCCCCTCCCTCCATGTATTCACTTCATAACGGCTTTTTAAAATGGTAAAGCAAAATATATCTCTCTGAAGATACCTCGCTTGTAGTGCTATATGATGGATATTTTGTAATGCCATATGCTGTTTTGTGTAATAAGGACTTTGCAACATTATAACCATGAGGAATAGTATGAATATACTATTGTTATTACTTAATTAACTATAAAGTTCAAATATGTAAATAATTATTATTGTTACGATAATTTTTAGCATTATTATTTAAGAAATATTTTAAAGTTTATACAGGGTACTGCTGGAAAAGATACCTTGTTTCAGTCGGTTACTATATATATATATATATATATATATATATATATATATATATATATATATATATATATATATATATATATATATATATATATTAATAGGCTGCATCCTCTTAATTTTAACCTCTGAGCTTCCCGGCCCGCAGTGGAGCGCTACATCTCATTGGACGGCTGCTGGTGTGTGTGCCCGCCCCTGCTGTGTCCCAGGGAGACCCCGGGCTGTGCCGTGTTCCTGGGTCGCCTCTACGTGGCTGGGGGCCAGGACGACCTGATGCTGGAGCTCAGCACGGCCGAGAAGTTTGACCCGGAAACACAACGCTGGAGCCCTGTGAAACCCATGAGGAGCAAGAGGAACCAGGTGTGTGTGTCTGTCTCTGTCTGTGTGTGTGTGTGTGGGTGGGTGGGGGGTCTGTCTGTGTGTGTGTATTGGGGGGTGCTTGTGGGAGGTGATGGGGGTTGCATCATTGCGGAGGAAAACAGTGGATGGGGTAGTGGACAGGCTTTTTGTGTAGTCTATTTTTCATTGATTTTTTTTATTTTATTTTAATAAAGTCATATGAAGTCATGTAAATATTTAACCTTTAAATTGTCTACTCTCATAAAAGATACGTTTGTCCATGGTGGGCGCTGGTTCTTTATGATGGGTGGTCTTCTCCTGCTGTGTTGTAGGTCTCTCTCATGGTCTTCAATGGCTTGCTGTTGGCCATAGGCGGCTTTGATGGGCTGACAGACCTGAAGACTATGGAGGCTTATGAGCATGGGACCAACTCCTGGAGGTATTGTCTATTCAATTGTCTTTATGTTGTGTTGGATTGTATGGTATTATATTATTTTATATCATATCATTTCATATTATAACTGTAGCTATTATATTTGTAACTATTATATTGTATCTATTCAATGTCTCAGGACAAAAAAACAGTCATACTTATCAAAACACTTCTGATGTAAACATTTTGATATTTAAGAGATTTCTTTTTTCTTCGTCTTTTCTTTCCAGACACTTTGGGAGCATGAAGTCCAAGCATCCTGGAGGTCACGTGGCCTTGATAAAACCCTGTTAATGGCCGTTGGTGTGAATGGCATGCATAATTGTCTGAATAAAAATATTATTTTGATTTGTAAATGTTGTCTGTGAATTATTACAGGAGTCGGAGAAATAATGAATTTATCGAATTTTGGAATCCACACCGTTTTTAACGATGGTTAAAAAAAAACGATTTTCTGAAACTGCGTGGAACCAAAGGCAATTAAAGGGTGAGCATAATATCCAGTAGAGGGCGCTAAATCTGCTATCAAGAATAAGCTCGAGCCCTTGTTTCAGCATCGTTAGGAACATCCGCTGGATGTCCACTGCCACATCTCAAGCGGAGTGGTTGCTTGTCACAACCAGCTGATTTTTTTTTTATGTGAAGATTCTATATCAACTGTTACTTGCAATTGCCTATATGTTCCGCCTAAAATATTATAGTAAAACTAAACTATTTAAGCAACAATTAACAGTTTTATGCTATAATTTCACACGACTTTTTATTTCTTAAATTCGATATTTTTTGGGGTTTCTTTTTTTTTTTATTGAGTTTCGCAGCATACTCATTTAAAGCCGCAAGGTTGGACCATTACGTTAGCCCCCGTAAGAAAGACGACACCTGAGATGATGCAGAGAGAGTTGATGCTGTCAATGAGTCTTTGGAGATAGAAATTCTCCACAGGTTCCCGCGTCCTGCCTAGGCCAGCCTCCGATGCCAGTTACCCGGGAAGACGACTCTCTTGAGGGGAACTCTGCATCAACAGTCGCTCCTCAATCTGACGGCTCTTCAGTAGCTCCGGCAAAAATGTGCAGCGAATGTTATACTAATAAGACATTTGTGTACGATGATGGGACTGCGCACGACCCCACACCCAGGTAAAATAAAATTCCCATAATTTAATTATTTTATCTTGTGGTTGTTTGTTTAAGGGTTGTTTGACTTCATTGAGTTTATTGTTTAATTGTATAAACACAATTAAACAAAAAAACAGCACTGCTCATGTGTGAAATACAATAAATTATTCTGAAATATGTTATTACTCTATATAGTTAGCTTAGATTAAAAGAACAGTACGTTTTAAGTTTCTTAAGCTGTCTGAAGGAGTTCAGGGATTGTCCAGTTTTCTTTCCACATCCAACATTGTGGAAGGAGCTGCAACATCCCTACTTCTTCTTGTCGGTCTTGAACTGAGAGTTTGTGGTGTGCGTGTGTGTGTGTGTGTGTGCGCGGGCGGGCAGGCAGGCGTGCGTGCGTATGTTTGTGTTTGCGTGCGTAGCCTTGTGTTTGTTTTTGAGATATTCTGTGTGGTGCATCGAGTGTGTGTGTGTGTGTGTGTGTGTGTGTGTGTGTGTGTGTGTGTGTGTGTTACCGATTGTATTCCTTTCATTCAGCCATAGCGTTTGGCCCGGGGCTGTGAGAGATCTCTCTGATAGGAGGACAGATGGCAGCTGCAGTCTTTATCAGAGGTGGGCATGGGATTCAACTGTGCTGGTGTGGCCCCTGGCTCCAACGGTAGCTAGTCGGACTCCTCCTCGTCCTCCATCTTATCAGACTGAAGTTCAGCCTCGTTTAACCTCAGACTGCTGTGGTTGTCGTCAGGGCCCTGGCTCTGTTAGAGATGATGGAGATACTCTCTTGTACATTAGATATGGGAAAAGGAAAAATACCCACTCCCCTTGCAGCGTGAAGTAGTATTAATGCTGTGTATTACTCCCAGCAGCGTACAGAGTAACATACTAACACGATGTTGCTTTTCATTTCTTCACCACCGGGGTCAAGCTCCAGAAACTAGAAAAGAAAGGGAGGCCAGCTGTTCACTTAGAAGTGGGCTGAGCGGAACCAAGATGGCCGACCCGGTTGTTAAGGGAAACGACGTAAACCATGGTAACAGCTTTAGTGCTTTTTTTTTCTTGTGGAACAGACGCCAAATTAGTGCCACTACATATACGCTAATGTAGCCACCCTGCGGGAGTTGATTTTTATTTGATTGATTTATTTGATTGATTTATTGCTTATTTATACAGGGTAACGGAGTTTACCTCAAAGGTTGGGGAGATGTTCCTTTATTTTCACTTGTCCCTAAATTCGACAGGCAAAGTGAACATCGTGATGTGCAACAGATTCCAGGGAAAATATGGACCTTCTCATTATGCTCCTTCTTTTTATGCCCAGTGGCATGATTACGGCACGCCACTGTGCCACCGCCGGGCTTAGCACACGCTCTCTAGCAGGACAATGGTAGCTCAGTGTGACACCGTCCAAAGAGGTTTTCATCTTATCGAACGTGTCCGCTGGATGATACAGGGGCACAGTGGGGGGTTGGTAGGTGTCTCCCTCAGCATTGGCCAGCCTGGCCTTGCCGACATTTAGTTTGGAGCTTTGTCTGATCTGTTGCAGTGGGCGTCACACAGTGTAGACTCTGGTAAATTCAGCCAATGGCTGTTTATCTTTCCTCTGGGTGAATTTTACATTGTGTGTGTGTGCGTGTGCGTGCGTGCGCCTTTGTGAGAGAGTTCATACAGGCTGGGAAATACAAGCTGCATCTATTGTTCAGTCAGTTCAATAGGTTTTAACACAGAATGTCAACATGGAGACACATAGAGACAGAGACAGAGACAGAGACAGAGACAGCGACAGAGACAGAGACAGAGACAGAGACAGAGAATTCATTTTTGGTTTGCGTCACTTTATCTTTCTCTCTTATTCTCCCTCCCTCTCTCTCCCACCCCCTCTACCTACATCTCTCTCTCTCTCTCTCTCTCTCATCTCTCTCTCTCTCTCTCTCTCTCTCTCTCTCTCTCTCTCTCCTTCTCTCTAAAGTAAGGACGTAGGTGTGTATTCATTAGCTATTAGGTCAGAGATATTGCCACCATTGGCAAAGGGAAACAGCTGATTGGATAATTGAGATTCCATCTCCGTGGCCTCATCACGTCACGATAACTCTGTACAGCTTCGCTAAAACGGCAAAGTCCCGGTGCAGATAGACGTCAGAAAGAAGGGATAGCCTGCAGATAGACGTCAGAAAGAAGGGATAGCCCTGCAGATAGACGTCAGAAAGAAGGGATGGACCTGCAGATAGACGTCAGAAAGAAGGGATGGACCTGCAGATAGACGACAGAAAGAGGGGATAGCCCTGCAGATAGACGTCAGAAAGAGAGGGATGAACCTGCAGTATAGACGTCAGAAAAGAAGGGATAGACCCTGCAGATAGACGTCAGAAAGAAGGGATGACTTGCATATAGAGTCAGAAAGAGGGATGGACCTGCAGATAGACGTCAGAAAGAGGGGATGAACTTGCAGATAGACGTCAGAAAGAAGGGATAGCCCTGCAGATAGACGACAGAAAGAGGGATGGACCTGCAGATAGACGTCAGAAAGAGGGGATAGCCTGCAGATAGACGTCAGAAAGAAGGGATAGCCCTGCAGATAGACGTCAGAAAGAGGGATGGACCTGCAGATAGACGTCAGAAAGAAGGGATGGACCTGCAGATAGACGACAGAAAGAGGGGATGAACCTGCCTGCAGATAGATGTCAGAAAGAAGGGATAGCCTGCAGATAGACGTCAGAAAGAAGGGATGGACCTGCATATAGACGTCAGAAAGAGGGATGGACCTGCAGATAGACGTCAGAAAGAGGGATGACTGCAGATAGACGTCAGAAAGAGGCGATAGCCCTGCAGATAGACGTCAGAAAGAAGGGATAGCCTGCAGATAGACGACAGAAAGAGGGGATGGACCTGCAGATAGACGTTAGAAAGAAGGGATAGCCCTGCAGATAGACGTCAGAAAGAGGGGATGGACCTGCAGATAGACGGCAGAAAGAGGGATGGACCTGCAGATAGACGTCAGAAAGAAGGGATGGACCTGCAGATAGACGTCAGAAAGAAGGATAGCTCTGCAGATAGACGTCAGAAAGAAGGGATGGACCAGCAGATAGACGACAGAAAGAGGGGATGGACCTGCAGATAGACGTCAGAAAGAAGGGATAGCCCTGCAGATAGACGTCAGAAAGAAGGGATAGCCCTGCAGATAGACGTCAGAAAGAAGGGATAGCCCTGCAGATAGACGTCAGAAAGAAGGGATAGCCCTGCAGATAGACGTCAGAAAGAAGGGATGGACCTGCAGATAGACGACAGAAAGAGGGATGAACCTGCAGATAGATGTCAGAAAGAAGGGATAGCCCTGCAGATAGACGTCAGAAAGAAGGGATGGACCTGCATATAGACGTCAGAAAGAGGGAATGGACCTGCAGATAGACGTCAGAAAGAGGGGATGAACTTGCAGATAGAGTCAGAAAGAAGGGATGGACCTGCAGATAGACGACAGAAAGAGGGGATGAATCTGCAGATAGACGTCAGAAAGAAGGGATAGCCCTGCAGATAGACGTCAGAAAGAAGGGATAGCCCTGCAGATAGACGACAGAAAGAGGGGATGGACCTGCAGATAGACGTCAGAAAGAAGGGATAGCCCTGCAGATAGACGTCAGAAAGAGGGGATGGACCTGCAGATAGACGTCAGAAAGAAGGGATGGACCTGCAGATAGACGTCAGAAAGAAGGGATGGACCTGCAGATAGACGTCAGAAAGAAGGGATAGCTCTGCAGATAGACGTCAGAAAGAAGGGATGGACCAGCAGATAGACGTCAGAAAGAAGGGATGGACCAGCAGATAGACGTCAGAAAGAAGGGATGGACCTGCAGATAGACGTCAGAAAGAGGGGATGGACCTGCAGATAGACGTCAGAAAGAAGGGATGGACCTGCAGATAGACGACAGAAAGAGGGGATGAACCTGCAGATAGACGTCAGAAAGAAGGGATAGCCCTGCAGATAGACGTCAGAAAGAAGGGATGGACCTGCATATTGTTGCGGAATTTCTATGTTTCCGTACTCCAGTGAGATCGAAATAATTAAATACTTTGAGAAATAACGTCCGCTTGCTTTTAGTGGTTTTAATGGAGATGAGTAAAAAGGTAACAGAGTTGCTATACAATATATCAACTGCAAAGTAACAAAATAAAACTGATCAGACAAAAGAAAATCCTAGCTGCAGCCTAAAGTCATACAAAAATGAGGATGCATGACTGGTGCGCACAAAATCACACTATAGACGTCAGAAAGAGGGGATGGACCTGCAGATAGACGTCAGAAAGAGGGGATGAACTTGCAGATAGACGTCAGAAAGAAGGGATAGCCCTGCAGATAGACGTCAGAAAGAGGGGATGGACCTGCAGATAGACGTCAGAAAGAGGGGATGGACCTGCAGATAGACGTCAGAAAGAAGGGATGGACCTGCAGATAGACGTCAGAAAGAAGGGATAGCTCTGCAGATAGACGTCAGAAAGAAGGGATGGACCAGCAGATAGACGTCAGAAAGAAGGGATGGACCTGCAGATAGACGTCAGAAGAGAGGGATGGACCTGCAGATAGCCGTCAGAAAGAGGGGATGGACCTGCAGATAGACGTCAGAAAGAAGGGATGGACCTGCAGATAGACGTCAGAAAGAGGGGATGGACCTGCAGATAGACGTCAGAAAGAAGGGATGAACCTGCAGATAGACGTCAGAAAGAAGGGATGGACCTGCAGATAGACGTCAGAAAGAAGGGATGGACCTGCAGATAGACGTCAGAAAGAAGGGATAGCCCTGTAGATGGACGTCAGAAAGAAGGGATAGCCCTGCAGATAGACGTCAGAAAGAGGGGATGAACCTGCAGATAGACGTCAGAAAGAAGGGATAGCCCTGCAGATAGACGTCAGAAAGAAGGGATGGACCTGCAGATAGACGTCAGAAAGAGGGGATAGCCCTGCAGATAGACGTCAGAAAGAGGGGATGAACCTGCAGATAGACGTCAGAAAGAAGGGATGGACCTGCAGATAGACGACAGAAAGAGGGGATAGCCCTGCAGATAGACGTCAGAAAGAGGGGATGAACCTGCAGATAGACGTCAGAAAGAAGGGATAGCCCTGTAGATAGACGTCAGAAAGAAGGATAGCCCTGTAGATAGACGTCAGAAAGAAGGGATAGCCCTGTAGATAGACGTCAGAAAGAGGGGATGAAGGAGGGGTTGAGGTTTACGTTAGAGGAGCTTTTTTCCCGTAAGTGAAAGAAGAAATCTTTCCTAACGTTCCTTTGGCGTTCTATCTAGCTCCGTGACACTCAGCACTGCGTCAAGCACTGGTTTTAAAACTATACTCACTACCTTAGACTTTTGGATTCTCGACTTTAAATTGGACAACCATACTGTCCTTTGAATGTGACAAATGTCCTTTTAATCCAGCTCTATGAAATAATATACTTATGATCATATATTACAATAATATTTCCTATTTGGTATCGTATTAAAAATCGGCCACCTACTAAGTAAGTCCTTTTTGATGCCTCAATAATAGTGTGTTGATTTAAGGATTTAATAACTTAATAATAAATAAACTCCAACAATGTATTTCATTTAGCACTCTTTATTCATTGAGATTTCTTTTTTTAAACAATATTTGTTTACAGGTTCACATTACTGCTGTTTGTGTGCTAAAATGAAAATATGCAGAAATTGAAGATGTACTGTAACTCCGTAAAACCGTTCTGGTGGAAATTAACAAATACACTTTTGACCGGTGTCAATCAAGTGTGACAGGAAATGTCACAGTCTGTCCGTACGGTCAAACACTGTGACTACCATTTCCTGTAACACTTGCATGTCAGTACTAAACCAACTCACGGTGTCTCCCTAACCTAAACCCTAACCCTAACCCTAACCCTAACCCTAACCCTAACCCTAACCCTAACCCTAACCCATAACCCTAACCCTAACCCATAACCATACCCATAACCCTAACCCTAACCCTAACCCTAACCCTAACCCTAACCCTAACCCTAACCCATAGTGACAACATGGTGTAACCCTAACCCTAACCCTAACCCTAACCCATAGTGACAACATGGTGTAACCTAACCCTAACCCTAACCCTAACCCATAGTGACAACATGGTGTAACCCTAACCCTAACCCTAACCCTAACCCTAACCAACTCACGTGTCTCCACGATAGCGTCTGACCGATCCTGATCCTGAGTCTGTCCATTGGTGCTTCCCCTCAGCTTCACACCGACATCTTGTTGTGGTTTGAAAATGTACTCGTCGTTGAACTGTGCGTCAGGTGAACTGTTAGAAAGTAGGTTATGTGTGGACTGTGTTGTACTGTGTTGTACTCTGTTGGACTGTGTTGTACTGTGCGTCAGGTGAACTGTTAGAAATTAGGTTATGTGTGTACTGTGTTGTACTGTGTTGTACTGTGCGCCAGGTGAACTGTTAGAAATTAGGTTATGTGTGGACTGTGTTGTACTGTGCGTCAGGTGAACTGTTAGAAAGTAGGTTATGTGTGGACTGTGTTGTACTGTGTTGCACTGTGTTGGACTGTGTTGTACTGTGCGTCAGGTGAACTGTTAGAAATTAGGTTATGTGTGTACTGTGTTGTACTGTGTTGGACTATGTTGGACTGTGTTGTATCTGTTGTTCATTCATCCATTCGTTTCTGATTCCTTCCCAAAGTGATAGGTAAAGCTCCGGCACCTTGCTTCCATTGTTCCCCAGGCAACAGGTAACCTCACCCCCCCCCCCCCCCCCCACACACACACACACACACACACACACACACACACACACACACACACACCACCGCCATTTTCTTTGCCTGCATGTCACTCAAGGAACCCTCTCTGTCTTGATTGGATAAGATGCATGGATGGAGGTGTGGCCTAAGACTATGAGGTAGAGGCTGCCCATAACTATTATAAACCAATCAGATAAGTTGATTATGTATGCTTTAATATACAGGATGAAGTGGGTGTTGGCTATCATACGGTTGTTCTATATCAATGGTTAAGGGCAGCCTTGGCCTAAGCTTAAGTATTAGCATAGACTTGGGGAAATATGGAAGTGGAGTGGAAAACAGTGCAATTGCTTTAATTTCCAGCGGACTTTGATTTTCACCTCATGAGCTTCACTGAATTTCCCAGGTTGAATTTCAATGATTGTCTAAATGTTGCCGGTCCACGTTTTAAAATGGCTGTGAGAAAAGGATCTACAATATGATGCTAACATCTTACAGTTGCAATCAAAATTATTCAACCCCCATTGCAAATTAGGTTTATTAGCAAAATGTACAAACTTTCAGCTGTTTGCAAAATATAGCATTTTGTGTTGAATTTGGAGAAGCCGCTCGTTATATTAGTTGTGCTGAGCTATTTAAATTGATCTGGTTTGATTGTTATTTTGCAAACAGCTTAAAGCGTGTAGATTTTGCTAATAAACCTAATTTGCAATGGCGGTTGAATCATTTGATCTTATCTTCAGGATGCAAACCTTCAGCCTCTTTGTGGTCTCTAAACTGTCTTTGATGAAGACCTTTACTGAATTCCCACGAATGAATTTACCTTCACTGCAAGGCATGAGGCTCTGCCCAAGCATGTGCATAAATATACAACGCTGTATATAAATATTTACCATCTATGTATATATGCCTGAATATAGAGTGTATATATATATATATACTACATATAACACATATTTAATATATATATACATAATGTCATAAATATTTGTGTATTGAAACACAGCATCTATGACCACTGTCTACCGATCTTTCTGGTTGACTGCGCTGTGTGTGCACGGTCTCAACACCTAAACAACCGACATGATTTTGAAGTATATTTGAGAAAAATCTCATCTCCTAGTAGCCAACCGTATATTTGAATGTTGCATGTCAATGTTCAACTATTCAAGGAGTACTGATTGATTGTTGGTGTTGCTCTGAGGAACAATGACTTTTCCTGATTCCAGACCTCAGCCAAACAAGCCCTAATGAAAAGAGGACTGAGCCATTGCCTTCATTATTAGAGTCAATCATTCCTTTCACTCTCTTTCTTCCTGCACCTGCCCCTCTTTTTCTGGCCCCTTCTACCTTCTCTCTCTCTTTCTTTTTTTCATCTTCCTCCCTTCCTCCTCTTTTTCACCCACCCTACCGCCTTCCTCACCCTTCCTTGTCACTCTTTTTCCGCTTTCCTTCCTTCATCATCCACCTCTTTCTTTTTCTCTGTTGTCACTGTCCACTACCCCCCCACCACCACCATCACCACCATCACCCCCACCATCACTACCCCCCCACCATCACCACCACCACCACCACCATCACCACCATCACCCCACCATCACTACCCACCCCCCCCCCCCCCCCCCCCCACCACCACCATCCACCACCACCCTCATCCCCCCTACCCCCACCATCACCTCTGTCTCTTAACCTCTTGTCACTGTCGACCCCTATCCCCCCTCCCACTCCCCGACCCATCCCCCCCCCCCCCTCCAGCTCGTCTCCGGAGCCTCCCCAGACCACTCAGGGCAGCAGCGGCAGCACGGGGGTTCTCCTGGACATCTCGGCTCTCAAGATGGAGGAGGACGCGTTACACAGCGAGGTGCCTCCGCTTCCGCCTCGCTTCCGCTTCCGGGACATGTTGCTAGGCGACCAGGGTTTCCACAATGACGACCGGTAAGTGAAAAGAGGATTGTAATGTTGCAAAACGTCTAAACGAAGACGCAGCCGGTAAGGACTGGGAATCCTTAATGTTTTGAGGAACTACAAAAAAGAAAAAAAAAATGTTTAACTGAAGAACCAGAATTGTAACCGTGACAATAACAAATGAGAGCAACACTCAAATGCTAGTTGATACACAGGAGAGCCTCTACTGGCATTGTTTGCACAAAGAAAACAGGCAAGGAGAGGTGGGAAGGGAACGTGGAGCAATTCTCCCTCCCTGTCACTCACCCGAATCTCTCTGTTCCACTGCCTCTGCAGATAACACTGCACCTCTTTGGCTGAGGCAAGACTCGCTCTGAGCTCTGAAACCCAAATAAGTTTTGACATGTTTACTGACTTAAAGAGACGGGAGAGGAAGCGGGAAAAGGAGTGAGCGCACAAACAAAATAACGACAGCTGAGGGTGGTGTGTTTGTCCCGAGCGAGCTGGTGCTGTCCATGGTGCTGAAACGGATCTGGAAGGAGGGAGGAATGTGCAATGCATGCTCACAGGCTACAGCCGTACCTGTCCATTAAAATGTCAAGCAATATCTGTGTATGGGTTTAGGTTAGGCATCGACTCCGTAGGAATGAGCGGTTACCGAGGCGTCCGTTAGCAATGCCTCCGTCTCGGCCCAGAACATGTTCTGTCCACTCCTCAGATCAACTCAGTAACACACAGGCCTGATGGGAGATGGAGTCTTCTCCTTCTGTCACTCCTGACAGACAGGTCTAGACTGATGGGAAATATTCTTCATGTGGACGAGAGATTTTCGAATTTTTTTTTTTTTGTTCTGAAACTTGGCTGGGTTTCTTTTCAAAGGGCTTACCCTAAGGAGAATTCTAGTCGATCTGTTGTTGGTTTGTTAGTTTGTTTGTTATTTTGGTGGTCACAAAACGGCGCAGGGCAGCGCGGCGGCTCAGTGGTTAGCACTGTTGCCTCACAGCAAGAAGGTTCTGGGTTCCAACCCCACCTGACCTAAGGGCCTTTCTGTGTGGAGTTTGCATGTTCTCCCTGTGCCGGCGTGGGTTTCCTCCGGGTACTCCGGTTTCCTCCCACAGTCCAAAAAACCATGCAAGTTAATTGGTGACTCTAAATTGCCCATAGGGTGTGAATGTGAGTGTGAGTGGTTGTCTGTCCCTATATGTGTTGGCCCTGTGATAGACTGGCGTCCTGTCCAGGGTGTACCCTGCCTTACGCCCTGTGTTGGCTGGGATAGGCTCCAGCCCCCCCGCGACCCTGTAAAACAGGATAAGCGGTAGAAGACTATCGTATTCCATGCTCATGGCTTTTCGGCTTTTCGGCTCGACAAAAAAAGAAAAAAAGGAAAGAAAAACATATGGACTCTTTTAGCATCTAGATATTATAATATTAAAAAGGTTTATTATTCCACCATTTTGTTTGCAGTTTTGTTAGCAGTGTGTCGTGGTACAAGGACCATGTCTCATCTTTATTTAAATACTTTTCTAACAATATATGCCATCTTGCGCTTTCTACTACATTGTTAAACTACCAAAAATAGCCTAGATATCCCTTTCTGTTCCTCCTGTAGAGCGCCTGTCGCCGGGTGAACTGTGGTGGCTTGCTGCTGGGGTTCATCATCGAATTATTCTCTGGGCTCTCTCTTTTTCTGTCTGTCAGAACTCTGCAATGTGATGTACTCACTCCTCTCTCTCTCTCTCTCTCTCTCTCTCTCTCTCTCTCTCTCTCTCTCTCTCTCTCTCTCTCTCTCTCTCTCTGTATGGGCATTCATCTTCCCGTCTGAGACTTTCTCTCGGCTTCACAGATGTAACAAATGACCTTGCGTGAGGCAGAACTTGCCGACCAGGCCTCTGGTATTCAACGAAACATTCAAATTCCAAAAAATGTTTGGTTTTCTATTCCCTCTTCTCCCTTTTGTCTTGGTCCATTCTTTTTAGCGTTCTCATTCCTCCATCTACCATTTTCCTCCTGACTCTCCTACAAAAAAAGAAAAAAAAAGAAAGAACACGAAAAACAGACATTAATGAATGTGTAGAAATGTCAGAAATAAATGGATTTAGATCAACGTGTTCACGCATTCCCCTGCTCCACACGGTTGCCAGGGGATTTTGCCCGTTGTCAGGGAACTCTGTGGAAGATGTCGGCAGATACCGACGGAGAGGCAGCCGGGTGTGAGGGGTTCAAGGGTCACCAACTGACATTCTCTGGAAACACAAGCTAGTAATCCCAATTTTTTGTTGTTGGTGTGGTTGTTTTTGTTGTTGTTCAAGGTTTGAAACTTCCGAGGCTGTTGGATTAAACAGAAAAGTTAGATCACTTACACCTGAAGATTTTAAATGACCTTCGCTGTTCTCCTAGCAGCTCTTCCCCAAAATGAAGTGAGAGAAAGAAAGAGAGAAAGAGAAGGGTTACATTGAGCAAAAAAAGAGAGGGAGAAAGTTGAGGGGAGAGAGAGAGAGAGAGAGAGAGAGAGAGAGAGAGAGAGAGAGAGAGAGAGAGAGAGAGAGAGAGAGAGAGAGAGAGAGAGAGAGAGAGAGAGAGAGAAGAGAGTCGTCGCCCTGGGCAGAGTTGGCGAGAGATTGGGGGGGGGGGGGGGGGGGGGGGGGGGGGGGGGGGGGGGGGGGGGGGGGGGGGGGGGGGGGGGGGGGGGGGGGGGGGGGGGGGGGGGGGGGGGGGGGGGGGGGGGGGGGGGGGGGGGGGGGGGGGGGGGGGGGGGGGGGGGGGGGGGGGGGGGGGGGGGGGGGGGGGGGGGGGGGGGGGGGGGGGGGGGGGGGGGGGGGGGGTGGGGGGGGGGGGGGGGGGGGGGGGGGGGGGGGGGGGGGGGGGGGGGGGGGGGGGTGGGCTCTCCTGCCTCCCCTCACAGCTCTGACTCACAGGACCATGCCAGTTAAAGCTATAAACGACTCCATGCAGCTACTGTGAGGAGCTGTCAGTTGGGTTCAGAGGGTAGGAGGAGGAGAGACCAGACAGAGTCTGTGGGCGAGTGTTGAGGTTTTGTCTGTGTGTGTGTGTGCTTGTTTGTGATCAGCATGTGCAACTGCACATGTGTGTGTGTTTGGCCAATCTAACAACATATGTGTGTGTGTGTGTGTGTGTGTGAGAGCGAGTTACTGTATATGTGTGATTGGGTGTGTGTGGGGGCGGGCTGGGGGTTGGGGGGGGATGTGTGATTGGGTGTGTGTTTGGGTTTTATGTGTGTGTGTTTGGGGGGGGGGGGGGGGGTGTTTGGGTGCATGTGTGTGTGTGTGTGTGTGTGTGCGTGCGTGCGTGCATAAGGGTGTGTGTGTGTGTGTGCTGTATGTGTGTGTGTGTGTGTGTGTGGTTGGTCGAAAGCAGCCTGAGCTATCAAGGCATCAACAGGATGTTGACAGACTGGAAGAACACTGTCCATGTTTATTTCCTAGCTGTCCATCAAACGTCTTTCACCTCACCTGGCAAGCGAGAAAATGATTTTATACCGCCGGGCTGGGCTAAGATGGAATGAAAGACATTTTGTGTGTGTTTGTGTTTGCGTGCTTGCGTACGTGCGTGTGTGTGTGTGAGAGAGAGAAGGGGGGGGTGCTCTCGGGAAAGAGTGTTGTCGTGATTACTGGGTCTTAACACTCCTGACTACGAAAGCCTTTTGAGCAGCTATAAGTCTTTTGATGTGTCCTGTCAGTTAATCGCGAGACCCAGTTGGTAAACGAATCTGTCAGCTGGGTATTTGGAAGCGCGCGTGAGCAGAACATCTCTGCCTGCTGCTGCTGTGGCGCGTAACGAGGCCGCGTTCTACCGTTTGGGTTATTCTTGTCAAAGCAATGTTGCTGTGGCAACAGGCCTGTGGACAAGTCCGAGATGGAGAGAGCGAGGAAGGGGGCACTCGGTTAAATAATTTGCATTATCTGCGTGATAGGCATGCACGTGCGCGTATATTGGTTTGAATCACTAGCCAGCGTGATTTTGAAAAGCCAAACGATGATGGAGGCTAAACTCAAGCTGTTTCGCTTAACTCCTCTCATACATGATGCAGTAACATCCTGGTTGACTCTAACCCTCGTACGTTAACTTTTCCCCTTTCTTAATGACTGAGTGAAAAGTATTCATCTGTCTACTTCGCTGGTATATTCCACAAATATCTAACTTGAGTGCGTACAGCTTGTGCAACGGTGTTGTACGGAGCCATACATGCCAATGCAGTCGAAGACGTGGCGAGTTACGCATTGACAAAAGGTGCGTGCAGCGGGAGATTTAATGCGCGCGTCGTTTCAGCAAGATCAGCAGCCACAGGTGTCTTGTGTTCAACAGCGGGGTGAAAACCGCTGGAACCCATCTCACTATGGATTCCAAGATCCCAATTATTCCTTGGTCGAATCCGACTTTGGCCACTTGGAGGCTGGACTCTTTTGGCAGCGACACCGGACAGAGGTAGGCTATACCTATGCGGAGTGCAAGAATTGGTTTCTCGATGGCTGCAAATTGCAGCGGTTGTTTTGGAAACGGTGGGCGCACCAGAGCACCACGTTGTCTGCACTGCCTGTAACTGCAGACTTCGAAGTAAATCTTTACGAGTATAGGAATGTATGCGGGATGTGCAGTTTGCGGTTTGTTTGTTATTTGAATGTTTCTCCTTATTTGTCTTTCAGTCTGTGTATTTTTACAGAATCTGTGTGTACGTTTAAAGAATTTTATTTAGACGAGTGCAATTTTTAGGACGTATTCCCCAGTTGCTATGGCACATGTATGCACGTGTTTATTTATAGCCGGTGTGCTTCTGTAATGAACCAAAGCCTTCAGTTGTAATCAGTGAAGATTGACTATGGCACTTTTCAATCACAATTAAGAAACATTGCACGTTGATATGTACCATTGCTTATCAAACAAGGCCTAGCACCGTGCACAATGTATTTGTGAACATTCATGACTTCTACGTAAAGACTTCGTCTGCCCCCAAAACAAAGATGTCTCACTCGATAATCACTTTATGGAAAATGATCGCTGCTATGTATAGCACCAAGTATATTTCTGGTACTTCCTTTGAAGTGGTTTGGAACTGGAAGAATTGCAAAGTGCCACATTATATTATGAAGTTGAACGTGATGGTATCCACAAGCCACTTAGCTTCCCAGCCATTGTTAAAGAAGTGTCTTTGGTCTATGCATTGTGACACACATAACAATGATATATACTACAGATTCTATCGTATATTCACACAAGTAAACTGATTGTTATAACGCCCAAATCTGCCTTCTCCCTCAGCTCCAGAGTACTAATATGTCCCCTCGTTAGCAGCCTTGTCGCCATAGAAATGCCTCCGGAGGGATTCGACATAGATGAACAGAGCAAACATTCGATCAGGGCAGCGGATATGATGGTATCCAGGGGATCCGCAAAGTATCCCCTTCGAAGTCAGTAACAGCGTCACCTGATTTGGCGCCTCCGTACCTGTTCTCTACTGCCCCCGCGTTGCGTTGTCGCTATGGCACTAATTACTGGACTCTTTGCCGGGCAAATTATATGTTCTTTCAAACCATGTACAGCGTACATTGGTCCTATGTGCATACTGCAATATGGTTGGGTCTTTCACTAAGCGATAGAATGCGAGGTAGAACCAGAGAGAATGAATGGCGGAGGGAAACAGAAAGAAAGAAAGAAAGAAAGAGAGGAAGGAACAAAATAGATGAGCGACAGATAGAGAAATTTGAAAAAAAAGATGTAATGAGAGAGAGAGAGAGAGAGAGAGAGAGAGAGAGAGAGAGAGACTAGTCTCCAGGGCTCTCTCCAAAAGTTGTTTCATGTTTCATACTGAAGCTACGCACTTTAACTGAAAGCTCCCTCATTAAACTTGATACTTAAACTATCTCCCTCCCTCCCTCACCTTAACTGCCCTGAAAAAAAATTGAAGATTCCCTTCTGCCTCCTTTGTTATAATGGGGCTGTTTAAAAAGATAATTAAATCTTTTATTATTTTCTCGTCCAAGTTTCTATTATTTGTAGATTTTTCTTGTAACGTAACCGGGGTTGCAACATATTGATTGGGCACATTTGTCCTGAAGCCCCGCTACTTCTCTTGTTAATTGGATCGTCTGGCTCAAATTATCCAATCAGTTTCCAATTCTCTTTGCACTCCTTCTCAATCTGTGTGCTAGAATGAGTAACAGTAATGGGGATTCTCTAATCAGAGCTTGGAGGACACAGCCTGGCCCAGGAGTCTTAGCACCGCATTCCACCTCTGGGCTTTGTAGAAGAAGAAAGAACTCGAGGGAGAGGATTTGCTGTTCATACTTCATACAAAGCAGGCTGCTAGTCAGATATTTACCCTGCTATAGTCTTAATTTATTGAGGACAAACTGTGTGTCTGTGTCTGTGTCTGTGTCTGTGTCTGTGTCTGTGTCTGTGTCTGTGTCTGTGTCTGTGTCTGTGTCTGTGTCTGTGTCTGTGTCTGTGTCTGTGTCTGTGCGTGTGCGTGTGCGTATGTGTGCGCGTGTGTATGAGTGTGTGTTAGAATTGAACATCAGAATGTTTGAGTAAAAGAGTTTAGAAGAAGGCTGAAATATTTTCAAGTATCTCTCTATCTCTATCTTTCATTCTCTTTTCAAACGCTTCCCTCTCTCTCTCTCTCGCTCTCTCTCTGCCTCACTCCCTTTCCCTTTGTTCTTTTTTCTCTCTCTTTTTCACCCAAACACAGAACACACACACACACACACACACACACACACACACGCACATGCACACACACGTAACATATTTCCATCTGAAGCCCACCTCCAGACACAGTCCACCCACACACACTGCTATGTATAACCACTGATGACATCACTGTCCCCAAACAGGAAAGAAAGGCTTTTTTTACTGTTAAGTATGGTTGTGATAGGGATTATTACCCACACATAAACACACACACACACACACACACACACACACATCACATGCACAATGGTGAAATAGTAGAAAGAGAAATCCCATTTCAAACGAGATTAAATGAAGCTCTTGAGAATGTATTCAATCTTTTTACATATTTTTGGCAGAGGATCAACTTAAGTTACTTAAAGAAAAAGGCAACATCAATGTCATTTGCAGGAGCTCCTTACTTTTACTCCATTTCTTTTGAAGCGGTTTCGGGAACGTTACTGCATGAAGTCCTGATCGGGTTCAGAACCCCAAGTCTCTGTATCTTTCCCTCTGTGGATGCGCTTACGTCTTGTCCTGTGTGCGTGCAAGGCAGATCGAGAACGATAATTATCTAACCACCCGCAGCAACAAGACCATTTGCGAGGGGAAAACAGCTTGAATATTAATAATAATTAAAAAAAAAAAAAAATTAATAATTAGAATAATAATAATAATTATTATTATTATAATAATAATAATAATTATAATAATAATTTTATAATAATAATAATTATTATAATAATAATAATAATTATTATTATTATTATTATTATTATAATAATAATAATAATAATAATAATAATAATAATAATAATCATCATCTCATCTCTTCGTCCGCTTATCCGATCGGGTCGTGGAGGTAGTAGTTCCAGCAGAGAGCCCCATACTTCCCTTTCCCGGGCCACATCCGCCAGCTCTGACTGGGGGATTCCAAGGCGCTCCCCGACCAGCATGGAGATATAATCCCTCCACCTGGTCCTTGGTCTGCCGCGTGGCCTCCGCCCAGCTGGACGTGCCTGGAACACCTCCCTAGGGAGGCGGCCAGGTGGCATCCTAACTAGATGCCCGAACCACCTCAACTGGCTCCTTTCTACGCAAAGAAGCAGCGGATCTACTCCGAGTCCCTCCCGGATGACTGAACTTCTCACCCTATCCCTAAGGGAGAAGCCAGCCACCCTCCGGAGGAAACAATAACATTATTAACATAATAATAATAATTATAATAATAATAATAATTTTTATTATTATTATAATAATTATTATAATAATAATTATTATTATTATAATTATAATAATAATTATAATAATAATAATATTCATGCTCCTTTATATTTTGCGCTCCGAACAGTAAGCTGAAAAGCAGCGGTACACAGCTTACTGCTTATGTGAGCATGTTTGTGTGTGTGTGTGTGTGTGTGTGTGTGTGTGTCTATCTGTTCATTTGTGTGTGTGTGTGTGTGTGTGTGTCTGTCTGGTCATCTGTGTGTGTGTGAGTGTGTCTGTGTCTGTCTGTCTGTCTGATCATCTGTGTGTGCTTTCTCTCTCTCTGAAGGGTTCAAGTGGAGTTCTATGTCAACGAGAACACCTTCAAGGAGAGGCTGAAGCTTTTTTTCATCAAAAACCAGAGGTCAAGTGAGTGGAGTGTCTTCTTCCATCCCATAATAGGTTCTCCTGGCCTTGAGAAGTCCCCCATCACTCCAGTCACTGGAGACACTTCACACAAAACACAGTATATCTTTTTTACCTCTCTCTCTCTCTCTCTCTCTCTCTCTCTCTCTCTCTCTCTCTCTCTTTCTCGTAGGTTCACTCTCTCTCGCTGCCTCTCATTAGCTCACTCTCTCTCTCTCTCTCTCTCCCCCGCCTCTCTCTCTCCCTCTCATTAGCTCACTCTCTCACACACACACACACTCACACACTCAAGCTAAACATCAGATGTGTGTTTCGTCTCTTTTTGTATATATATGTGTGTGTGTGTGTGTGTGTGTGTGTGTGTGTGTGTCTTATAGGTTTGAGGATCCGTGTGTTTAACTTCAGTCTCAAGCTGCTCACCTGCCTCCTCTACATCATCAGAGTGATGACTGACAACCCAGGTCAGGGGCAGGGCCCCTCCTCCTCCTCCACTGGCCCTGCCCACCAGGGGCCCAACGGACTCAACCGTTGGTCAGTTCAAATCTCAACTGATATTTCTTTTGTTGCTGTGGTTTGGTAACAGACCCTGGCAGTCTGTTGTCTGTTTACAACTGTAAACAAAAGAAAACTCTACGATCAATCCTAATCTCGGTAGCTCCTACCCCCTTCCCTCAAGAGGCTGTGACTTTTGCCAGGCCGCCATTGAAAATAAGAATTTGTTCTTAATGCCTTGCCTGGTTAAAGTAAAGGTTAAATAAAAATAAAAATAAATACAAAAATCCACTTTATCTTTTCATGCTAATGTTTCATTTAGAACTAGTTAGTTCCGTTTAACAGGAAGTAAGAGTGGGTTGTTTTTCACTTGTCTCCGCAGTGAGGACTGCCAGTCCAACAACGCATCACTGGACAGCGAGATCAACTGGTGAGCAGGCGGAGATAGAGGGCTGTATCCGTTGATAACATGGTGGTCGAAAAGAAGGAGATGTTGATTCATCCTTTGAAGGGATAGCCTCTCCCTCTCAAAGGGGCTTTTGTTCGACTAGAGTAGTCATCTCTAGTTTTCATCTATGTCTTTGTTTGATTTTCTGGCCAATTATGATAAAAGCACTGGACCTATAATACAACGTGCGATTCCTATTCAATCACTTTGGCCTAAAATAAAGAGAAAAAATTATAAGCTTTTTTCTTTTTGGACCGAGTTAATTATAGTATTTAATCTCCTGATCCATTTATGAATTCCTCTTTACCATGCGGCTTCAATATGGTCCCTCTATGCTTTGTTTTGCGACAGCATCCATTTGCTCCCCAGCTAGACACCAAACAATGCCCAGTAATACCAGCACCAGATTGTTTTTTTTTGAAGCACAAGCAAGTTTGCCATCGTTGCCTCATTGTCTTTTCTATTCAATTTCCGGTCAAGGAGGAAAGTTTTGTGCAAACCCAGTTTGGCAAAATGCTACCCAAGGCGGTTGTGGCAAAGCTATATTCCCTGCATGACTGTGTATGGGTGAGAAATGTGTTCTTTCTGCTTTCCTTTCAGGGAGCTGATATTCTGGGTGGATAGAAAAATCCCTGTCTGGGCCATTCAAGTGAGTCATGCAATCGAAAAGGTTTTAGAGATCATTTTTCAAAGGTCTGTGCATTTGCACTCTATTAAACAGTATAGAAATCAACGTACACATAGTGTGCAGGATATGTATAAAAAACGCCACTGCAAGGCAATGTTTCAGTATGCGGTTTCCTTTTCAAACCCTCAATGCCTGCATATCTCCGACTAGCTAGCGGCTAACAACGTAAGCAGAACCCGTATTAAGTCTGTGTGCATGTTTCCTGTGGGTTACAGGTGATTGTGGCGATCATCAGTTTCCTGGAAGCCATGCTGCTGATGTATCTCAGCTACAAGGTGAGACACACACACACACACACACACACACACACACACACACACCTAGGACAGACAAACACATGCATACACTTAGAACAGACACATACACAGACCCACACCCACACACACACACACTTAGAACAGACCCATACACACACACACACACACACACACACACTACACATACATACTTAGAACAGACACACACACACTACACATACATACTTAGAACAGACACATACACACACTACACATATATACTTAGAACACACACACACACACACACACACACACACACACACACACACACAAACTACACATTCATACTTAGAACAGACACATACACACACACACACACACACACAAACTACACGTATATACTTAGAACACACACACACTACACATACATACTTAGAACAGACACATGCACACACACACACACACTACACATACATACCTAGAACAGACAGACACACACACACACACTCACACACACAAAGATTTTTGTGGATCTCGAGACAAATCAGACAAACATTAACATACGCATATGCGAGAAAATAAAAATACTGGATAAGACTGGATTAATCCACACATTAAAAACAACACGTCTTCCAACAGGCTAGATCGCCCTACTTTATGTGCTTATAGTCACCAGATAGAATTCTGAAGCCTGCTAATTGTCTCTAGTAGATAGCCTTCGCGTGGGTGTGTTGAGTTTGTGTGAAAGTTCAAACGGATTGGTTTGTGGCGAGTTTGGAAAGATGGGGGCTGGGGTGTATGGAGATAAATCCATGTCAAAACTCAAGGCATTGTATGAAGATTTGCAAAGTCGCATCCTATAACATATAAACATATATATGTTATTTGAATAGATGGATCATTTTTAAGTAAGTGAATAGCTGTTTTTGAATGCCCGCTAGGTTGAAATGAAAACTTTTCCAGATCTCCGCACTAACCCCCCATTAAAGCAACATTATGTAACTATTTTACCTCAAAATAACAGCTTCAAAATCATTTTTACGGATGATGGCTTTTGTGTTCTTTTCTGTGAAGAAGTGAAAATATCCATGACAATATACACCAAGACAAGTCGGACCTCCTAGACAAAAAGGCTTTACGCCCGAGATGTAGTAATGGTTCTGGCTGTTGTAAAGATGTCTTTGTTGCATTTGAATTAGGAACTCACACAATTTATGTTCTAAACAATTTCAGAAAAAGTATTTACCGTTTGGATTGGATTTCCCCTCTGTACTGTACCTTCCTGTTGTTTGTTTACAGCAGTGTGGAAAGAGGCTAAATGGTTTAAATGGCATTAAAGCAGTGTCAAAGGCTAAGCTTGTCTTTTCCCCCGGATGAATTAACTAAACTATGACAGTATATTCATTCATTGATCTTATCTTAATGCCTTTCAATTTGAATATAAGAATTCTAATTAGAGAGATAATACTAATTTTGGTCTCTCTATCTCTTCCTTGTAGGTTCACTATGTCTCTCTCTCTCTCTCTCTCTCTCCCTCTCTCTCTCTCTCGTTCTCTTGTTCTCTCTCTCTCTCTCGTTCTCTCTCTTTCTTTCTCTCACTCTCTCTCTACCCCCACCATCTCTCTACCCCCCCCCCCCCCCCACACACACACACACACACACACACACACACACACACACATCGGATCATTCTGCCTGATTAAAAATACGTTCGGCACATTTACTAACCCCCAGGGACAGGCATGAACAGTCCACAATTAACGCAATAATCAGCCACGCTAATTTGTCCCGCGTCCACCAGGGACTTGGGTCGAGCCAAAGAGCGAAGATGAAGGGGCTCTTGTTGCAATGTGAAAAGGCCACGCTCCAGCATAAGTGTTTTCTCAAGAGGGAATGCACTGAATTCACAAGTTGGGATATTTTCTTTTTTTTAATTTACATCAAGGCTGAACGGCGAAGCATAGACACTCAAGTCACAGCAGGAATGATGTTTACTGTCAGAATGAAATGTGCTCTAGGCTGGCCCCATGTGCCGTGAGTCGGTAAAGTGCTTTCAAACTTTCAGCATTTGAAGTTTCGATTCCCTTTACTTATTGATGAAGGATCTTGGGCTCACGGGGTATTTAAGCTTTTCACTATTAATAATGAATATTGTATTATCATCATCATTTACATTGAATTGATCCTATTTTATCGTCAATGTGGGACTGGGTTTGTATTGAACGCATGGTGTCTGTGTGTTTTCCAGGGCAATATTTGGGAGCAGATCTTTCAGGTGTCCTTCCTCCTGGAGATGATCAACACCGTCCCCTTCATCATCACGGTAAGGGTGCGTCTCAATAAGGGCACCTCACGTCCTTCAAAGGGACGCGTCTCAATAAGGGCACCTCACGTCCTTCACAGGATGCGTCTCCATAAGGACACCTCACGTCCTTCAAAGGGATGTGTCTCAATAAGAGCACCTCATGTCCTTCAAAGGATGCATCTCAATAAGGGCACCTCATGTCCTTCAAAGGGATGCGTCTCAATAAGGGCACCACATGTCCTTCAAAGGATGCATCTCAATAAGGGCACCTCACGTCCTTCAACAATTCCTTTCCTAGTTGACTCTCCTGCTGTCTTTCGCCACCTTGACCTTGACTGACATCGACATTATATTGAAAAAAAACATGTGAAGCTTTAAGAAAAACAAATGTATTCCGCTTTTTGCTGCATACAAAGAAACGATCGTGGCAAAACTACGTACATTTGCTTTAGAACTCAGCCCAGCATGTTCTGGGATCTGACTTCCTTAATGTTGTGTTGTGTGGTCAGAGGGTGGGCTGCCTTGCGGGGGCTGGGAGTACAGACGTCATAATGATGGGGAATTATGCCGAGCGGAGCAACGGGCCGCCGACGCCAAAGTGTTTTCTGTGGGCGTGAAAGGTCCCCATACCTGTGGCTGATTGATTGACCCCCTTTGTTGAGTAATGGCACACTGCCTGGCGTTCCTCAGCCCTTTACCCAGCTCTCTCCAAAGTGAGTCACGACCCAGCAACAAAGCGGTGACGCTCGGGAAGGAAGATCATTACCTCAAATGCATGTCCTGTGTTCAAGATAAAAATGACAAAAAGGCGTCCTGTCTGAGCCCAGCAATTAAAACGTGTTGATTTTAGCAGCGCTCGCTTCTCTCGTCTGGTTAATGTTTCAGTGTTCTGACGGCGAGCACAGAGTCCAGGATAACATTTCCTGTATCTTAACATTGCAAGAAAATGTATTTGGAACGGTAATCAAACCTTGTTTACATCTATGAAATGTTTATGGAATATTGCCATTCAATTAGAATAGTGAGTGTCATAGTAACCGGGTTATGGTATAAATCTCTGCAAATCCTACGACTAATAATCCATGCCCCTCCTCCTCCCCCTCCTCTTCCTCCTGCTCTTTCTCCTGCTCCTCCTCCTCTACCTCCTGCTCCTCCTCCTCCTCTTCCTCCTGCTCCTCCTCCTCTACCTCCTCCCCCTCCTGCTGCTCCTCCTCTCCTTCTCCCCTCCTCCCCCTCTTCCTCCTGCTCCTCCTCCCCATTCACATCGGGAGTTTGATTGGTGACAGGTGTCAGTGTGATTTGTGTGTAATGTATATAATTATGATAAATACTCGGTATAACGGGTTATGTCGGCGTGTGCAGACTTCCAGTTATCCACCTTGTTCAGCTGAAGCATCATGAAATGTCTTGATTCCTTCAATCATTGAGTAACCCGTGACGATGATCCATAGCTGACCACTGCTTTCCTCAGATCTTCTGGCCTCCATTGAGAAACATTTTCATCCCAGTTTTCCTCAACTGTTGGCTAGCCAAGTGTGCTCTGGAGAACATGATTGTGAGTTCAAAGTATTGGGTTTCATACAATATGCATAATACAACATATGAAACATACATACATAATATGTAATATTTGAAACAATTGGGGTAGGTTTCACACTATAACTGGCCACTTAAATTTGACCTGAATATTGTTTTTTTTTCAGTGTTTTGCTAAAATAGAATAAAATACTTTATATGAGACTTATATACAAAAACATTATCTAAAGTTCATCACTTAAAGACTCATATCTAAAGAGAATGTATTTTTTATATATATATATATATTCTCTCTCTCTCTCTCTCTCTCTCTCTCTCTCTCTCTATATATATATATATATATATATATATATATATATATATATATATATATATATCAAATAAAATGTGTGTCCTGAAAGTATATACTTTGGACCACTTTTTGGAAGCAAAAGTCTCCTAAAAAATCTTTATTTTCTTTAAAGCCTGCATAGTTAAACACTGAGCGAGTTTTGTTTTGTTTTCTTTCTTCCTTTTTCTTTTTGGTAGAACGACGTCCACAGAGCCATCCAGCGGACCAATTCCGCCATGTTCAATCAGGTCCTCATCCTCATCTGCACTCTGCTCTGCCTCGTCTTCACCGGGTTAGTCAACTCCTCATCCCACTTTCACAAAAACGTGGATCATTTTTCCACTTGTGAATAATTTATCATATTTATTTTAATTTTTTTACCAGATAGAGCCAGCTGCCATTTACATACATTCTTTCTCTATCTTCTCTCCGACGTACATTTTTATGATACTCGAATTATTAAAAAGACTGTGCACGTTCTAAAAACTGGCATTGTTCAAGGGAAATTTCAAATGGTGGATTCGATAGTTGACTGTATTGAACTTTTAACTGCAGTGAAGAACTAGTGTTCTCTGGTTATTTATTTATTAGTGTGTGATCCTATGTATATCTCTGTGTCTCTCTTTCACTCTCTTTCTTTCTCTTTCTCTCTCTGTCACTGCCCCCCCCCCCCCCCCCCCCCCTCTCTCTCTCTCTTTTTTTATTTTTCCCTCGATCTTTCTCACATTTCTGATGAGGTCCTCCTATTTTGTTGCTGTCACCTGCATTTGTTGCTGTTGCCGTTGTTGTCGTCGCGTGACCTTTGAACCCCGCTGCGCCACAGGACGTGCGGCATCCAGCACCTGGAGCGAGCGGGGAAGAACCTGTCCCTCTTCAACGCCTTCTACTTCTGCATCGTCACCTTCTCCACGGTGGGCTTCGGCGACGTCACGCCGCGCATCTGGCCCTCGCAGCTGCTGGTGGTCATCATGATCTGTGTGGCTCTGGTGGTGCTGCCCCTGCAGGTGGGAGGACGACACTGCACCCGGGTTTTTTTTTTTGAGGAAAAGGTTTTTCTTTAAGCCGCGCTGGAGATGCTGTTTTTTTTTCTTTTATAATTGTGACTAATGAGTGCTGTTGATCGATTTGCAGTTCTATTTATTTTTTTTAATTTAGAGAGAGACGTTGACAGCAATTTATGTGTGACATTACTTTCAGTTCCTTATAAAAATGATTCAGGGATATAAGACGTATATAGAAAAATCCATAAGTGCGCATAAAAATGCAATAGGATAATTCATTGTCAAACATCTGTACTAACGTGGCTATGTTTCAGCAGGCGTATTATACAATGTTTCTCTTTGGGTTGTGCAGGGGTCATATTAAATAATGTATTATCATGGGTTGTGGAAGGGTTATATAAAATAATGGATTCTCATGGGTTGTGGAGGAGTCATATAAAATAATGGCTTCTGTAGACGTCCTATAATGGTTTCTCGGTGGGTTACAAGGCTCTTATATGAAACGTCTCTGTAAAAGATGCGTAGGGGCCACTTGCAACGTTTCCACTGTGAATGTTTTTTTTGGGTCAACCTTTCTGTGGACGGGCTGTGTAGGAGTTATAAAACATATTTCTCTATGGATTGTGTGGTGTCTTATCTAATACGTATGTCTCCATGGGGGTTCTGGTGTGTTATCTAAAACGTGTGTCTCCATGGGGATTCTGGTGTCTTATCTAAAACGTGTGTCTCCATGGGGGTTCTGGTGTCTTATCTAAAACATGTGTCTCCATGGGGGTTCTGGTGTCTTATCTAAAACGTGTGACTCCATGGGGGTTCTGGTGTCTTATCTAAAACGTGTGTCTCCATGGGGGTTCTGGTGTCTTATCTAAAACGTGTGTCTCCATGGGGGTTCTGGTGTCTTATCTAAAACGTGTGTCTCCATGGGGGTTCTGGTGTCTTATCTAAAACGTGTGACTCCATGGGGGTTCTGGTGTCTTATCTAAAACGTGTGACTCCATGGGCGTTGTGGTGTCTTATCTAAAACGTGTAACTCCATGGGGGTTCTGGTGTCTTATCTAAAACGTGTGACTCCATGGGGGTTTTGGTGTCTTATCTAAAACGTGTGTCTCCATGGGGGTTTTGGTGTCTTATCTAAAACGTGTGACTCCATGGGGGTTGTGGTGTCTTATCTAAAACGTGTGACTCCATGGGGGTTTTGGTGTCTTATCTAAAACGTGTGACTCCATGAGGGTTTTGGTGTCTTATCTAAAACGTGTGACTCCATGGGGGTTGTGGTGTCTTATCTAAAACATGTGACTCCATGGGGGTTCTGGTGTCTTATCTAAAACGTGTGTCTCCATGGGGGTTCTGGTGTCTTATCTAAAACGTGTGTCTCCATGGGGGTTCTGGTGTCTTATCTAAAACGTGTGTCTCCATGGGGGTTGTGGTGTCTTATCTAAAACGTGTGACTCCATGGGGGTTCTGGTGTCTTATCTAAAACGTGTGTCTCCATGGGGGTTCTGGTGTCTTATCTAAAACGTGTGTCTCCATGGGGGTTTTGGTGTCTTATCTAAAACGTGTGTCTCCATGGGGGTTCTGGTGTCTTATCTAAAACGTGTGACTCCATGGGGGTTCTGGTGTCTTATCTAAAACGTGTGACTCCATGGGGGTTGTGGTGTGTCCCCCAGTTCGAGGAACTCATCTACCTGTGGATGGAGCGGCAGAAGTCCGGGGGGAACTACAGTCGTCACCGCGCGCAGACGGAGAAGCACGTGGTGCTGTGTGTCAGCGCCCTGAAGATAGACCTGCTCATGGACTTCCTCAACGAGTTCTACGCCCACCCCAGACTGCAGGTAGACACACACACACACATACAGCACTACCTACACCCATCCCAGACTGCAGGTAGACACGTGCACACACACACACACACATACAGCACTACCTACACCCATCCCAGACTGCAGGTAGACACACACACACACACACACACATACAGCACTACCTACACCCATCCCAGACTGCAGGTAGACACACACACACACACACACATACAGCACTACTTACACCCATCCCAGACTGCAGGTAGACCAAGACCACACACACACACACACACAGCACTACCCACACCCATCCCAGCCTGCAGGTAGACCAAGAACACACACACACACACAGAACCACATACACACACACCCCAGACTGCAGGTAGACACGCACGCACACACACACACAGCACTACATACGCACACCCCAGACTGCAGGTAGACCAAAACCCGACACGCGCATGCACAAACACACACATACAGAACCACACACACACACACACACATACAGCACTACATACACCCACCCCAGACTGCTGGTAGACACACACACAACACACACAGATCGACACACACTCTCTCACACACACACTCATACATAGCACCACATACACACACACATACACACACACACACACACACACATACATAACCACAATCACACACGTAACCGCACACACACACACACACACACACAGACACACAATCATACACATGCAACCACATACACACCCACAGATAGGCATGCACAACTCTGCATACAAAAACACATGGAGCCACACACACACACACTCAACTGTAATGTAATCAAGAAAGCAGCCACAAATGCCAACGGAATATTTAACTTTCTCAATCTCTGAATTTGATGTTTACTATGATCCTGGATGTTGTTCACAGCTTATTTATTTATTTATTTTGTAACAGCCCCCCCCCCCCCAAAAAAATATGTAAACGTTATGGATAATTTGTCCATCCAAATGTCTGGTGGTTGATGTCGTTGTTGTTGTTGTTGTTGTTGTCCTTTGTCGTGCTGTGCTGCCAGGACTACTACGTGGTGATCCTGTGCCCTAGTGAGATGGACCTCCAGGTGCGCAGGGTGCTGCAGATCCCACTCTGGTCCCAGAGAGTCATCTACCTTCAAGGGTCCGTCCTCAAGGATCAGGACCTCATGAGGGCCAAGTGAGGGTTGCTCATGTTTCTGTCCATAAGGGGTTCAACACGAATGCTCCTGTTGTTGTTGTGGTTGGTGGTGGTGTTGGTGTTGCTGTTGTTGTTTTTGTTGTTGCTGTTGCTGTTGTTGGTGTTGTTGTTTTGGCTTCAATAGAGGTCTTAAAGGACAGACTCCAGTTTCAGGTCATACTTAAGGCCTGGGGTTCTGCTCTTGTAAATGAAAAGTGTTAACGCTCTCACACTGAATGAGATCTTTCCTCATGGCTCAGCTGTGCTGGCGCTCTGCAGATGAGTCACTCCGCTGGTCGTGACAGAGATTCAGACAAACTCTGAGGATTATGATGGCAATCTGCCGATGGAAAAGTGAATCCAATGCATCCTTGTTCAGTTATTAATGCGTGTTCTGGATGACAGTAATTATTATAGGTTATACGGATTCTTTATGGAGCTGTGAGGGAAAGAAAAATGAAAAAAAAACGGTGATAATATATTCCGTTGCATGTACAGTGGAATCTGGGGGTCTGGAGTTTTGCCACGGCTCCAGTGAAGGCTATGTCATCATAGAGAGAAGTATGGAGAGAGAGAGAGAGAGAGAGAGAGAGAGAGAGAGAGAGAGAGAGAGAGAGAGAGAGAGAGAGAGAGAGAGAGAGAGAGAGAGAGAGAGAGAGAGAGAGAGAGAGAGAGAGAGAGAGAGAGAGAGAGAGAGAGAGAGAGAGAGAGAGAGAGAGAGAGAGAGAGAGAGAGAGAGAGAGAGAGAGAGAGAGAGAGAGAGAGAGAGAGAGAGAGAGAGAGAGAGGAGGGGGGGGGGAGGGAGAGAGAAGAGAGATAGAAAAAGAAAGAGACAGAGAGAGAGAGAAGGAGAAAGAGAGAGAGAAAGTGAAGTGAAGTGGACGAGTGGGTGTGTGGACAACATTTCACATCCTTCTCATGGCTCCAGAACAAACCGCCCACACACTCCCCTCTCCTCTCCTCTCCTCCCCTCCCCGCTCCGCTCCTCTCCTCTCCTCTCCTCTCCTGACTGTTTTGTGTCCCTCATGCAGGATGGACGACGCAGAGGCCTGCTTTATTCTGAGCAGTCGTAACGAAGTGGACCGCATGGCTGCAGTAAGAACCTCCCCAATCAATCAATAGTCAATCAATCAATAACCAATCAATCAATAGTCAATCAATAATTAATCAATCAATAGTCAATCAATCAATAACCAATCAATCAATAGTCAATCAATAATTAATCAATCAATAGTCAATCAATAATTAATCAATCAATAGTCAATCAATAATTAATCAATCAATCAATAGTCAATCAATCAGTAATCAATCAATCATTAATCAATCAATCAATAGTCTATCAATCAATGATCAACCAATAATGAATCAATGAATCAATAGTCAATCCATCAATAATCAATCAATCAATAATCAATCAATCCATAGTCAATCGATCAATAACCAATCAATCATTCAACAGTCAATCAATCAATAATCAATCAAGCAATAGTCAATCAATCAATAGCCAATCAATCAATCAATAGTCACGTAATCAATAATCAATCAATAATCAATCAATCAATCAATAATCAATAGTCAATCAATCAAAAGTCTACCAATCAATAGTCAATCAATCAATAATCCACCCGTCAGTCTGACACGGACAATCCGTTATTGATCACACCGTTTTTAGGATTGTTATTCATTCATGAAATGGTTTGGTAGCATGGTTAAATTGGACTGGCTTCCATTTTGTTAGCACTTCTGCCTGGTGTTTGATGACAGGTGATGTAAAGAAGCATTTCACTAACAGGGCCTGGTCTTATCGGCTTCACGTGACAAATAAAACTGAACACAACCGAAGTGTCTCTATTATAAAATAGTCTTAAGAAACATATGATTTATGATATTTCCTCATATTAGCCACTAAATCACTAAAATACTGAACGTTTTGTGAAATAGAAAACAAAACTCCAATCGGTGCAGATCCAGTATGAATATCCAGTAGGGGCTGATATTAGTTATTGATTGATTTGTCAGACGTGAGTGTGATCTGTGATGTATTGATCATCGTTCACCAGGACCACCAGACCATCCTGAGGGCCTGGGCCGTGAAGGACTTCGCCCCAAACTGTCCGCTCTACGTTCAGATACTCAAACCAGAAAACAAGTTCCATGTCAAATTTGCAGGTGAATTTATTTTATTATCATGCATCATGTTTTTTTTTTATGATCCTTAATTCATTATATTAATGACGTATTTCTTTCATTTTCACATAATCTCGAAACAACGAAATAAATAAATAAATAAAAGTATTTCAAATGAAGTGGATGTCAGCACCACGGACAGCAGACTGCTCTCCGCCATTTTGGCTCTGAACCGCAAACCCCCTGTTTCCTCTGTGCGTGGCCGTTTTCAGACCACGTGGTGTGCGAGGAGGAGTTCAAGTATGCCATGCTGGCTCTGAACTGCGTGTGCCCTGCCACGTCCACCTTGGTCACCCTGCTGGTCCACACCTCTCGCGGACAGTGAGTACCACTGACCTTTCACGACCGCCTTAATCTCCCTCTGCCCTTTGCCCTTAGCTTACAAGATGTTTAGCTTGAGTGTAGCTGCTTTTGTTATCTCTTTTAACTCTTTCTTCACTTAGCTTACAGGATGTTTTGCTTGAGTTAATCTGCTTTTATTATCTCTTTGAACTTTTTCTTCACTTAGCTTACAGGTTTTCTTGCTTGGTGCATTATTATTATTAAATGTAAAGGTAATCTACAGCACACAACTCGGTAATTTGGTTTCTTTTGATAAAGTGTTCTCTATTGGAAGGGCTGGTTGGCGTTGTTTATTTCCGTTCATGGCTCTTGCAGGCAGCTCTTCCGTCCATAGAGAAATCAAAGTCAGCGGATAGATTTGAAGATCTGGCACAGTGACGTTGAAAATGTCTCCAGATAGACAACCTTGCCTGTGTGTGTATAGTGTATGTGTATATAGTGTATATAGTGTATGTGTGTGTGTACACACACACACACACCGAAAAATGTCTCCCAGTGACGATTGGATTCTTCAAAGAAAAGGGGAAATGGTTTGTGTTTGTGCCAATGTGCTGCAAAAAAAAGCTTCCACCAGCAGTAAAAAAAAAAAAAACGTAAAAAAATGAAACGTTACTCCCAGCGTGACAGAGTCTTTTAACCACTAATGATAATGGTGATGCAGTAGAACATAACAGCTTTAGGGGGAAGATGGAAATCAATAGAGTGCCAGTGTGATGCTGCTCCCTGGGGCTCACCTTTCCTGCTCCCACAGAGAGAGAGAGAGACAGAGACATAGAGAGAGACAGACACAGACAGACAGACAGACAGACAGACAGACAGACAGACAGACAGACAGACTACCATCCACTGGGAAACCTTTCATTTCATTAACAACGCTCCGCAGGGGGCAATCCGCCATGATGAGCCAGAGCTGATTATCCTGCTGCTAACGGTAGTCCAAGCTTAGGAGAGGCTGAAGGAGGAGTTGTGTGGAGAAAACAGGAAGAGAGGAGGAGGTGGAGAAGAAAGGGGAAGAGGAGGAGAAAGACAGAGTCAGGTTAAGCGAGCTTGCGATACTGTGTATAGATCTATGTCTGTTACAGGGCTCCAGACTAATTTTTCCACTGGTAGCACTGGTGTTGCTGGCTATGGATCTATGACTAATATACTGTACATGGATGTATGGCTAATATACTGTACATGGATGTATGGCTAATTTACTGTACATGGATGTATGGCTAATATACTGTACATGGATGTATGGCTAATATACTGTCCATGGATGTATGACTAATATACTGTACATGGGTTTATGGCTAATATACTGTCCATGGATGTATGACTAATATGCTGTACATGGATGTATGGCTAATATACTGTCCATGGATGTATGGCTAATATACTGTCCATGGATGTATGGCTAATATACTGTCCATGGATGTATGGCTAATATGCTGTCCATGGATGTATGGCTAATATACTGTCCATGGATGTATGGCTAATATACTGTCCATGGATGTATGGCTAATATACTGTCCATGAATGTATGGCTAATATACTGTCCATGGATGTATGGCTAATATGCTGTCCATGGATGTATGGCTAATATACTGTCCATGGATGTATGGCTAATATACTGTCCATGGATGTATGGCTAATATACTGTACATGGATGTATGGCTAATATACTGTCCATGGATGTATGGCTAATATACTGTACATGGATGTATGGCTAATATACTGTACATGGATGTATGGCTAATATACTATATTCTTACATGGATGTAAGAATTTCCAACCCCATCCAATTACCTTCAGTCATGTGTATACTCCATCAAACACAATATTTTAATGTTGAGTGTAATAAACGATTGCTCTGTCCTCTAGCTATTTAGATAAATGAAAGGAGGTAAGTCCTGCATCATCCTCAGTGCTGCTTCCCTCTCTCTCTCTCTCTCTCTCTCTCTCTCTCTCTCTCTCTCTCTCTCTCTCTCTCTGTGTCTTTACAGCGTTCTGGAGAGACGCTTTGTGTCCTCACAGCGTTCTGGAGAGACGTTTTGTGTCCTCGCAGCGTTCTGGAGAGACGCTTTGTGTCCTCAGACGCTTTGTGTCCTCACAGCGTTCTGGAGAGACGTTTTGTGTCCTCGCAGCGTTCTGGAGAGACGCTTTGTGTCCTCAGACGCTTTGTGTCCTCACAGCGTTCTGAAGAGACGCTTTGTGTCCTCACAGCGTTCTGAAGAGACGGTTTGAGTCTTCACAGCGTTCTGGAGAGACGTTTTGTGTCCTCGCAGCGTTCTGGAGAGACGCTTTGTGTCCTCAGACGCTTTGTGTCCTCACAGTGTCTTGGAGAGACGATTTGTGTCTTCATGCGTTCTGGAGAGACGTTTAGTGTCCTCACAGCGTTATTCCCCAACATAACTTTGCAGAGCCCCAGGCCCTGTGAAGTCGTCAGCCCTGGCTGGCTGTGGGCTGTTCGGTCGCCTTCAGGGAGAACACTCTGTTTCCGCTCTGTGCTCACAGGGACATTTGCAAAGTGATTATAGGGCGTCGTAAAAAGTTTCATTTCCGGGAACCAAGGCAACTGAACGTGCCACAGAGCGTAGAGTGAATTGAAGTGTATTGGCTACTTTGAAGTCTGCCAGATAGTCCACTATAATTTTTGTCAAATGTGAAATTGTGAGCAATCCTTTTCAAGCAGTGCTTGGCTATGTAGTGAAGAAAATGACATGTTGATGGTTAAAGTTGTCAATCACGTCTGTATACTTCAATACATGTTTTTGTGGTTTGATTTGAAAGGGAAAGACTGTAGATATACATGAGTGTCAGATTTGTGTGTGTGTGTGTGTGTGTGTGTGTTCTTGCACAAGTTTTGTTGTGTAAGCAAAGGTTGGTCTGATTGTGTTGCTATGGTAACCGTTTCAGGGAAGGACAGCAGTCTCCGGAGCAGTGGCAGAGAACGTACGGCTGTTGCTCCGGCAACGAAGTCTACCACATCCGCCTGTGCGACAGCAAGTTCTTCGGAGAGTACGACGGCAAGAGTTTCACGTACGCTGCCTTCCATGCCCACAAGAAGTGAGTCTGCTTTAGTTAACCAATCACATAAGTGTCTGCTTCAGTTAACCAATCACATAAGTGTCTGCTTCAGTTAACCAATCACATAAGTGTCTGCTTCAGTTAACCAATCACATAAGTGTCTGCTTCAGTTAACCAATCACATAAGTGTCTGCTTCAGTTAACCAATCACATAAGTGTCTGCTTCAGTTAACCAATCACATAAGTGTCTGCTTCAGTTAACCAATCACATAACTGTCTGCTTCAGTTAACCAATCACATAAGTGTCTGCTTCAGTTAACCAATCACATAAGTGTCTGCTTTAGTTAACCAATCACATAAGTGTCTGCTTCAGTTAACCAATCACATAAGTGTCTGCTTCAGTTAACCAATCACATAAGTGTCTGCTTCAGTTAACCAATCACATAAGTGTCTGCTTCAGTTAACCAATCACATAAGTGTCTGCTTCAGTTAACCAATCACATAAGTGTCTGCTTCAGTTAACCAATCACATAAGTGTCTGCTTCAGTTAACCAATCACATAAGTGTCTGCTTCAGTTAACCAATCACATAAGTGTCTGCTTCAGTTAACCAATCACATAAGTGTCTGCTTCAGTTAACCAATCACATAAGTGTCTGCTTCAGTTAACCAATCACAGAAGTGTCTGCTTCAGTTAACCAATCACATAAGTGTCTGCTTCAGTTAACCAATCACATAAGAAGTGAGTCTGCTTTAGTTAACCAATCACATAAGTGTCTGCTTCAGTTAACCAATCACATAAGTGTCTGCTTTAGTTAACCAATCACATAAGTGTCTGCTTCAGTTAACCAATCACATAAGTGTCTGCTTCAGTTAACCAATCACATAAGTGTCTGCTTTATTTAACCAAACACATAAGTGTCTGCTTTAGTTAACCAATCACATAAGTGTCTGCTTTAGTTAACCAATCACGTAAGTGTCTGCTTCAGTTAACCAATCACATAAGTGTCTGCTTTAGTTAACCAATCACATAAGTGTCTGCTTTAGTTAACCAATCACATAAGTGTCTGCTTCAGTTAACCAATCACATAAGTGTCTGCTTTAGTTAACCAATCACATAAGTGTCTGCTTCAGTTAACCAATCACATAAGTGTCTGCTTCAGTTAACCAATCACATAAGTGTCTGCTTCAGTTAACCAATCACATAAGTGTCTGCTTCAGTTAACCAATCACATAAGTGTCTGCTTCAGTTAACCAATCACATAAGTGTCTGCTTCAGTTAACCAATCACATAAGTGTCTGCTTCAGTTAACCAATCACATAAGTGTCTGCTTCAGTTAACCAATCACATAAGTGTCTGCTTCAGTTAACCAATCACATAAGTGTCTGCTTCAGTTAACCAATCACATAAGTGTCTGCTTTAGTTAACCAATCACATAAGTGTCTGCTTCAGTTAACCAATCACATAAGTGTCTGCTTCAGTTAACCAATCACATAAGTGTCTGCTTCAGTTAACCAATCACATAAGTGTCTGCTTTAGTTAACCAATCACATAAGTGTCTGCTTCAGTTAACCAATCACATAAGTGTCTGCTTCAGTTAACCAATCACATAAGAAGTGAGTCTGCTTTAGTTAACCAATCACATAAGTGTCTGCTTCAGTTAACCAATCACATAAGTGTCTGCTTTAGTTAACCAATCACATAAGTGTCTGCTTCAGTTAACCAATCACATAAGTGTCTGCTTCAGTTAACCAATCACATAAGTGTCTGCTTCAGTTAACCAATCACATAAGTGTCTGCTTTATTTAACCAATCACATAAGTGTCTGCTTTAGTTAACCAATCACATAAGTGTCTGCTTTAGTTAACCAATCACATAAGTGTCTGCTTCAGTTAACCAATCACATAAGTGTCTGCTTCAGTTAACCAATCACATAAGAAGTGAGTCTGCTTCAGTTAACCAATCACACAAGTGTCTGCTTCAGTTAACCAATCACATAAGTGTCTGCTTTATTTAACCAATCACATAAGTGTCTGCTTCAGTTAACCAATCACATAAGTGGCTGCTTTAGTTAACCAATCACATACGTGTCTGCTTTAGTTAACCAATCACATAAGTGTCTGCTTCAGTTAACCAATCACATAAGTGTCTGCTTCAGTTAACCAATCACATAAGAAGTGAGTCTGCTTTAGTTAACCAATCACATAAGTGTCTGCTTCAGTTAACCAATCACATACGTGTCTGCTTTAGTTAACCAATCACATAAGTGTCTGCTTTAGTTAACCAATCACATAAGTGTCTGCTTCAGTTAACCAATCACATAAGTGTCTGCTTCAGTTAACCAATCACATAAGTGTCTGCTTCAGTTAACCAATCACATAAGAAGTGAGTCTGCTTTAGTTAACCAATCACATAAGTGTCTGCTTCAGTTAACCAATCACATAAGTGTCTGCTTCAGTTAACCAATCACATAAGTGTCTGCTTTAGTTAACCAATCACATAAGTGTCTGCTTCAGTTAACCAATCACATAAGTGTCTGCTTTAGTTAACCAATCACACAAGTGTCTGCTTTAGTTAACCAATCACACAAGTGTCTGCTTCAGTTAACCAATCACATAAGTGTCTGCTTTAGTTAACCAATCACATAAGAAGTGAGTCTGCTTTAGTTAACCAATCACATAAGAAGTGAGTCTGCTTTAGTTAACCAATCACATAAGAAGTGAGTCTGCTTTAGTTAACCAATCACACAAGAAGTGAGTCTGCTTGAGTTAACCAATCACATAAGAACTGTCAACTTTAGTTAACCAATCACACAAGAAGTGTCTGCTTTAGTTAACCAATCACACAAGAAGTGAGTCTGCTTTAGGAATCTGTACAATGTTAACCACTCACGCCAAAAACATCCACTCGATTTAACATTAGCTGCCAAATAAGCAAAATATACTCATACTAATATATATATATATGTGTATATATAATATCCTCCTCATTTATAAAATGCCAATCGTTCCAGTAAATAAATGAAGATTCCATCCACTACTGACCCAGGTGGTCCATCAATACTAACCTTGTTTGAACATCCTCCCTGTGTGTGTGTGTGTGTGTGTGTGTGTGTGAACGTCCTGTATGTGTCTGTGTGTGTGTGTGTGTGTGTGTGTGTGTGTGTGTGTGTGTGTGCAGGTACGGCGTGTGTCTGATCGGGGTGAAACAGGAGGACAACAAGAGCATCCTGTTGAACCCCGGGCCTCGTCACATAATGGCCGCCACCGACACCTGCTACTACATCAACATCACCAAGGAGGAGAACTCAGCCTTCTCCTTCAACCAGGAGGAGGGGAAGAAGAAGAAGAGGAGAGGGTGCAACGCGGCCGCTGGCCCCGGGCTCTACGACGGCCCCTCTAGGCTCCCTGTGCACAGCATCCTCGCTAGCATGGGTCAGAGGCAACACACACACACACACACACACACACACACACACCATACAGATACACACAACGTACACAACGCGCACACACACACACACACACCATACATATACACACAACGTACACAACACACACACACACACACACACACACACACACACACACACACACACCATACATATACACACAACGTACACACACACACACACACACCATACATATACACACAATGTACACACACGCACACACACAATACACAGCATACATATTGTGATGGGAAAAACGTAATTTAGCCTAAACTATGAAATGTTACTCTGTGTTTTTCCTATGAGTTCAAACAAAGTTCCCCTTTTTTAGTTAGATTGAACCCTTGGGGCTAATCTTTTCACCTAACAGTCATCACAAGTAACTTAGTGACTTATAGGTTTGTGTATTCTCCCTGTTTAGGTAAGATAAGATGTCAGACTTGAGGACCGGTCAGCCAGATGGCATTATTTATCGCCCTGTGCAATAAACTCTTTGATCTAGGAAGGCCGAAAGACAGGAGACGCTGACTGCAGTTGCACTAATCAACATTCCTAAGGAAGCGTGTATATAAGGGACGTTAGGGGGATTGTGATTTTGTGCGCACCAGTTGTACATCCTCATTTTTGTATGACTTTAGACTGCAGTTAGGGTTTTCTTTTTATCTGATCAGTTTTATTTTTTTACTTTGTAGTTGATATATTGTATATCAACTCTGTTACCTTTTTACTCATCTCCATTAAAACCACTAAAAGGAAGCGGACGTTATTTCTCAAAGTATTTCATTATTTCGATCTCACTGGAGTGCGGAGACATAAAAAATCTGCGACAATATACACACAACGTACACACACGCACACACACGATACACACCATACATATACACACAACGTACACCACACACACACACACACACACCATACATATACACACAACGTACACAACACACACACACCCACACACACACCATACATATACACACAACGTACACAACACACACACACCCACACACACACCATACATATACACACAACGTACACACACACACACACGTACACGCACACAATGTACACACAAAATACACAACGTACACACTCACACATACACACACACACAATACACAACATACACACAAACAGTACCAGTAAAAAGTTTGGACACCCTTTTTTGTTTAAGTGAATAGGAAAGTCTGTCCATGCTCTTGACTGGTACTGTACTTACACACATAACTACACACTGATAGAGCTAAATCACGTATGTTTACACACACACACACACACACACACAGTTAGCCATATACACACATACTTACACACAGACACACACACATGAACACACCCATACTTACACACACACATGAACACACACATAGACATACACATACACACACACACACACACACACATACAAAAAGTGATACATAAAGAGATCATGACAGAGAGAAACATGCACTTCCTTTACTCTCTCCATGACTCTTTGCATCTCTTGTAAAGTAGCTTTGTTTTTTCTTCAAGGCGCGGTTGAGGGTCTTGACTCTTTGGGGATTGTTTAATCAATGTAAGTGTTATGGGGGTCCCTCTTAGGAACGGTTGCCATGGATCTCCAGAACACCAGCCCAGTCCACAGGTCGGGGGGGAAACTGGCCCCGCCCACTGTGAACGGAACAGGAAGTAGACGCCCGAGCATC
>CM030172.1:3499722-3549722 GCA_017639675.1 Aplochiton taeniatus
CTTTGTGTGTGTGTGTGCGTGTGTGTGTGTGTGTGTGTGTGTGTGTGTGTGTGCGTGTGTGTGTGTGTGTGTGTGTGTGCACACGTGTATCAGCCTGGACAGCTTGTTGCAGTGTGGCATCATCTATGCTGATAACTTGGTGGTGGTGGATAAGGAGAGCACCATGAGCGCTGAGGAGGACTACATGGCCGACGCCAAGACCATCGTCAACGTTCAGACCATGTTCAGGTAACGTGTACTGAACACTGTGCTGTAGTCAACGTTCAGACCATGTTCAGGTAACCTGTACTGAACACTGTGCTGTAGACAACGTTCAGACCATGTTCAGGTAACGTGTACTGAACACTGTGCTGTAGACAACGTTCAGACCATGTTCAGGTAACGTGTACTGAACACTGTGCTGTAGACAACGTTCAGACCATGTTCAGGTAACGTGTACTGAACACTGTGCTGTAGTCAACGTTCAGACCATGTTCAGGTAGCCTGTACTGAACACTGTGCTGTAGTCAACGTTCAGACCATGTTCAGGTAACCTGTACTGAACACTGTGCTGTAGTCAACGTTCAGACCATGTTCAGGTAACGTGTACTGAACACTGTGCTGTAGTCAACGTTCAGACCATGTTCAGGTAACCTGTACTGAACACTGTGCTGTAGACAACGTTCAGACCATGTTCAGGTAACGTGTACTGAACACTGTGCTGTAGTCAACGTTCAGACCATGTTCAGGTAACCTGTACTGAACACTGTGCTGTAGTCAACGTTCAGACCATGTTCAGGTAACCTGTACTGAACACTGTGCTGTAGACAACGTTCAGACCATGTTCAGGTAACGTGTACTGAACACTGTGCTGTAGACAACGTTCAGACCATGTTCAGGTAACCTGTACTGAACACTGTGCTGTAGACAACGTTCAGACCATGTTCAGGTAACGTGTACTGAACACTGTGCTGTAGTCAACGTTCAGACCATGTTCAGGTAACCTGTACTGAACACTGTGCTGTAGACAACGTTCAGACCATGTTCAGGTAACCTGTACTGAACACTGTGCTGTAGTCAACGTTCAGACCAATCTGTCAGTACTGCCCTGTACTGAACACTGTGCTGTAGACAACGTTCAGACCATGTTGAGGTAACCTGTACTGAACACTGTGCTGTAGACAACATTCAGACCACGTTAAGGTAACCTGTACTGAACACTGTGCTGTAGTCAACATTCAGACCATGTTCAGGTAACCTGTACTGAACACTGTGCTGTAGTCAACATTCAGACCATGTTCAGGTAACCTGTACTGAACACTGTGCTGTAGTCAACATTCAGACCATGTTCAGGTAACCTGTACTGAACACTGTGCTGTAGTCAACATTCAGACCATGTTCGGGTAACGTGTACTGAACACTGCTGTAGTCAATGTTCAGACCATGTTCAGGTAATCTCTCAGTACTGCCCTCCACTGAACACTGTGCTGTAGACAACTTTAGAACATGTTCAGGTAACCTGTACTCCACACTGTGCCGTAGTCAACGTTCAGACCATGTTCTGGTAATCTCTGTCAGTACTGCCCTGTACTGAACACTGAGCTGTAGTCAACGTTCAGACCGTGTTCAGGTCATCTCTGCCAGTACTGCCCTGTACTCAACACTGCACTATAGACAACATTCAGACAATGTTCAGGTAACTTCTGTCAGCACTGCCATGTACCTGTACTGAACACTGCACTGTAGTCAACGTTCAGAGATGTTCAGGTAACCTGCACTTACCCCTTGAGCTTGAAAATTGGCTGATCACCTGATAAATATTTGAAAGAGTAGTAATTTACTTTATTTGGGTATTTTGATTAAAGTCTTAATAATTTGAATGTAACAGCAGAAATAATGTACATTGTACTTTTGTTGTTGCTGTTTCAAACGCTCTCAACTAAAGTTAAAGCCTCCTTTAAACAATGCTACATGGCCTTTTGTGGTCCTTCCTTCTTTTCTAACTCTCTCCTACTCTCTCCTTGTCTCTCTTTCACCCCTTCTCCCATTGGCCATATTTTTTCCATCTCTTTGTGTCTCTGTATCTCTTTCTCTCCAATTCTCCTCCTCACTGTCTGTCTTTATATATACCTCCCCCTCTCTCTCTCTCTCTTTCTATGCATCTCTCCTCTCTCTCAATCTCTCTCTCTCTCTCTATGTCTCTCTCTCTTTCTCCATCTCTCTCCATCTCCCCCCCCCCCCCCCCCCCCCCCTCTAGACTCTTTCCCAGTCTCAGCATAATCACTGAGCTAACTCACCCCTCCAACATGCGCTTCATGCAGTTCCGGGCCAAGGACTGCTACTCACTGGCTCTCTCCAAGCTGGAGAAGGTGAGGGAAACCACCGGGAACGGACGAGGGGAGGTGGTGATGGTAAGAGGGGGGGGGTGGGGGGAGATGGTGATGGTAAGAGGTGTGTGTGTGGGGGGGGGGTGGTGGGGAGGTGGTGATGGTAAGAGGGGGTGGGGGGGGGGGTGGGGGGGGGGGGGGGGGGTGGTAAGAGGGGGGGGGGGGCTAGTATGAAAGATATGAAGACCATGTGAGTCTAACTCGGTAGTGTGATATTCAGATTGTGAAGTTGTTGTGAATCTGACTAGAAAGTGTGAGAATCTGACTCCTCCAGGGACCCTAGTTTGAATCTAGTTAGCTCTTAAGCCTTTAATGTAACTGAAGTTTGATTCTAGAACGCCCTGAAGACTTTGATGTAACTGATGTTTTGAATTGAGTTAGCTCTGAAGCCTTTAATGTAACTGAAGTTTCATTCCAGTTATCTCTGATGCATGTAACTGACGTTTGAATATAGTTATCTCTGAAACATGTAACTGACGTTTGAATATAGTTATCTCTGAAACCAGTAACTGACTCTTTTCCAGCCCGTGTGAGTCTGACAGTGTGTGTTGTCCCGTTGGGTCTGTTTCTACCAGAAGGAGCGTGATAAGGGCTCCAACCTGGCCTTCATGTTCCGCCTGCCTTTCGCCGCGGGCCGGGTCTTCAGTATCAGCATGCTGGACACTCTACTCTACCAGGTCGGTCCTCACTTCTATTATTACAACTATATCTAGGACTAGAACTCTGGACACATAACTAAAATCATCCCTTTAAGAGAGTACGGAGCACACACAGCCCAATCCTAGACCCCTCTTCAAATGTCTCAATTGAATGTTTTGTACCGAGTGAGCCATTTAATAATACATAATAATTACATTTCGAGTTGGACTGAAGTAGTGCTGCATGCGTGGTTTTTATTACAGTTTGTTTTCAGTACATTAAGAACTGTGTGACCACAGCACCACCTAGTGTTCAGTGTTTCCATCTGTTCTTTGCAATGGAACATTGAGCTCTGCTCTACATTAACATGCAGGTCGTTTCAGTCAAATGCTTCTCTCTAATACCAATACACTCTGTTATTTCTTAGACCATGTAAGACAAAAGGTTGGTTTACCAATGTAGCGTCACGTTGTTGAGACGTGTTGTTGAGACGTGTTGTTGGTTTCCTTTGTTTGCAGTCGTTTGTGAAGGATTACATGATTATCATCGCCAGGTTGCTGCTGGGTTTGGACACCACACCGGGATCTGGATATCTCTGTGCAGTGAGCTCCTCCCCAGCCTGTCACAGTGGCCAACTGACTTTTGTATCTAAATTCATAGTTATCTTTTGATATACAATATAAAGTAATGTATTCTGTCAGGAATGTTGAATGTCGGCTTGCAGTGTGATGAGTCACTTGTGATGAGTTATTTGTATTGAGTTACTTGTGATGAGTTACTTGTAACGAGTTATTTGTAATGACAACTTGTGATGAGTTACTTGTAATGAGTTACTTGTAATGAGTTACTTGTAATGAGTTACTTGGTCCCTACCTCTGGTTGTCTCAGATGAAAGTGACCGAGGCGGATCTGTGGATCAGAACGTACGGCAGACTATTCCAGAAGCTGTGCTCCTCCAGCGCTGAGATCCCCATCGGGATATACCGCACAGAGTCCCACATTTTCCCCACCTCGGAGGTGAGCGGTCTTGAGTCACAGGGAGATTTGTGTAGAATCAACCTGAGACATCAGCAACCTACATTTCAAAAGGCCATTTTAAAGAACAGAAAGAGGTGGCCTCATCATTCGGCAAACATTTAAAAACTTCAGTTTTCGAACAGCTCAGGAAGGGGTACAGAGTAAAGAGGCTGTTTCTTAGATTACATACAACAGATAAAGCAGTGTAATAACAAAAGGTCCAACTGTAAGTTTACTAAATATAGTATTTATTACATCTTTAATAGGCATCTTTACGTTGACTAAATATGCTATTTATTACGTCGTTAAAAGGCACGGCACTATTGGGCAGAACACAAGTCAATCCAAAGATTAAGGCTTGGGTTGCCGTGGCAACATAACCAAAGCCTCCATCCAGTCTCAGGTGTCGGTCAGCGTGGACGAGTGCGACGACCCCAGGGAGAGAGGGGAGGAGTCCCGGAGCAACGACCAATCGGACCACCCGCTGCTGAGGAAGAAGAGCATGCAGTGGGCGAGGCGCCTGAGCAAGAAGAGCGTCCGCCGCACGCCGGTGCTGCCCCGCGACCCGGACAGGGGCCACGCCCAGCGCATGGCCCAGGAGCGCCTCAGCCTGTACCGGCGCTCCGAGAGAGAGGAGCTGTCGGAACTGGTGCGGAACCGGATGAAGCACCTGGGACTGCCCACCTCGGGATACGGTGAGGAAGACCCGTCAAAGACAGGATGAAGAACTAGTTCTTTTAATCAAAACCCAACAGTAGTAGCTGTATAGTTTCCACTTTAAAGCTATAAAGAACCTGTATGAGTATGTGGATTTGTTTTGATATATCATTGGAATGAAAATAAGCTTCTCAATACATGTCTATATTAATAGCATACGGACACATTTCCGACCATTCTTTAGTAGTATACTTTGTCAAGTGGTCAAAGTATGACCAAGAGTTGAAGAAAACATCCGTTAACTAGCTTTCTCAGTCTGTTCATTTTCTCCTTTTTTTTTGTCTCTTCCATTCTGTGTTTCTATGTGCAGAGGATGTGGCTAACCTTACAGCTAGTGATGTCATGAACAGAGTCAACCTGGGTTACTTGCAAGGTAACGCCATGTTTGATCGGACTGACGGCACAGTCAAGTAACCAAAAACTGGTCTTTAGGCTCAACTTTGAGTTTCTGGTTTTTGTTTCAATCTTTTGACTGATTTAATGGAATGACAAATGACAAATATACTTTACTAGTTCATTTCACAAGTTGCTTTTATTGTAGCGGGCTGTCAAGTATTTTTCGTATTGATGTAAAAGAAAAGTGCCACACCAGTAAAGGATTGTTATTAATTCCATTATTGTTGACGTTGTTGTTGTTGTTGTTTTTCTCAGATGAGACGAACGATCACCAGAACACTCTGTCCTACGTCCTGATCAACCCCTCCCCCGACACCCGGTTGGAACTCAACGATGTGGTGTAGGTACCACTTACCCTGTTTAGTATGGTTCTGAATGAGATAGAGGCAGTGGGTACCGCTTACCCCGTTTAGCATGGTTCTGAATGAGATAGAGGCAGTAGGTACCGCTTACCCCGTTTAGCATGGTTCTGAATGAGATAGAGGCAGTATGTACAGCTTACCCCGTTTAGCATGGTTCTGAATGAGATAGAGGCAGTAGGTACCGCTTACCCCGTTTAGCATGGTTCTGAATGAGATAGAGGCAGTATGTACAGCTTACCCCTTTTAGCATGGTTCTGAATGAGATAGAGGCAGTAGGTATGGCCTAGTTCCTTACTGTGGCCAAGCCCAACGATGTATCTGCATGAGAAAAAGGCACTAGAACGAGCATATAGTAGTGGTTATCACCTACACTGTTTGAAGTCCCAGTAGCCTGTGGCACACCAAATGTGTACAGTAAACAGTGTGTAGAGGAACACTGGAATCAAATACGTGTGGCACAGAGCAGCATGCTGGCTACAGTATCCCTGCTGGCTGAATATCTTTCAAATTAATTTAAAAAATGATGATCCTCATAAAAAAATAAGTCATATTATAGATACCATTATTTATTTATTTTATGAATAATGGCTGTTTGAATTGTGCGGTGAAATAGCCTAAAGTGATACGAATGGTATTTTGCTGCCTGTTTGTGTGTGTGTGTGTGTGTGTGTGTGTGTGTGTGTGTGTGTGTGTGTGTGTGTACGTGCACGTGCACACATGTATTTTCACACGGGATATCTCATGTCTGTGTGTGTGTACTTGCACAGAGTATATGTCGTGTGTGTGTGTGTGTGTGTGTGTGTGTGTGTGTGTGTGTGTTAAACCTCTCATCCCCACCCTACCGTTCTCCTCTAGGTACCTGATCCGTTCAGACCCCCTGGCCCACGTCCCTGAGGACCTACCCGTCCAGAGCAGCAGTGTGCGGGAGAGGCACGATTCAAACCCACCCGAAGCCAAAGACGACACCCAGCTCTGATTCAAAAAAATAAAATAAACACTTATCTGGAACCAGGAAGTCATCAGGAAGCCTTAACAGGAAGTGAATTACAGACCACTCCCACCAACTTCCTGCTTTCTTGTATTGCCATGAATGGAGCTATGAGTGGACCTCATTGACTATCTACTCAAGCCAATGGCCTGACAGTAGTTTAATAATACAGAGATATCTCAGGAGAAATCAATACTCCTCAAGCTGTCTACTCAAACTAATGACTTCTACGCACGGATCTGGTCTAAAGTGGACGCTCATTGTTTGGCAAAACACAAAGGCGTGCTTGAAGAAAAGAGTGCCTACAGTACTGTCTTGTTTTGTATCAAACCTTGTGCCAGAGACATTGAACAGATCCAGGTGTAGTATATGGTTTAGTATTCTCAAATGGTTCAATGGAAAGAAACCAGAAGGTTCATGATAAAGTTCCAAGTGGAATAACTAGTTTTATATTGATTATATTTGATGAGAATTAAAACCAAAACGAGAGAGGATTTTTTTGTAACTAAGTGCTGGGAAACATAAGTTATTTATTTTGAAGGAAGTACGATATGTACAGAGAACTGAAGCCCGTCCTTGATTGGTCTGTCGGATCAACCAATGAACAAGGAGCACAGAGACTCCTCCCAATATCACCAGGGGCAACAGGCTACCAGTCAGCCAAGGGGAGGATTTAAGGTAGAGTTAACTGACAAGTTACTGTAAGCACTAATACATACATATATTTTACATATATACCTAATATTCATTTAACTTCAAAAAGGTGTGGTGTGAGTAGCCAAAATCTGTTTTTGTGTTCTAAAATTGACAGGTTACAGACGATATGGATGTATATCCAACTTTGCAGTGGATTGTTAGCCTGCTAGAAATTATATCGGTAATCGTCATGACTATTGAGAATATTGCCATGTTCAAGACTCCTGTCACCATGTTCCTGTGTTTTATGGTTCAAAAATATATATGGCGAAGGTTTAACAAGTGTTTTGACTTATTTCAGATTTAAGCTTAATGAACTACATTTCCAATGTGTAAGAATCTACTAATTAATACTATTTAACATTTACAGAATCCTTGTTCGTAGCTCGACCATTGAAACGTCTATTCTCAATGGTGGTAGGTGTCCAGACTTCAGTATTTAAATGTTTATGTTGTGATTATTTCAATGTTCTGGATAATGTTAAAAGGATTCTCATAGGATAGACAAATATTTTCTTTTGGCTCAGTCTGATGTTAGTTGAACCTGTTAAAGGTGATGACCAAGCCATGAGACTCTTCGTGGCAAATCTTTGTTTTGATATCTATTAGTATATCATTTGTATATTATGATAAGCCGTCTTTATGACTTGTTTTCGAATTATGAGTAAAGACGACACTTGTTTTAAATAAACTACTTTTAGCTTGGCTATGAGGGCTGTACAGTATATTTGAGGAAGAAGAGTTCAAACTGAGGACAGTTTATAGCATGTTATGTCCTGGATTTGACAAAGAATCAACATGTCTTGATGAGCAGCAGTTCAGTGTTGTAAAATACCATGTTCATGTTAATAATATTTTTTCTTACAGAATAATAGCTCTCTGCATTTTGGACATTTGCATTTTAGAATGGTTTGTAACTGGTCATGGAAGTTTGTTCATTAAAGTTCTATATTACAAAGAAACCACAATGTTTTACTGTGTGTTGGGTGACTGGACAGCAATACATATACCTAGTGTTCAGCATACAAATGAATCTACTGACTGGTGTTATAAGATGAGATGTTACCTCACCAGATTTGCAGCTATCTTTTGAATCCGATTATTGTGAAGTGGAGTTGGCGTTCCCGGCTGTACACATTTTTGCACTGGATAAATGTATTTTTATCTAAACTAAAAAGGCAACACTAAATCATATGATCAGAGGTAAATAAAATATATGTAATATTAATAAATTGTTTTGCGAAAGCAGAAAAAACATTTAAAACCATTTCATGACTTCAACACAGAATGCAATGCAAGAGGGGCAGTACTGAATTTAGCAGTAATAGCATTTATTAACATTTTAGTGTTTCTCTTTAAAATATATGGTAGAATAACACACTAAAAGAGAACAAACTAAATGGTTTAACAGGATAAAACTCAAAATAGTTCCAACTTGTTTTAGTAAACATAAATTTGTACGGAACGTACAAAATAAACTACAAAAAATTGTACAAAAATGCAGCAAATAAATAGATCAAGTATTGTGCAGATTAGTTCCTTCAACTTGGCTGGGTCATTTGTGGTCCTGTGACTACTTAACAACGGAGGGTTAAGAAACTCTTATCTTAGTCTGATCTCAGATCAGAATCCAGTGTTTTGATCTTAGTCTGATCTCAAATCAGAATCCAGTGTTTTGATCTTAGTCTGATCTCAAATCAGAATCCAGTGTTTTGATCTTAGTCTGATCTCAAATCAGAATCCAGTGTTTTGATCTTAGTCTGATCTCAAATCAGAATCCAGTGTTTTGATCTTAGTCTGATCTAAGATCAGTATCCAGTGTTTTAGTGAGTAAGGTCTCAATGGATACAGTGACACTTGTTTAAGCTGTGGTAAAGTAACCTTTCCAGACTGAAACTGAACTAAAATGAACTGAACTAAAATTAGTTAACTAAACTAACCCTAACCCTGATTCTGAAAGTACTGTTTGCATTCCCATCCTCTAAAACCGTTTTGTGTATCATGTTAAATAGACCCCAGTTAAGGTTGCTATTCTCTGGTGTGATAATGTGACAGAACCAAAGCTTGGACTTAAATTACCCCTTCAGTACACGCCCCAGTCACTGTACAATTGGCAACACAGCCAAGTTCAAAAACGTGAAATGCCTTTTGACCTAAATGAGGTCAGTTGGATTCTGGGTATTAGTCTACTATATTATCTATTATAGTACAATGCACCTTTTATGTTTTTATATATAAATATATAGACAGATAGATTAAAATGCAGTGAGCCCCGGAAGGATTGTGAATGAAACACTCATATAATGCCCACCACTACATAATCAAACAGAACACTGGATAGAGTCAAAAATAAGAGCCGTCTTAACCTAACCCCCCCCTCCCCTCCCCCTCCCCCTCCCCCTCCCAGAGCCATTGGTCTGTTAGCACAGGCCTACTACCACACTGACCTACACCTACATCCTCTATAACATCCTCGTTCACAAAGCAAAGGTCAGCCCGCTGCTGTGGGTGAGTCACATGACCAGCCCGCTGTTGTGGGGTGAGTCACATGACCAGCCTGCTGTTGTGGGGTGAGTCACATGACCAGCCCCCTGTTGTGGGTGGGTCACATGACCAGCCCGGTCTGGTTCTGTTAGGTTTTGGGTTTGGTAACGTTGCGTGAACACAGTGCCCAGTCTCTATAGACACCCGTGGTGGCGGTGGTAGAGCCAGTCGAAATTACTAGAGCAGACAGCGAGAACCCAGAGAACTATGGTAGTTTAGGCAGCCGGAACACCCAAAGATGGCTGACTGTTAGGTAACTCAACACGTTGTCATGGGCAACAACATAAACATAAACAGTTCCATTTTCACTTTTTGTTCGACAAGCCAAAAAACGACATCATCACACAAGTAGCCTGTATAAGGACTGTTGTACCAAGTTTAGTGATGTTCATTCTGCTTATTAATAATCGCATGGTGTCTAGAATGCTAGTTCCATTTGTTCAATAGTTCCATTGCATGATAAACATTGTTAAAGCATAATCCACAGAGAGAACACATTCAGTGACGCAGGAGTTGCGCACCCAAACCCAAATCCGTTTAAACACACAAAATCTGCAACCACACAAACAACCACCCACACACACACACACACACACACACACACACACACACACACACACACACACACACACACCTGCACAAACCCACTCGTTTTAAAAAACACAAGACGTGACTGGACAGTATCGGGATAGGTTTCTTTAACACCTCTTTTGTACCTAAAAAAAAAAAATTAAATAAGCGGGAGGAAAGTCTCCTCTTGGTCAAAGCACTGACACGGTGATCATCAGATGGCCCACTTCATAACCACAGTCTCTGTTTGGACGAGGAGCTCACAGCAGCAAGGTTTAGGGTTCTGATGGTTTGTTTTGGTCAACCGAACCATTTCAGTAGCTAGTTTTCAAGAGGTCCTTTGACGTAGACGCCTGTCTCTTAGCCTGTGTGTACGTGTTTTCACTTTCTATAGTAGTATGTAGCTTTTAAGAGCATTCAGTCGTACCCTGGAGAGTCTGCCTCCCACTTACATGGGTATCATGGTATCAATTAAAAACAAGAGTAGAAGTCAGTGCAAACCTACACTTCCTAATTTCAGACAAACCTAATACTTCAAAACATAAAAGTGCCACATGCAAAATAAAAATAAAACTAAGTAAATAAATAACCCCCAAAAACAACAACTAACTGCTAAGACCAGTGCATTCCCTTGGAAGGTGTTATCATTCAAATTCTCCTATGCTACGGAGAACACTGTCTCCACCTATCAGACGGCTACGCCACACCTACACGGTGCTAAACCCCTCCCCCTCTGGCCGACAGGCAACACCCATTGGCTTAGGACAAGTCACATGTCGGTCGCCTGGGAGACTATTGGGTCCTGCCCAACAGATGGAGGGAATCCCCGACGACTAGCACGGCGCCATCCCTCTCTTCTCCCTCTCCTCCTCCTCCTCCTCCTCCTCCTCGCGGTCACTTCTTCCGGGCGCTCCCGGGCCTCTTGCTTTGCCACAGCTGGTTGTGGATGGTGATGGCGTCCACGCTGACCGACACGTTCTTGGCGGGCAGCACAGTGAACTGCTTGCGGTCGGAGCTGTACTTGTAGAGCTTGTCGATCATCTTGCGGGCGACGCAGCGCGGGCCCGTGCCCGTGAACTTGACGATGGCCTCCGTCTCCGGGGAGAAGCAGTAGACGGCCCGGTACTGGCAGCTGCCGTCGCGGAACAGGACCAGGAGGTGGTTGGACTCGCACTTCTCCAGCTCCTGTCGCCGCGGAGACGGGACGCAAGGAGCAAATCCATCGGTTACCACAGCAACGTGGGTGACGGAGGGGGGGTGGGGGGGGGTGGGGGGCAGTTTACACTGCATATTTTCATCGTGCTCCAATTAAAATCAAATTTCCGTTGTTATTTATTTAACAGTGTTACACTTATCATCGTAACATCTAGTCTCAGTGAAGATAATCGTTCAATTGTCCCTCATGTATAAAACATGACATTTCAAAGAAAAGTTTTTATTATCAAAACTGAGATTCCAAAAAAAGGCGAGTGTTTTTGGACTGCGGCCCTACCTCCAGAACGTGGTTCTTCTGGGCCTCGTTGACCTTCCCTGCCAGGCAGCAGTGTGCGATGGCGTTGGAGATAATGGCCTTGTTGGACTTGGAGCTGGGCTCCTTGAACAGCTTAGGACCTATGGCACAGTGGAGGTATACACCCAAGTCAAACAACAGGTGAGAAACATCAGGGTGGGAAACGTTCAGGTGAGAAACACTCATAGAGCAGTTAGCATGCTGACAGTCTATGTGACCGAGAGACAGGCAGAGAGCAAAAGACAGAAGCAGTACGTTTATAATCTAGAGGGAAAGAGAGAGTATGTTTATAATCTAGAGGGAAAGAGAGAGTATGTTTATAATCTAGAGGGAAAGAGAGAGTATGTTTATAATCTAGAGGGAAAGAGAGAGTATGTTTTTAATCTAGAGGGGAAAGAAAGAGTATGTTTATTATGTAGAGGGAAAGAGAGAGTATGTTTATAATCTAGAGGGAAAGAGAGTATGTTTATAATCTAGAGGGAAAGAGAGAGTATGTTTATAATCTAGAGGGAAAGAGAGAGTATGTTTTTAATCTAGAGGGGAAAGAGAGAGTATGTTTATAATATAGAGGGAAAGAGAGAGTATGTTTATAATCTAGAGGGAAAGAGAGAGTATGTTTATAATCTAGAGGGAAAGAGAGAGTATGTTTATAATATAAAGGGAAAGAGAGAGTATGTTTATAATATAGAGGGAAAGAGAGAGTATGTTTATAATCTAGTTTAATAATGTGTGTGCATGCGCAGGTGTGTGTGTGTGTGTGCACGTGCGGTTGTGTGTGTATGTGAGCGTGTCTCTCTCTCTGTGTGTGTGTGTGTGCATGTCTGTGTGTGTATGTGCATGCGCGTCTGTGTGTGTATGTATGTGCGTGTGTGTGAGCGTGTCTCTCTCTCTCTGTGTGTGTGTGTGTGTCTCACCGTTGTACTCGTGTGTGTGTGTGTGTGTGTGTGTGTGTGCGTGTGTCTCTGTGTGTGTGTGTGTCTCACCGTTGTACTCCTGTGTGTGTGTGTGTATGTGTGCGTGTGTCTGTGTGTGTGTGTGTGTGTGTATGTGTGCGTGTGTCTCTGTGTGTGTGTGTGTGTGTGTGTGTGTGTGTGTGTGTGTCTCTGTGTGTGTGTGTGTGTCTCACCGTTGTACTCCTGTGTGGAGGTGATGGAGGGGGCTGTGGAGCCATTGTCCCAGTCTCTGTATGTGTGTGTGTGTGTGTGTGTATGTGTGTGTGTGTGTGTGTGTGTGTGCTTCTCACCGTTGTACTCCTGTGTGGAGGTGATGGAGGAGGCTGTGGAGCCGTTGTCCCAGTCTCTGTATGTGTGTGTGTGTGTGTGTGTGTGTGTGTGTGTGTGTGTGTGTGTGTGTGTGTGTGTCTCACCGTTGTACTCCTGTGTGGAGGTGATGGAGGAGGCTGTGGAGCCGTTGTCCCAGTCTCTATCCATGTTCCTGCTGGAGTTCCTACTCAGCATGGGGAAGGACTCTATGGAGCCTAGTGACCCTGCCCTGCTGGACACACACACACACACACACACACACACACACACACACACACACACATACACACACACCAAAAAAATAAAATAAATGTCACATTCTACTAAATTACTTTTTTTGTATTAACTCAAAATATTGAATAAATACCACATTTCAATATTGTAATGTTGTAATATTTGAATGATTGTTTTTACTTATACATTGTACTGCTGACTTTATTTTCCAGACAAAGTCTTCATTTATTATATAGGCAGGTACAGTCTGTTTGGTAATGTCATAACCCCCATCCACCCACCCACGCACGCACGCACACACACACACACACACACACACACACACACACACACACACACACACACACACACACACACACACACACACACACACACACACACACACACACACACACACACACACACACACACTCACCTCTGCGTGTCTGCTCCAAAGGACGTGACGCTCTCGGTCTCTGTGGCCAGAGACAGCGTCGAGCCAAGATGGCCTCCGCTCAGGTCAGCTGCAGCAACAACACACAACGACAGGCTGACTGGATTAACACTCCAGCTATCGCACCACTGGCAGACCGTTAGCTACGAATACTAAGAAAACCTGGAGCAGTGCTTTGGTGCCAGGGTGGGGTCTAAATGCTTTGGCCAACTCTGCTTGTTTTAAGCGTGTTCGAAAAAAACGAAATAAACTTCATTTGATTTGATACTATTCTGTAGTTACACTCCAAGTACTCAGACAGGGGCTGTGTGATTAAACTATGATATCCAACCTAAAGAAGTGTAGGGGTATCAATGTACTGTACAGCACTTTGGTCAACTCTACTTGTTTTAAACGTGCTGGAAAAATAAACTTGATCTAATTTGATTTGATACTATTCTGTAGTGACACCTCTAATACTCAGACAGTTGGTGCAGTGTGATTAAACTATGATAACACAACCAACATGTAGGGACGTTGGAGGGACAGGGGGTCATACAGGGGTCATACAGGGGTCATGCAGGGGTTATGCAGGGGTTATGCAGGGGTCATGCAGGGGTCATAGGGGGTTCACCTGCTGCTGATCTCTGGGCTCTGATCAACATGGACGCTCTCAAAGAGTGACCTGTGCGTCATCACACATCAACACAAACATTAGCACATTTAAAAACACACACAAACACAGAAAGGCGAAACACACAACGCAAAATGAATAACTACACATATAGTCTACCACAAAGAGCTGAAATCTACCACACACACACAAATGTTCAACAAAATCAGACCGTGGCAAAAAAACAACCTTTGACCCCAAAGAGGTTGACGTTTTTAAACCACGCCGCCACTCAGGGGCCTCAAGGGGAAATCCCAAAGCACTTCCGCTCATCACCAACCCTTTGAAAGGATTCTTTTTGGCCAGGGTCTCCAAGTAAAACAGCGAAAGTACCACAGATAGAAAGACGGCAACACAGAGCCACGCCGTTAGGCTGGGGTCACGGTCCACCCAGGGGGGGGGGCTCTTACGTGTGGCAGAGCCCTTAGAGAAGCCGCTGGGCTCAGGGGCGGGGGCGGTGGCGCGGTGCAGCGATTTGGGCCGGCTCTTCCTGGGTTTGGTCCTGGCCCGGGGTTTGACCAGACCCTGCTCCTCCATCAGCTCCTGCTGCTTCCTCCTCAGGTACTCCTGCTTGATGAGCTCCCGACGAGCCTTCTCCTCCTCCTTGCGGACGCGGTCCTCCTCCGCTTTACGCCTGGGGGGGGGATCAAGAGGAAAGAAGGTAGAGAGAGGGAGGGGGGATATTACAATGAGAGGGTCGGTAGGTACTAGTACAATTTATAGTTAAAACAATTTGTTGTCAGCGTGTGCTAGATGTTGTGTGTGTCAGTGTGTGTGAGATGGTGTGTGTGTGTGTGTGTCAGTGTTTGTGAGACGATGTGTGTGTGTTAGTGTGTGTGTGTGTGTGTGTGTGTGTGTGTTAGTGTGTGTGTGTGTGTGTGTGTGTGTGTGTTAGTGTGTGTGGATGTGTTAGTGTGTGTGTGTGTGTGTGTGTGTGTGTGTTAGTGTGTTAGTGTGTGTGTGTTAGTGTGTGTGTGTGTGTGTGTGTGTGTGTACCTGGCCTCATCTCGTTTCTGCTCCACATCTCCTTCCTGTTGTAGTTTGCGTAGCCGTGCCTCCTCGGCCTTGCGTTGTTGTTTCTGCAGGAAGAAAGCACGACGCTTGGCCAACTCATCCTCCGCCTTCTCATCGTCCTGGAACACACACACACACACACACACACACACACATAAAAAAACACACACACACACATAAAAAAACACACACACACACACACACACACACACAGACATACAAAAAACACACACACACACACACACACACACACACACAGACATAAAAACAAACACACACACACACACACACACACACACAGACATAAAAACAAACACACACACACACACACACACACACACACACACACACATACACACACACACAAAGACTAATGGTGAAGGTACTGTTTGTATGCCTGTGTTTTCTTTTTCCAGTTGCTGACTCACTCTGAAAATGATGACTTGTCAAGGACACTAAACTATAGCATAATACAACCACCTACTCAATTGTGAACTATACCCACTCAACTATGAACTACCTACTCATCAATCCATATCAAAAAGGAGCTGAAATACTGGTAATATGACAATTACAGCAATAATATAATATATTATAATTGTTCATGTGAACATATATGCTAAATTGTCAGATTTGAATGTTAGAAATGACAGGATTTGTAACTACTTTGAAATATGTATATTTGCAGTTTTCAGTACGAAAGAAAACACACACACACGCATATATATATATATATATATATATATATATATATATATATATATGTATATACACAACCCCACCCACCATCCCCACCCCCCTCCCCAAATTCAGCGCGACAGTGTTTGGTTCTCACCTTGAAGAAGAATCCCAGCCCAGACTTAGGCTCTCCATCTGCAGTCAAATCCAGCACCTCCAAGCCACCCTCTTCCTCCTCCAGATCCCTGATCTCTGATAGGTCCACCTCGATCAGGTGACCCTTCCCCCTGGACCCCTCCTCCCCTTCCCCCGCGGCGGCCGAGCCCCTGCGACCCTGCCCCTCGGACCCCGCCGCTGGGGGCAGGGGGCCGCAGGACTGAGCCGAGGGGTCCAGGGACGGAGGCTGTGGGTCGGGGGAGGTGGAGGGGGCCTCTGGGGGGGTGGCCCCCCCCTGGCAGTTGGGGTCCTCGTGGACCCTAAACGTCTGGTTCCTAGCGCCGCTCCTCTCCAGGGACCTGGAGCTGTCTGGAAACACTGCAAACAAAGTGCTGCTGTCCCCTCCTCCGGAACCGGAACCACCACCACCACCACCACCACCACCACCACCCACGTCGCCCCGCGTTCGTAGCCCAGGCGAAGGCCTCGCGTCTGGGGTAGGAGTGCCGGACTTGCTGGGCCCTGGAGACCTGTCCTTGTTCAGCTGCAGCTCGGACGGTTTGGCCCGCGGGCGTCCCGAGCTGAGCTTCGGCGGCCGTCGGGTGGGGGCGCTGTTGCTGCCGCCGGCGCTGATCTCCAGGAAGTGGACCGCCGGGCGGATCCGGAAGGATTCCGGGGTGGGGGTGGGAGTGGGAGTGGGGGTGGGGGTGGTGGAGCAGGAGGAGGAGGCCGTGGAGGAGAGCGCGGAGGGTTCGGGAGGCGACGTGGCGGTGGTGCCCCCCCCCCCGGTGGCGTTGTGCTTCATCAGCCTGTCCTGCTGCAGCGACAGCTGCATCATCTGCTGCTGGATGGAGCTGATGGCCTCGTTCAGGAGCTCGATGGAGCGGCTGCAGTCGCCCACGTCCGGCTCCGGCCCCCCGTCGTCCTGCGGGCTCGTCGCCGTCGCCGTCGTCAGTGACAACGACAACGACCCCGCCCCGACGCCGCCGCGGGCCGCCCGGTTGGCCGCCTGCCCTCCCGCTCTCCCCGCGGTCCTCAAGGAGTCCAGGCAGGAGTCGTCTCTGCACGGCTGGAGGGGAGGCCGGCTGCCATTGGCCGCGGTCAGCTCTGGGGTCTCCTGGGGATGTTTCAGGGGCAGGGGGAGAGTGTCGCTCCTCACTACTCCTCCTCCTCCTCCTCCTTTCTCTCCTCCCTTCTTCACGATGTTCAGGAAGGCGGCCTTGCCCAGCTTCAGCCGTTGCCGCGCCGACAGCGTCTCCATCTTCTTCTTCTGGTGCTCGATGGCGCGCCGCTGCTCCTCCAGCTGCATGTGCAGCTGCACCAGCTCCGAGGCAACCATCGTCCCCGGCGACGGCAGGGCGCCGCCCCGGGACCCCGCCTCCTTGCCCCGCCGCCAGGAGCCTCCCGGCGGGTAGGGGGCGCTCTCCGAGCCGTCCGGCGTGGTCTTCTGGGAGCTGCCCGCGCTGGAGCAGCCGTCGGGGAAGGCGGCCATCTTGTGGAGCTTGCGCTCGGCGAAGCTGGTCATGCGGACGCTGCCAGAGGCGGAGCTGCAGCAGCTGCTGCCCCAGGAGGCGGTGCTCAGACACGGGCTGGAGCGCCCGCTGCCCCCGTCGCCCCCGGCGACCGGCCCGCCGCCGTCGCCGCCCTCCTTGTCGTCGCGCTCGCACACCTTCAGGTCCTCGCGGAGCTTGGCCGACTCCCCCTCGCCGCCGACGTCCCACTCGCCGCCGCCCCCCTCCTCCCCGCCCGGACACTTCTCCCTGGCCCGCCGTAGGAGGGCCGGTTTGGAAAGCTCCAGGCACTCCTCGTCCTCCTCTTCCTCCTCGTCCTCTTCCTCCAGGTCGGCGATCTCAGAGTCCGAGTCCTTGCCAACGCCGTCCCAGCCTGTGGAAGGGTAGCTGAGGTTTTGGACCTGGAGAGAACCAACACAAAAACACTGTTAGTGAAAAACACTGGCACTGAATGGAATGGAGTAGAACAATTTAAAATTGAAATAAACAGTTCAATATAATTGATTGATCTATTGTAATGTTTTATGACTTTTGATCCTTTGTTGAGAATGAATGCCTGTGTAAATGTCTTTTGTTTGTGATGTTTATTTGTGTTCTCTTGTTGACATTATTAACTGTAATTGCCAGCCCAATTATTAAAAGATTTAATTTAAATTCGTTTTTTTCTTCGTTTTTTTTTTTTATAAATGGTAAATGAAAATCATCAACAAAATAATACGGAATGGGAAAACAGTAGTTGTAAGCAGTAAAGACAAACAATAAGAAATGTTTGATATCCCTACTAATCCTAACGGGACCGTGCTGTACTGCCCCACAACTAAGACAAAATCTGCTGGAATAGCCAGGTAAAGAAGGTTCTCTGGGTAATGTAGTCTAACCATAACAAAAGCAGCGAAAACAGCTCGGTATAGAGGGACTTCTGGGTAATGTAGTGAAACGAAAACAAAAGCAGAGGAAACAGCTCGGTAAAGAGGGACTTCTGGGTACTGTAGTCTGACGAGCGGACTCACCTGGTCGTCTGGCTCGTCGTCTGACAGGTGGAGGAAGAAGCCGCAGGAGGACTGTCCCCTGGCTTGGGGCTCCGCCACCACCACCGTCGACCCCCTGGGTCCAGGGGGGGCACAACCTAGCGCTGCCCCCTCCGTAGGGGGGCGGAGTGGGCTCGACGAGACCTGGGACACCGGGGCCAAGCCCTGCTGGAGGTAAGGGTCGTTGAATTCGTTCACAGGGAGCCCCCCTCTGGTCCTCAGGGCGGTGGTGCTAAGGGCCTCAGCGGTGATGGATCTCCTAGGGCCCCCGGGTCTGGAGCGACTCTCCCCGCTTTCCTCTTCCTTGTTCAGGCTGATGCTCTTCTCCTTGGCCGGCTTTATGACCGCCGGCCTCAGGGGCTCCAGGAAGAAGGCTTCTGATGGGGGCTGGCACAGGTGGGAGGGGGGGGGGGGGGGGGGGGGTAGGGGGGGGCGAGAAACATTCAAAATGTGCACGTCTGGAATACTCACATAGTCAGCTACACAGGCATAGCTCATGCTTCATGGAGGTAAGTGTTCATGGTGGTTCACTGTTCATTTGGAAAACGTTTGTGATGAATCTCACATTTTAGGAGGATTCTTCAAATCCTAGTTTGTGTGTGTCCACAATTGTCAAGAATATTGGTATGAAGTTTTTACATTTTGTTAAAAATATATTTGTCAAATGTCCACATTTGTATCAAATATCTGTGTTAAGCGACCACATTTAAAATATCTGTGTCAAGTGTTGGGAACATTTTGATAAAATATCTGTTAAAGTGTAAATAGGACATCTGTGTTCACCAGACGTTTGTATACCAATATCACTAGTCCTATTGGTCCTATTGTCACAGTTATTTATATGTATTTGTTATATGCATTTGTTCTAGTATGTCCTCAATTGTACAGTGCTTTGGGTTTTGGGAAGCGCTGGATAAATCAAATGAATTATGATTATTATTATTATTGGGTGTACCTGTGGAGGCTGGACCTGCGTCTGGGGCTCTGGTTCCACAGGGCCGGGGGCAGAGTGGTGATGGAGCAGGTCCAGACGCGGGGAGCGACGGGCGGCGGCGACCCCCGCGCTCGCCCGGGGGTCAGAGGTCACGTTCTCCACCTCCAGGTCGTCCTGCTCCATGTCGCCGCTCTCCAGTCGCCCGCGGCGACGGCGGCGGCTGCACCCCAGAGCGGCTGGGTGGATGATGGCCACCAGCTCCTCTTCCTCCACCTCCACGTCTTCCTGCTCGTCGTGGATGCGGATGTGGCCGGTGAGGAGCCCCTGGCCGTTCAGGGGCCGGCAGGGGGGCAGGTGGGGGCCCGGGGTGGCCGCCGGGGGCCCCAGGGCGTGCTTGGGGGTCAGGCTCAGGACGTTGGAGGCCAGGCTGTCTTTGCTGATGGAGCGAGCCAGACTGACGCTGTCTCCGTCTCCTCCTCCACCGTCCAGGGAGAAGTGGAGGGCGTAGGGGACGGGCTGGGACAGAGGTCTGATGGGGGGGGTAGGGAGAGAGGAGGGAGGAGAGAGAGGGGGGGGAGAGAGAGAGAGAGAGAGAGAAAGAAGACGTCAAGTGTTAAACAAGACAAGCTGACCAGACATGAGTATAGATCACGTTAGATTATCCACTCTAAGACCTGACATCTGAAGTGGAACTATCTGTAATGTTACTCATCATAATGTCAAAATGATGTGTGCTGTATGGAGGTGTGTGTGTGTGTGTGTGTGTGTGTGTGTGTGTGTGTGTGTGTGATGGCTTTCCAACCTGGGCTTTCTCTCGGGTCTCTCTGGCCAGGCCAAAATGGAGTTGGAGGTGGATTTGCAGATCTGAGGTGGACCGTCCACTCGGCTCAGAGAGTTAGATCTGATCCTGGGGCCTGTGAACACACACACACACACACACACACACACACACACACACACACACACACACACACACACACACACACACACACACACACACACACACACACACACACACACATACACAGGATAAATAAACACAAACATGTCACATTAATGGACCACCCTTAACATAAAAAGAAAAGTTCATGTCTCACTTAAAATATCGACATTCAATATCCTTCTAGATTCAAAATGAGCAATTTTTTTTAATTTTATTATAGAGGGGAAGAGAGAAGTTAGAGGAGAGTCCCATTAACCCCACAGATATGTTTAGAGTAGATTGTGTTCCTCGGTCATAACAGTAATAATGGCGTCTCGTACCAGAGTCCTCGTCGTCCTGTATTGTCTGCTGTCTCTGGCGGAGGGGGAGCAGGGAGTGGGCGGGGCTGGAGGAGGGGCTTAACCTGCTGCCATGGAGACACAGAAAGGTACCCAGGGTCAATGTACTGTTCTCTTCTTGTAGTGAGTGACTCGTTGTAATTAAAAATACAAACCCATAAAAAACTACGGGGAAAACTGCACATATACAGGCGCAATTATGGAATGTAAAATGTTAACAACAAAAAACAGCGAAGGTTTCGTAAAAATGAAATAAATAATAGTTATACAAAGAAAAGAAGAGAAAGAACAACATGACTAAAGGAAGCTGCGATGCACCTGCTGAGGTCTGGACTTGTGGGCGTGGCCAGGAGGTCAGGTGTGTCCTGTGGAACCAGGAAGCTGCGACGCGTGGCGTTGGAGATGGCCACCTGGGGGCGGGAGCTCTTTGGGTGCAGCAGCGATCTCACTGTGGAGAATGGAGGAAAAGGCTGTCAATCAACTCAAGCGAAGCTTCTCATACGTGGTTGTGTTTTTTTAAATAGGTGGTAGATGATAGGAGCTGTTCTTACTGGAAATGTTTGTATGACATATGATACTAGGGAGCAGTTGGAGTTATTAATAATAATAATCTTTATTTGTACAGCACATTTCCGACAACAAGTGCATTTCAATGTGCTTTACATGACGGGAGAATAAAAACAAAACAAAACTGTCTAGAAGTAATTAAATTAAAATATATCTGTAAATGGGGAGACCATCTTTGCTGTCTTGTAGGTCTCTGGGCTGGACAAAGTCTGGCTTCACCATCTCAAACCACCAGAAGAGCTCTGCGATAAACACCATCATGTTGTTCTGTCAAAAAAAGAGAGAGAAAGAGATAGAGAGTAACAGAGATTTTGGTGTGTAAATACTCTCCACGCTGTGAAAAGGGACCTGGTCTCAGTAGGACTCTATTCTGCTTTCTGTGACTTTTAAGTTACTTTCAATACAGAAAGAGTCATAAACAAATATAATTTTGCTATGACAGGACCCCTCTGCAAAAGACAGGGAGGGATACAAGAGTGTACTATTCTGGGTAGTGTACTAGGTAGTGTACTATTCTGGGTAGTGTACTAGGTAGTGTACTACGTAGTGTACTAGGTAGTGTACTATTCTGGGTAGTATACTATTCTGGGTAGTGTACTAGGTAGTGTACTATTCTGGGTAGTATACTAGGTAGTGTACTATTCTGGGTAGTTAAGTACTAGTAGGTAGGGTGTAGTTCTATTCTGGTTTTTGTACTAAATAGTGTACTAGTAGGTAGAGTTTAGTACTATTCTGGGAAGTGTACTGTGTAGTGTACTAGCACTAGTAGATAGAGTTTAGTACTATTTTGTTTAGTGTACTAAGTAGTGTACTAAGGAGTGTGTTAAGTAGTGTACGAAGTACTAGTAGGTAGTGTGTAGTACTATTCTGGTTTGTGTACTAAGTAGTGTACTAGTAGGTAGAGTTTAGTACTATTCTGGTTAGTGTACTAAGTAGTGTACTAAGGAATGTGTTAAGTAGTGTACGAAGTACTAGTAGGTAGAGTGTAGTACTATTCTGGTTTGTGTACTAAGTAGTGTACTAGTAGGTAGAGTTTAGTACTATTCTGGTTAGTGTACTAAGTAGTGTACTGAGGAGTGTATTAAGTAGTGTACGAAGTACTAGTAGGTAGAGTGTAGTACTACTCTGGTTTGTGTACTAAGTAGTGTACTAGTAGGTAGAGTTTAGTACTATTCTGGTTAGTGTACTAAGTAGTGTACTGAGGAGTGTATTAAGTAGTGTACGAAGTACTAGTAGGTAGAGTGTAGTACTACTCTGGTTTGTGTACTAAGTAGTGTACTAGTAGGTAGAGTTTAGTACTATTCTGGTTAGTGTACTAAGTAGTGTACTGAGGAGTGTATTAAGTAGTGTACGAAGTACTAGTAGGTAGAGTGTAGTACTACTCTGGTTAGTGTACTAAGTAGTGTACTAATGTAGTGTAGGTAGAGTGTGGTACAGGTGGTCTCACCTTGAGGACAGGTGGGGCATACAGCAGGTCTTCAGCTCTCAGGTAGAGAGCTCGGTTAAGGTACTCGTTGGAGAACTCTGTGAGGAGGTGGATGTTGTAGAGGCTGTCTGCAATGGAGGGCACCTCCTTCAGACAGATATCTACAGCAGAGGAGGAGAAGAGGAGGTAAAACCAAAGCTATGCTTTTTAAACCAGACACCAAAAAGCAAAATAAACGTTTGCCTCGCGTTACTCGCACAAACTATTTGTTTCTTTGCATTGACTTTGTATGAAATTGCCCTGTGAGAAAAGTTTGGTTTGCGTTTGGTGTGAATACTGCATTATTTTCCATGGACATACAGTGCCAGTCAAAAGTTTGGAGACACTTTCTCATTCAAGTGAATGAAAACGTGACTGGTACTGTAGGTTGCTTGACACTCATATTCAAACCCATTGAAAACACCGAAACAAACATGGACGCCAGTCGGAAAACGATGGCCTGTCTTTCTTTCTTCACTCCCAGACCAAAGACTAGACTTGTTCGTTTTAGTAACACTACAAAACATTCCCAAACGACAGTCTACAAAAAACAGTCTACTGTATTCTTCTTGACTTCTGGTTGAAATCTCTGATACAGCTCTAATACCATTCCATGGTCATTTCTAAATACACAGGATATGACGTTAACAACATAATTACACATATTATTGTAATATAAATAATATAATAAAATAAATTACATTATATTTCATAATACACAGGATATGATGTTATGATACCCACTATGCCATATTAATTATGATATGATAATAATTATAATTCTTAATGAATCCATTAAATGGAGTGAGATTCTGTGGTGCTGCTTACCCTCCAGTCTCATGACCTCAGGACAGTAGAAATGAACCACGGCCAGCAGGGCAGCGCCGTCACTCACATCCTTCATCAGATCGTCCAGCAGGGGGAAGTGTTGCAGCGTCCGGCCCGACAGGTGGTCTCTACGGTAACGCACCTACACAGAGAGATGGAGAGAGAGGTTGTACTGAGGACTGTGATGACAAATGATAAAGAAATACACACACACACACACAGGGACATACCCACCAACATCTACAGACAAGTTTTATAGTCACAAGTCTCATGTTCTACTCAATAACTCTAAACACAACACAACATCACAGTTTCTATGTCCGAACTCAAGCATACTCACTCACTCACTCACACACTCTCTCACTCTCTCTCTCACTCTCTCTCTCTCTCTCTCTCTCTCTCTCTCTCTCTCTCTCTCTCTCTCTCTCTCTCTCTCTCTCTCTCTCTCTCTCTCTCTCTCTCTCTCTCTCTCTCTCTCTCTCTCTCTCTCTCTCTCTCTCTCTCTCTCTCACTCTCTCACTCTCACTCTCTCACTCTCACTCTCTCACACTCTCACACTCTCACACTCTCACACTCTCACACTCTCTCTCACACACACACACACACACACACACACACACAAACACACACAAACAAACACAAACACTAACACTAACACAAACACACTCTAGACGGACTCATTACCCAAGGTTCAATCATTAAATGATAATTTAGGGGCTGGTGGCTATTTAGATTTGGATGCGAAATAAATTGGTTTCTAGGCTCCCCTCTTGGTAAAGAGATTTCAAGGCCGCCCTAGGTGTAATTTACGGTGAATCTGAGCAACAGGAAGTGTAGAGAGGATGAACAGTGTCTCGGTCATGACTGATGGGTCTACAGATGAGAGTCCTATGGTGATGACTAGAAGAGATACATGGCGTTAACATTTCTCTAACAATATTATATACTTTTTCATTTCCCTCTGTTGTGCTATAAAGCACACAGCGACAAAATAAAAAGATAGTGATTTAAAACACATGCAAGCCTTGTAATGTATTATGACCATATCCACCCCCTCCCCAAATAAATCCCTTCCAGAAATGTCTAGTCTGCATGCCCTCTAGTCATGGCCCAGGCTAAGAGGGTCGTGTTGTTGAGGGAGTGTACGTTACCACGCGCGAAAACTCCACAGGCTCCAACATGCAATGGGCCAGCGCATACATGATATCAGGCTGGTTGTGATGACGACGAGGGGCGGGCGGGGACACACACACACACACACACACACACACACACACACACACACACACACACACACACACACACACACACACACACACACACACACCGAAGGGAGGGAAGCAGTGAGTTAGACACGTTAGGATGGATGAGCTGGGAGGTTATAGTGGACTTCCTGTGCTGTGCTGGCTCCAGCGGCACACAGGCTGCTTTGCGGAGACAGTCCGGCAGGGAAACAAGGGCGGCCATTATGGATCGGGAAGTGATTTGTTTGTCTCTACTAAGCCAGTGCAGCAGAACAAAAACATGTACAAATGCAGATGGAGGAGGGGAAAAAAGAGTTCGAAGGAGATGTTGACAGGAGAACAAGAAAGAGAGAAAAAAAAAAAGTAGCGCGAGAGAAACTAACAAAAAGAGTAAAGAGAGAATCACAAAGAACACGCTAGAATTAGTCAGGAAGAGATGAGAGAGGAAGGAGGGAAAGAAAGGGAAAGAAAGACGAGGGAGGGGGGTTGAAGCGATGAAGAGCTACTACATGACTTCATGCAAGAGAGCAATGGAAGCAGGCTTAAGTGCATGCAGTGTCATCCTTAACCACTAGGGGGCACCAGAGGGAGCCAGACAGCCTCTAACATAGAGACTGCTCTGAGACACTACTGGCCCGGGCTGCATTCAGACTATGTAAAAATCCCATCCTTCCCTTATCACCTTTCCTTGACTTGGTAAGGGGAGTCAGGAAAAAGTGACCATGAAATTAAAAAGACAGAATTTTCTACACCCAAGTTATCTGGGCTGAGGTTAGTAGGATGCACTCCTTCCCACACGCGCGCACACACACACACACACACACTCACAGACACACAGACACACAGACACACAGACACACAGACACACAGACACACAGACACACAGACACACAGACACACACACTGATTTCAGACACAGAGGAGTAGCTAGGTATTTGGAACTTACGGGAACAAGCTTCCAGTACCATTTGGAGGGAGACTAGAATTCAAGAGGTGGTACAGGAAGGGGAGGAGTTACAAGGAGACACAAACAGGAAGAGCAGCAGACAGGTTAGAGGTCAGAAATGCAGTGATTGACTCCCTCGTAACCACGGAGATGGATCGGACCTCAGAAAGGGGTCGGCAGAGGGTTAATGAAACCAATCCAAGCATTTTTTAATCTGCATAACCGGCTAGAGAAGGGGGGGGGGGGGGGGAGGTAAACAGGATATACATGCAAATGAAGATGTCTGCTCAAACAATCTCATTTATACTTCATCTCCCAGAATGCCACAAGAGCACAGACATGGGGAGACTACAGCATCTGGCACTTGTTTCATGAAACCACCTGGTCTGTGGAAGCATAAATAAGTGATGAGATGAAGAAGAGATAGAGAACAAGAGAGTAGGAGGTAGAGAGAGGGGGTGAGAAGAGAGAGAGAGAGAGAGAGAGAGAGAGAGAGAGAGAGAGAGAGAGAGAGAGAGAGAGAGAGAGAGAGAGAGAGAGAGAGAGGGAGAGAGAACAAGAGAGTGAGGGGTAGAGAGAGGGGGAGAGAAGAGAGAGAGAAAAGGGAAAGAGAGAAAAAAGAGAAAGAGAGTGAGGTAGAGAGAGAGAGCCCTGAAGGAGACAGATGTTCTATCTTTTGATTGTATTATCTTCATTACTGAAGTTCCATCTTTTGACTGTTTCTTGTATTGATATTGGTATTGCAGAGGTTTTGATATTTGTATATTCAAATTCATCTATATATAAATATATATATATATAGAGAGAGAGAGAGAGAGAGAGAGAGAGAGAGAGAGAGAGAGAGAGAGAGAGAGAGAGAGAGAGAGAGAGAGAGAGAGAGAGAGAGAGAGAGAGAGAGAGAGAGAGAGAGAGAGAGAGGTAAAGAGAGGTAGAGGTACTAGTAGAGGTAGAGAGACAGAGAGGCCGTAGTAGTAGAGGTAGAGAGAGGTAGAGAGAGGCAGTAGTAGTAGAGGTAGAGAGAGGTAGTAGTAGTAGAGGTAGAGAGAGGCAGTAGTAGTAGAGGTAGGTAGAGATAGGTAGTGTGAGTCATGACGGCATACCTTGCTGTGACTGGGGGACTCCAGCAGGTGTTGTTTCATCTTCATCTCCTTGTCTGCCAGCTCCCTCATCTTAAAGTTCACCTGTAAAGGAGCACAGACACGGGACGTAACACACACACACACACACACACACACACACACACACACACACACACACATCCATGTAATCAGGCACACCTTCTACTCAGTGTCTGTCCGTGTCTCAAATGGTCATCAAGTGTGCTTAGACATACACAACACACACACACACACACACACACACACACAGACCTTGTTGATCCAGAACAGCATGGCGTCCTCCAGGTCATAAGGCAGCTCCTTGGAGGCGCTGAAGGAGGAGAAGCGTTTGACGCTGGTCACCACCCTCTCAATGCTCATCAGCTCCACTGTGTAGGCCATCATCAGGGCATCCACCACCGGGATGTGGGCGCTCTGCGGCGCGCAGACACACACACACACACACACACACACACACACACACACACACACACACACACACACACACACACACACACACACACACACACAGAGAAGACATAAGTGTGCTGATCTTAAATCAACAGCTGTTGGAATCAGGAGCAGTATGAACGTTCATTTAACCTCCAGAGTCAATCAAACAGGTGAAAAGCTTGTTTTATGCTTTAGCCAATCAAATGCTACAACGTCATAGAATCATACGGCCCCTTTCTGATTTCAATAAGACGGTGGTGATATCGTCGCACAAAACCCCAACGGTGCGCTCTTTCACTAAACACGTCCAACAAACACCATTACTGTGAGCGAAGGAGAAACCATCCAATCACAACCGACGTTGCTGGTCGCCATGGAAGCAGCTGGGCCAGTGAGCTGGAAGCTGAACCAGCACCAAACCGAGAGATCTGATAGGTCAGATTTGTCTGAATGGGCATCGTCCATATTAGGACATGAAAATAACATCTATGATGTCTGTTCTCTCTCAGTTTTATAACGTACACACAGAAACAGCCATTTTATCGGTCCACAACAAGGGTGATATAAGTAAACAACTAGCTTTGTCAACATATTCCTGCTGCAAGTTGAGTCATGTCCCTAATGTATCATAGTTTGCATAATATAACATTAAGTTGTAGTTTTTCAAGTTGGATGTATTTTAATGTCTGCCAAGATAACCTGGTTCCTGTAGCTCTTCCAGCAATCGACTTTATAGCTTCTTCCTAGATTTCAGCTGTGTGCGCGCATGCAATATAGCAAATCTACAACCACAAGAATGGGCTTAATCAACAGCTAGTTGTCCATACTTAGTTCACACACACACACACACACACACACACACACACACACACACACACACACACACACAGTTGAAACATTAATTTATTTCTCATTAAAAGAATACACAGAATAGACTTTAACTTTATGGATGGCCAAACTGTTTGAGAGGAGTGTTCAAGATAGAGCCAACTACTCGATACACAACAGTGTCATATAGACAGACACCAGACTACAGGACCCAGTATACAACAGTGTCATATATAACCAGACAGCAGACTACCTAGTATACAACAGTGTCATACAAACAGACAGCAGACTATAGCACCCAGAATACAACAGCATCATTGACTCCACAGAAACACTTCTACCAATAGGTTTATAGAGTAATACTTTGAAAGTGTAACTTTTGGCACAGGACTTCTTCTTACCACTAATCTCTGGCCTAGGCTGCCAAATAAAAGGAACTATAGTCAGCACTGGTACACATTGTACAAAGAGTCATCCCCCCCCCCCACACACACACACACACACACACACACACACACACAGGGGGCAGAGTAGGAGAACAAGGTGGAAACTCGATTAATGGCCGCCATGTTTGCATCATTGTCCCATGTGATGTTCCGATTAGAGCTGTCCGGGGGTGGCCTGATTCACAACGGGGCATTGGCAGACACACACACACACACACACACACACACACACAAACACACACACCAAAATTTGACAGGCAATTCAGGGTATGCATGCAGCAAGACACAAACGGACACACACACACCACAAGTACACACAAAAACACTCACACAAACAGGGCAAACACAGGACATATTGATGGACCAGCGTAATATAGAAATCATGAGCAGCCAGTCTGTGTGTGTGTGTGCAAGTGTGTGTGTGTGTGTGTGACCCATAGACTCATAGCCCCTAATTCAATCAGAGATAATCACATCCTACAACAGGCTGGTATTCACAGTTCTAGAAACGTACAAGGTTACAAATGGAGAGGGGTTGCAGCTAATATATCCAACGCACTCGGGGGAAATAAAATATAAATCTCTTTCATTTGAAAGTCATAAGGAGCGCTTGATTCGTGGATTTGACATGAAAACGATAATTAACTCTTTTCAGGTCTGTGACGTTTTTGAATCAAACACACCTAATTTCATTGAAGTTCGTTTCACGCTAACTAGCTAGCCCCTCTAACTAGCCACACAGTCTATTTACAAAAGAGAGTGTTCATTAAAAACTCTGCTCTTCTCAAAGCACAATGTCATTAAATCCATTTTCTCTCTCAGACACAACTAAGCCCAGACATACACGTATGCACAAACTAACAGAGATTCACTCACATTCAAACACGCACGCACGCGCACACACACACACACACACACCTAGTGTGTCATGCCAACATGCTGGGGTCCAGTGCTGGTTTTTCATAGGGCCTTTATTTGGCCCCTGGATCAGAGCAGAGCTAGGCGTCCAGGAGCGCACAAGCAGATGGTCACCCTGTGTGTGAGCTGTGTGTGTGTGTGTGAGCTCTGTGTGTGTGTGTGAGAGCTGTATGTGTGGGTGGGAGGGGTGTGTGTGTGTGTGTGTGTGTGTGTGTGTGTCTCTGTATGAGCAGTGTGCGTGAGCTATGTATGTGTATGTGTGTGTGTTTGTGTCTGTGCGTGAGCTGTGAGTGTGTGTGTGTGTGTGTGTTTAGTGTGTACACCCATCTGTTTTCTACTTACACTGACAGAGCTAACAGAGCTTCTTCTAAAGTCCAGCAGAGGAGAAGACAGTGGTCTCATAGAGCTAGAATAAAGTAGAAAACACCCACATACCAAGGCCATATAGATTGACTAGATCAGAAAGTCTACATTTACTCGCTCAGTCTATTCTCATTTGTGTGTGCAGCGCCGGCGTGGCAATCTATAAAGAAAGCTGCTGCTGTAAGCCTGGTTTGAGAGAGAGAGAGAGAGAGAGAGAGAGAGAGAGAGAGAGAGAGAGAGAAGGGGAGAGAGAGAGAGAGAGAGAGAGAGAGAGAGAGAGAGAGAGAGAGAGAGAGAGAGAGAGAGAGAGAGAGAGAGAGAGAGAGAGAGAGAGAGAGAGGAGGGCCAGGCCGGGTATCTACGCTGAGAGGAATGCTTAAAGCAGACGCACTAGGGAAACCAGGCAAATACACACACACACGCACACACACACACACACACACACACACACACACACACACACACACACACACACACACACACACACACACACACACACAGGAGCAATCATCTCCATCAAACACATCTCTGGCCTGACAAATGCAGACCCAAACTCACCCCCACCAACTACCATGGCATGGCCAAATGGTTCCCAATGACATGGTGTTACTGTTTAAACACCACCCCTACAACCACTGTGCCTTCACAAACTAAACATCCTAAAAGATGGAAGCACACGTCTTAAAACAAGCAGCCTGAACGAGTGTCCCTCTGTCGCTCCCGGTCCTGCTCCACACAACTTTACCAATCCACACAGAGTCTGCTCCACACAACTTTACCAATCCACCATTTTGAGTATCAGAGACACAAACACAGAGTCAGCTCTGAAACAACTCTACAATCCACCATTTTGAGTGTCAACACGGAGTCTGTTCCAAACAACAACTCTACAATCCACCATTTTGAGAATCAGAGACACAAACACAGTCTGCTCTGAAACAACTCTACAATCCACCATTTTGAGTGTCAACACAGAGTCTGCTCAAAACAACAACTTTACAATCCACCATTTTGAGTGTCAACATGGAGTCTGCTCCAAACAACAACTTTACAATCCACCATTTTAAAGGTCAAAACGGAGTCTGCTCCAAAACAACTCTACAATCCAACACGGTCAACATGGAGTCGCTCTCCAAACCCCAGCCTTACAAACATGTTACCTTCCCTAATCAATTATTCCAAACAGGTACGAGTGCACGTTGACCGTTTCTTTTAACAGACCCCTCTGTCCCTGATGGTCCTGATCCAAACTCCCTCTCCTCCACCCCTCCTGCTACAGTACCTAGCATACTGACCGTCACTACGCTGTCAATCATCCAAACACCCCACCCCAACTAGAACCCGCTCGTGTCTCTGTCTCTGTCTCTGTCTCTGTCTCTGTCTCTGTCTCTGTCTCTGTCTCTGTCTCTGTCTCTCTGTCTCTGTCTCTCTGTCTCTGTCTCTCTGTCTCTCTGTCTCTCTGTCTCTCTGTCTCTCTGTCTCTCTGTCTCTCTGTCTCTCTGTCTCTCTGTCTCTCTCTAATCAATCACCTCAAGCAGGTGAGAGAGTACTGAGGACCAGAAGGGGCTTGAAAATGAGGACTTTCAGGTCCCTCCGTCCCTCAAGGCCCTGATCCAAACTCCTCCACCTGCTCTCCTCCCACCCTTACCACAGTACCTACCATTTTGATGGGGAGGGAGTGGAGGTCTGAGTGGGCCACGGGCGTGTTGTCGCTGTCCAGGACATAGATGCCTTTCCTGGCCAGCGTCTGGAGGAGTGACTGGTGGCTCTGGAGGGAAGCTACCTGCTCACCCTGCACACAGAAAAAATATATAAATAATAATAATAACCTGTTAAACGATTCAAATCGATCAGTAATTTATTTTGTTCTTAACTCAAATCTGTCATTCTCCAATTGTAAAAGCATTTTATTGCAAAGTGTTTTAAAGAAAATCCATTATTGTATTGTATTTCTATTTTTGTAAAACACAAGTCAAACACAGAATAGATGATTAATGCTAAAAGCTAATATGTTTATGTATTGAAAAGAACAGACTGCTTTCTATTTCTCTCATAATCCTGTAGGCTACAGTATCTCTACAGCCAAGGGACACTAAATGTGTAAATGTGCCAAATGTGTCTAGTGCCAAGGGACACTAAATGTCTTATCTACACTTATGTTCCATTCAGTTACACAGGTGTGCTACACATCTCAAACACCATCCCTCCCTCTCTCACTGTGTGCTCTGGTCCTTACCTTGAGGATGAGGGTGAAGACGTGGCAGTAGAGCTCTCCAAACACCATCTCTCTCCCTCCCTCCCTCCCTCCCTCCCTCCCTCCTCATGTCTGGTCAGCTTGTCTTGTTTAACACTTGACGAGCGCCCCCCCCCCCCCTCTCTCTCTCTCTCTCTCTCTCTCTCTCTCTCTCTCTCTCTCTCTCTCTCTCTCTCTCTCTCTCTCTCTCTCTCTCTCTCTCTCTCTCTCTCTCTCTCTCTCTCTCTCTCTCTCTCTCTCTCTCTCTCTCTCTCTCTCTCTCTCTCTCTCTCTCTCTCTCTCTCTCTCTCTCTCTCTCTCTCTCTCTCTCTCTCTCTCTCTCTCTCTCTCTCTCTCTCTCTCTCTCACCTTGAGGATGAGGGTGCAGACACGGCAGTAGAGCTCTCCAGACAGCAGCAGCCTAATGACAGGTGGTTTGATGTGCTCCTGGTCATACTGGTCTGTGTAGAAAGGGTCTCGCAGGTCCTCTGGGATTTGGTCTGCACAGGGAGAAGAGAGTATTATAGATGATCCTATTACTATTAAACTATCGTATCATAATCCCTTTTTTTAAATGATGTAAATATTTCTTAAATGCAGGTCCTCTGGGATCTGTTCTGCAGAGGGAGAAGAGACTGTTTTAGATAATTCTATAACTATTAAACTATCATACCATAATCCCTTTTTTTAAATGATGTAAACATTTCTTAAATGCAGGTCCTCTGGGATCTGGTCTGCAGAGGTAGAGGAGATGAATGGGACGATGATAAAGGAGCTATCGCTAGTATACTAACATATACTAACACAATAAAATCTGTAGGCCAATATAACAAAACATTTCTTTGATGCAGCATGTGCAAATGCATGTGATTCATGGTGGGGTTTAGCTGCCATGTAGTTGTAGGTCAAGAGAATCTGATCCGCATGCAAGTGCCGACAACGCTGAAAATGGTGCACACAATCGTTGCGTTCACCTTGTCTACTCTATACACACGTAACCATTGCTGATAAGGGATAACTCTATTAGAGGCCTTACATAAAAAAAATCAGTGGCCCCACAAAAAAAAAGGAATTGAGAAGCGTTCACAAAAAATACCAATGTAAGGAGAAAGTAAAACAACAACTCAGGGACAGAATTGGACTCTTTAGCTCGTCTACCTTTGGTGCCCTGTGAGGTGTGACAGTCAGGTAGTGGCCAGCTTAGCTAAGCAGTCTGAACAAGTCTATTTAGGAGCACCACTGCTATGGGCTTCTATGGGCTCCAGTACTCCTTTACTGCCATGTCAGCAAGGTCTGATGGATGGACGTATTGATGGAGAGATGGATCGTGGCGCCAGGAGAGATTCAATAGAAAGAAATGAGGAGGCACCCACGATTCTCACACGCACAATCTTTCTCTTCCTCCCATCATCTTGTGCTCTCTCTCTCTCTCTCTCTCTCTCTCTCTCTCTCTCTCTCTCTCTCTCTCTCTCTCTCTCTCTCTCTTCTCTCTTCTCGCTCCCTAGCTCTCTCTTCTCTCTCTCTCTCTCTCTCTCTTCCTTTACCTCTCCCCACTTAGCTGTCTCTTCCTCCTTCTCACTCTCTTTATCTTTCCCTCCCTAGCGTTAATCCAAGCAGCAAGGGCAACACTCTCAGATGACTCAGCTATGTCTCTGTGTGTAAGTGAACAGTATGCATAGTCTATGCAGCATAGGCCCTTTGTGTATGCTAGGCATTATTTAAACAACTGTTTTAATGGCGAAAGGGGTTACCTAATTTAGGTACCTTCACTTTTTTATAGGGTTGATAGCACAAAACATTGTAAATCATACAATGATTTGATATAAAATATATCAAAATTAGCCAGAGTTAGCCAAAGTTAGCGAGAGTTAGCCAGAGTAAATACAAAGTAAGCCAAAGTTAGACACGTTTTACCAGAAAGTCACTAACGATAACTAGCTAGACAAAGGTAGTCAAAGATGATCAGCTAGATTTAGCCAAAACTAGCTACAGTTAGCCAGAGCTAATCAGAGTTAGCCAAAGCTAGCCAGTTAGCCACAGCTAATCAGAGTTAGCCAAAGCTAGCCACCGTTAGCCAGAAGTAGCCAAAGTTAGCCGAGCTAATCAGAGTTAGACAGATTTAGCCCGAAATAGCCACACTTAGCAAAAATACTCGCTATACACCTGCATTCCATGGGCATGGAGTTAGAAGGCATTTAGTGGTTGTTTAGGCTGTGTCTGGTTATTGTAGTTTTTTACATGTATGCATGTCTAGTGAGAGATAAGCCGCCTGTAAAACTAGTGTTAGAAGGTGTGGCAGTCATTGGCAAGCCTGAGAAGATGGCTTCTAGCCACATGCTATCTGACATTAACCCTCCCGATAGCAAGGGACTTGCGCAACCACATGGAAAGTGGACAAAGAGTTTGAAATTTCATTTTTGGTTTACATGCAAAAAAAGGCAGTGCCACCTAAATGTAAATTAACATATTATAGTGAAACTAAGCAAGGGAGCTAAATGAGAAAACATTTAACAACATCATTTTCTACACTGCACCTTGTTAGGAGCAAAGACAAAACAGACCATTTTGTATTCTTTTTGGGGGGTAAATTGTTAAGCATGTGAAGGCAGCTTAGTTAAATGAACATTGGCTAGCCACCAAAGTCAACCGAGCTTGAAGAATCTAGCATGTTCTTTTGACCCGAGCACCACTGACCAGCATGAGTTACGTGGCTCTACAGTCAGTCAACCTTATTCAGACCTCCCACAGCTTCCGTGTGCTAATTATACCACAAGCCCATGTTAATCCAGCGCTAAGTCTTGCCAGCACTTAGCCTGCACGTAGCTTTAAATTAGGCATATAGCGCCGCTCTCAGAGTTAAAATAATAAACAACGTAGCACCTTGTTAAGCTTGTACTGCTAAAGAGGCAAGCTACCTAAATGAGATAATAAAGCCCTCTGTAATGTTTTCCCTAAGATAATAGTTCAGTATTACCAGGCTTTTCCCTCACAATCAGGGGTGTGGTCGCACTGTGTTGGCCATTAAACTAGAAGTAATGAGGGGCCTCAATAAAAACCTGGTGGTAAGACACACTCACACACACACATACACACACACACACACACACAGATGTCACACCCAGACAAATACACAGTCACACACACACACAGACTTCACACCCAAATACACAGACACCATCCTGACCCAGCCACAAACCACTCCCATCTCCTCTCTGTGTCACAGCCCCCTTACACACCTGCTTCTCTCTCCATCTCTCTCTCTCTCTCTCTCTCTCTCTCTCTCTCTCTCTCTCTCTCTCTCTCTCTCTCTCTCTCTCTCTCTCTCTCTCTCTCTCTCTCTCTCTCTCTCTCTCTCTCTCTCTCTTTTTTTTCTTTTCTGTCCATCATCCGCCTTTCTCTTCTCTTTTGCCTCCCTCCCGTGGTGACCGGCTTTTTCCATTCCCTCCCCCCTTCCTCAGCCTGCTCTTCAATCCCCTGGTTACCCCCCCCCCCCCCCCCAGTGGGGATGATGAGGAGCTGTGACAGGCCGACCCCGGGATGGTGAGGCTGGTACGAGGAGCCTGAGGCAGGGGTGGGGTCACCCTCACACACACAGCTGCGTACTGGACCATTTCTATGGCCAGGCCCTAGAGAGTAGAGGGAGGGAGGGTTGTGTGTGTGTGTGTGTGTGTGTGTGTGTGTGTGTGTGTGTAGGCGAGTCTTTAATCAGGATGGCTAATACTCCCTTGGTACTCACTCATTCCCCACCTGATCCCTGAGTAATAGGTTGATCATACACCCGTGAGGGAAAGTGTGTGTGTGTGTGTGTGTGTGTGTGTGTGTGTGTGTGTGTGTGTGTTCATACGTGAGAGCTTCTTTGTTTTTGTTTTTATAGGCTGCTTGATAAGAGCTGACGTCCATAAAGACAACACTCTCTCTGCCCAGCCAGCCAACCCAGAGCCTGAGACAATAGATGGATTTCCTAGACAGGGTCCAACACCAGGAAGGGCTACTTCTAATGCTGATTATTCAAATAGGGACCAGCAGCTGTGCGCGTGTGCGTGTGTGTGTGAAGCAGGACTGCAGTCTCCAGTGCAATGGGTTGGCTGGGACCTAATCCTATAAGACTGGTTTGACTCATACGACCTCTCCTCTGTGTGTGTGTGTGTGTGTGTGTGTGTCAGAGAGGAGAAGAAAACAAACATGGAAAGCCTCTCACTGTCTGTCCGGGCTTGACTCAGGCACCCATGTTGTCGGTCTTTTGATCAGACCACATCCCAAAAAAACACAGACTAACTGGCCAGGCTATTAAACTGATTGGTGTTCAAAGTATCATCTGAAGGTTTGAATATTTACTAGACGAATGATGAAACATTAGTGTTTGGCAGTGTCATGCAGTGTCTAGTTAGTCATATCAGAACATACATGGCATTGTGTGTGCTGTGCTTGTATGGGGTTTATCGACAAGGTGTCTCGTCTGACTGACTGGCGGCCTTCCTGCCTGTTTATCTGTCTGTCTATTTATCTCTGTCTGTCTGTCTGTTTATAAGTCTGTCTGTCTGTCTGTCTGTCTGTCTGTCTGTCTGTCTGTCTGTCTGTCTGTCTGTCTGTCTGTCTGTCTGTCTGTCTGTCTGTCTGTCTGTCTGTCTGTCTGTCTGTCTGTCTGTCTGTCTGTCTGACATGGGGCCCCCTGCTGAGTGTTCCTTCCTGGTCTTGTGACGTCAGCGCTAGCCAATGAGATTAGGGAGGGCAGCAGCAGGAAGCAATAATGTAATGTTGATTATAGGTAGGCCTGCTCCTCCTTCTGATAGCCTTACTGGGTGGTCAGCTTCTCTCTCTGGTGTTCAGGCCGAATAGTAACAGTAATAGTAATAGTAACCCTTTTCCCGAGTAAACAGCCAGGGGAGAGGAGTCTTAGGATGGTTTGATACGCAGATTAACTAAACATCAACGTGCATGCGGCTCAATACAACATAACCGACATCATAACTTTCAAGCCCGAAGGTTTTGTCATCTAAACCACTAAATAAAGTTAACACTATAAGGTAAACTAGACCGTCCTACCTTTCAGTTAGGACACAGCATCTGTGTTGATCAGCCACAGGGATTCCTTTCTGAAAGCTGATAAGAGTACTAAGCTGTGTGTGTACCTTCCGCCCCTGCCAGTGTATGTGTGTGTGTGTGTGTGTGTGTGTGTGTGTGTGTCACGCAGGGTCACCCTGTATCTGTCTATGTGTATGTATTTTCTAAGTCTGAGTGTGTCTTCTCTGTCTCTGTGTGTGGGGTGTGTGTGTGTGTATCTTCTCCGTCTGTGTGTGTGTGTCTTCTCCTTTTACCTCTGTGTATATCTCGAGATACACACCTGAGTTGTGTGCACACATCCGATGTGCTACTAGAAGGTGAGCTACTCAGACAAGTCTGCTTCGACACCATCACTCCACGTCCCCATAAGGTGCTATGCATAGTGGGGACACTAAATTTACAACTAACGAACAAGCCCAATTATAAGACAGCAGAGTCACACACCCTGGTCGGACTAATGAGGACATAGCAGACATAGTGTGAAATCACTCCATTGGTTTCTGAGTAGGCTGCCGCTATAGTCTAGCTGTACACTGCAAAAAAATAAAATAATAATCTAAGCAAGACCTAATATCTTGTATCAAGACAATATATCTAATATTCCTCAATGTATGATAAATGTCCTTCCGAAGATTTGTGAATGCTGGCTTATTTTAATGATTTCAAGACATACTTATCAAGAAGATTATCTTTTTCTATTGGCAGGTAATTTCTCTTGTTTGTATGTGTTTCTCTCTTAAATTGCATACATTATTTCTCAATTCTTGCGAGACATTTTTAGCAGTGTAGAACTCATTCTAACACAGTATACTGTATAGGCTGTCAGAGCAAAGAATATGTGTTTTAACTTCTGTGGCACGCCTTTATTATTTTTCTTTCTAAAGAGAGCCAGAGTTCAGTTGAGGAGTCAGTTCTATCCAGTAGACGATGAAACTAAAGATGACGGTGTCTAGTGAACTAAGCAGAGGTCCAGCCAGTCATGGGTTAACAGCTGCAGAGGAGGAAGACACGGTCTGGATAACAGATCAGGCCCATCTAGGTTACCAGGACTAAGGCCAGGCACGTCGCTCACAGAGTCTCTATCTCTCTCCCTCTAATGATGGCCTGGTATGGCAAGCGTTGGCTGTGGTTGTCCCAGTGGAAGAAACAAGGAGGGAGGGGGGGGGGGGGGTCAGAGACATCTCCCTCCCCCTCTCTCTCTCTCTCTCTCTCTCTCTCTCTCTCTCTCTCTCTCTCTCTCTCTCTCTCTCTCTCTCTCTCTCTCTCTCTCTCTCTCTCTCTCTCTCTCTCTCTCTCTCTCTCTCTCTCTCTCTCTCTCTCTCTCTCTCTCTCTCCACTTCTACCATCTTCTCTCTCTCTCCTCTCTCCTCTCTCCTCTCTCCTCTCTCCTCTTCCTCTCCCCCCCCCCCCCCCCCCCCCCCCCCCCCCCCCCCCCCCCCACACACACACTTGGTCAGTGTGTCTGTGTGTGTGTGTTTATGGGTAGGCTATCCAGACATTAGGCTATATAAAATGTAAAGCTAGGTTATATTTAATTTAATGGATGGGCTATTTTGACATTTACCTACAGACAGGCTTAACGCGAGTACACATTCACCGGTAGAGTACACGATATAGCCATGTCTTGATTTCTTTTACTTGTATTATTAATTTAACTCCTAGCTGATCTTTCTGACCTATGCAGGGACAGACACAATCACTTTACAGTCAGCGAGAGAAGTCTGTCACAAGCCCCTACAGAAACAGCCATGTGGGTTCTGCCTGATAGGAGAAACCAGGCCATTTAACTCTACAGAACAGAACAGGCTGGAGCCATACACACAGACACAGAGTGCTATTGATCCAGCACCACAGAGTAGCTAGGCGGTGATGCTGAAAAGCTGCACACGCTGTCCCCAGTGCACTCCCAGTGATCTTTCCAAAATACAACTGGCCCGATCAGGGATGGAAATTTAACTAGCCCACGGCTGGTGGACTGGTTAAACGGTTTGACGGGAACAGGCCAGGGTGATTCCAACTGATGATTTAGAAAGTAAAATGATGTTTGTTTTGAACTCTCCGTCATAAACTGTTGGACAGTAATAAATGCAATACACATTGAGGGTTGGGGGACACTTAGCGTAGAGATATACCACAAGTCTCTGGATTAGTTCACAGCACAGAGTAGGATTTCATAATGTGTGTGTGTCTGTGTGTGAGTGTTTGAGTGTGTGTATCTATGTTCTCAAGTGTTCTACAGATGAGGTCTGTTTAGGATTCTAGATAGTATGTATACAGGATGTATAGATCTATAAAAGGAGCAAAGGTAAAATCAGCCAGGGCACTTAAAGTGATTCTTAAAACATTTTGGGAAATAAGATATGCCCTAGTCAGACGAGATGATTGATAAACATTTTATGTCCGTAAGTTCCAGTATTGAGTTAGTTACGTGGCCGTTGTCAAAGTAGCCTAGCGATATAGTAAGCCTGAGGTAGCCGCTTAGTGTCTAAATACTCTTTAAAATAATTCCAAAGCTGTGTTATTTACATGTTACATCTTCTGTATTTCGCACGTGTCGAAATGAAAATGTAAAAGCAAGACGTTCTTATTATTGAAACAGATGGACCATTGGAGCAATTGCAATGTGGAACCTTTGTTTCACCTTGTGTCTGGTAGGTTGAGGGACCTAACATCTAGTAGAGTGGTGACTATATATATATATATATATATATATATATGTACAGTACTGTACAAAAGTTTTAGGCAGATATGAAAAAATGCGGGCAAAAATTGGAAAGCAAAGAGTGGTCAGAGCAAATATTGTTTGATTTAGATTGTTAATTTGTTCATTCACTTTGCATTTAGTTAACTGATAAAAACACACACACACACACACACCAGCAACAACGGATCCCTTGAAAGGCTTACCATGTGTATTTTATATTTTATGTCTGTGTCTGTTTCACCACTAAGCCAACACAGGGGATGTAGAGCAATATATCTCAGGTCCTTTTAGAGTGGAGATATGTGGGCTGTGTTTAACCTCCTTCCATATCATGATGCTATGAAATGCTAGGCCGTGGCACTGTCAGTTGTGTGTGTTGTGATGCTTGGCCACAGGAATACTAACACTAACCTTTAATCACACTGCATTGACTGCCCTCTCCACCCATCTCTCCATCATTCAATGTTGTTGTTTTTTTTGCGCTCTCTCTCTCTCTCTCTCTCTCTCTCTCTCTCTCTCTCACACACAAACTCACACACACACACACACACACACACACACACACACACACACAAATCCTGATTTGATATGATGCTGCCATACCAGCAACAGCAAGCATTGCCTAAAATTTGCTTGCTCACCACTTTCAAACTGGTCTGTTGCCAAATCTGTCAATTTAGTGGTGCAATCTGGTAGGTGAAATGTAAATTAGTCAACGGATTCAAGAGGCGTTGCTGCAAGTCGCTGTACAGTGATGTTTTGCCTACTCAATAAATGTAGAGCCCATTTGGTCGAGGCAATGGATGTACTTACCTATCCCGTAAGCTTTAGCGAACAGCCAGCGGAGATTTGCATCTATTTTTGCTCTTGCCGAATCGTAAAGTTCCAACGGTACAATCTCCGTGCTGCCTAGTTCACCTGCCGCTGAATCCGCTTTTAGCCGGGTGGTGTCTCCGATACCAGCACACACGTCCACATCCATCCTGCAACAAAACAAAAACAAAAAGATATAGTGTTTGAATGTTGTCATTAGGACCATTACAAAATACGTTGAAGTTAATATAATTAGCCATAGATCATTACATCATCGTTTATTGCTTGACAGCCAACAACGGGCTTGGGAGTCGTAGAATGAAACGCCCACCAAAGCAATGAAAAACCTGTCCTGTTGTATTGAACACATAGACTTTATGCCTGTAATCTTTTATCGCATTTTGGGTCATTTGAATGCACTGACATTATTCCTAGCCAATATCGAGTGCTGACCCTTGAATGCACTGGCAAGCCTTGGCTAGTACTGTAGCACCAAGCTCGGCTAGCACAGGCAGGTAACGTTAGGTTAACATTGCACAGTAGTAACGTTACATAGGCTAATGTTTGTAGATGCGCTAGCTAAACATTTCGCTTTATTTTATTTGTCAAATAAAACATCACCTTTGAATGCAGGAAGTGTCCAATATCCAGCTTTGATTGATGGGAATTTAGCTAAATCGTCATTGAAAAATACCCACGATATTTGCTCCAGAGGCCAGGGAATACGGAGCACTCCCCACTCAATCCAATGCGGCCTCTTTGGCTACATGACAACAAGGAGATGGTCAGGTGGATATTAATCCAATTGAAGATTTCAAATTAGCATTAATCTGTTCACTCTAATTTCTCGTTCGTGAGAACACCAAAGCAGCCAACGACGATCTCAGACTTGCTGTCATTGTCATTCATTCATTTAAGTGATCTCTTGCATTCCCGTTGTGTGCGCTCGTCTCTATGGGGACGTGTATAATTTGCTGTTACCTCAAAACTGCAAGGCACCAGCTGCGACTGCTGAGGGCGCACTAAGCATGCGTGAACTGTGTGTGCGTGTGTGAAAGAGAGAGAGTAATAATGTCAGGGTGCATGTATGTGTGTTAGTTGCCTCTATTTTTTTAAACAGATGGATAGTTAAAGGTGTACCCTTTCATTAGTTATTGACGGCAGTATAATATTACACCTCAGACCAAAATTTGTTTAACACAACCCATTATGTATCTCTCATGTCTTATTTAACTTCCCAAAAATGTCCAAAACCCCTCACAAAAGGAAAGTCTACCCTTCGAATCAATAACTGGTTATATCACAACTGAGGTGTAAAGTAACAGAGTATAAATAGTTTGTTAGTGTATGCCTACTTAGTACAATTTTAGGTTGTTTCGTATTCTCATGTACTTTTGCCTTTATATCATTACATATTTAAAACACATTTGTACTTTTTACACTATAAATTCTTACAGGGGATTTATGGAGATAAATTAGTGACTTTAATTTAGCACCTGTAAAAAAATAAGATTTGCAACTTATTTCTGATGGCAAAAGGCATGAGATTTCTCTTAAAGCGATACTTCAACATTTTGGGAAGTAGGATATGCCCTAACGTACCCCTTGTCAGACGAGATGATTGATATACATTGTATGTCTGTACGTCCAGCATTGAGTTAGCAAGTCGTTGTTATTGAAACAGATAGACGCTATTCACCCCGCGGAGCCTCCTCTTCAGGCTGATCCTGCCACCCTCGAGTCCCTTCTCCAGTGCCTCCCTGTCCCCAGGTCCCGAGCCTGCTTCCCTGCACCCTGTTCCAGCTCCCAGGTCCCCGTGTCCCGAGTCAGTTCTCCTCTTTCGCCTCCTTCAGAGTCCTCGCTCCTTCAGAGCCCTTGTTCCTTCCAAGCCCTTACTCTAGGCCTCTCCATGGGGTGAAACCGAGCCCGAGCTTCTCCGGTGGGGAGAGTCCCAGTCTCGAGCCCTCCGGGAGGAGAGCCCTGAGCCCTGCCTCTGGTACCTGCGCCGCCTGTCCAAAGGAGGCCCCAGTCGGCCTCCGCTCCGGCACCAGCTCCGTCCGCCCATATAGCCTCGCCACAAAAGCCCCAGTTAAGCCCCCTTAAGCATTTCGGTATTGTTATTATTGTTTTTATTAAAGAAATGTGCAAAAGTTAATAACCAGCCATTCAGTTCCCAATCCGATCCCTAGCTACTTGTTCATCCCGCGTGTGTACCCTATGAAAAGAGAGAGTGAGTGTGTGTGTGTGTGTGTGTGTGTGTGTGTGTGTGTGTGTCAAATCAAAACCTAAACTTGAAAAAGAGGACAGCTGGCTTGACAAAGATTGTCAAAACATGAGAAGGGCTTAGTAAATGATCAAACCAAAAGCACAGCGATCCAAACCAACTATGACACACTAAACTACAGACTATGACACACTAAAGCCATAGATACGTACACTCAGAACCAAAAAGGCACAACACACAGAAACAGCTGACACTAATCGAGGAGTCGATCAATACCAATCAATTCTAGGACAATTGGAATAAACTTCAAAAATGGAACATAAAGACTTGGCAATCTAAGGTGGAGATATTTAGACAACTCATTTCCAAACCCTCTTTAGAAAAGTAGAATTATATCCAAATTGACAGCAACTCATAAACATAAAAGCTTGAGGAACTGGAATTGGCCTTTAAAGACCATCAAAACCCACTAAAATGGAGATAAATTTCTCCCTAATAATAACAGGCATTTGTGTGAACAGTAATCTGGGGAAGGTTTTCTGTAGCATCCAGAATTCTAGATTTTTAAACTTCCTTGTCTTAAATAGAAGTAAAGTTGGATTTTTACCAAATCATCGCACAACTGATCATATTTACACCCTACACACCCTCATTGAAAAAAAACATTGTACAAAATAGATTCAAAATATTTGCATGCTTTATTGACTTTAAGAAGGCCTTTGACTCCATTTTGCACCAAGGAATGTTTTTCAAGTCATATACCAGCATAACAATTGGCAATAAATGAACAAATTTCATCTCTCAGAAGCATGGAGTGAGACAGGGCTGCTGTTAGAGCCCAACCCTATTTCATATCTATATTAATCAATTGGCAAAGACATGAAAGGGTTCTGCAGCACCCAGTCTCACGCTAAACCACTCAGAGATTAAACTCCTTCTGTACGCAGATGACCTGCCTGCTGTCAACCACCGCTCAGGGTCTACAGCAGAACCTGGACCTGCTGCAGCAGTACTGTCTGACCTGGTCCCTGGCAGTAAACCCCAACAAAACGAAAATCATGATTTTTCAAAAATGATCCAGATCTCTGGTGACAAAACACATATTTAGGTTAGGTACACATGAAATTGAGCATTCCAAGAATTACACCGCCTGGGACTAAAAATGAGTTCCTCTGCAAACTTCAACCTGGCAGTGAGTGAACTGAGAGAAAAGAAAATGCAGAGCTTTCTGCGCCATAAAACGACAAACATTTGTAGAAACTCCTAATTCCTCGATGTAGATTTGGCTAGTTGACCCATAGAAACCTTTCCCTCCAATTCCCCTAGAAATTGCAATTGAGACTTTGTTTTATTCATTCTACAGCCTGAAGCTGCAAAGAAGTCACCGACTACCCTCGTGGCCTCTCTCACACTCTCACCATTCCCCAGATTCCGAGTCTTATCATCAGCATATTGCAACATTTTTATTTCTTGCCCTCGTCACAACCTAATTTGCTAATTTTCCCTATTGGCAGATGCAAAAGGCTCTAAATAAAGCATGTAAAGGAGTGCTGAGAGAGGACACCCCTGCCTCACTCCCCTGGTCTGTTCTATAATGACCCCATATTACCATTTCAATTTACCCAACCACCTATTTTATTATATCAAATACTGATCCATCTAAGAAAGTTTGGTCCAAATCCCTTTCTATGTAGCACCCTGAATAAGAGGGAGTGAGCCACCCTATCAAAAGCTTTCTTATTGTCTAAACTCACTACTATGGCTGAAACAAGTTTTTCGCTTAAATGGGCTAATAGGTCTCTGTGTAACTGAATATTTCAGTGAATTTTCCTTTATAATAAGTTTACAATAAAAGGCATGGCAACAGTCATTTTCTCTTTCTAAAATATTGAACATACCAATTCCAAATAATGTGTTAATGTAGTGAATGATTCCTCAAACGTTATTTCAAATTCTAAATCCAATTCTGATTTATTCTGCTGATTCTTCATTGCTCTATAAAGCCAGACCGATATGGTTTTTGAGGCTGATATAGGGGAGTTAGAAATTTCCGATATCGATATATCGGAGGATATTCTTCACATACAGAATATGTACATGATTTTATTTTATTTTTTTTAACAATGATCCCTTAACAAAACAGTTTGGCATCAATACGTGTAGGCCTAACGTTACCGTTAGTTACACTCCTATTAATGTTTTAACGTAGCGTTACAGGCAGAATGGGCTAAGATGGATGTTCACACATTAGCTTCCGAGCTGACAAGGCATGAAAGTGGTTAGCTAGCAAGGTGTAATGTAAGGCAATAATGCAAATGAGTATGATAAGCTCGTTGTCACTGAGGGTAAAAGATAGGGGACATTATTTACTTTCCAGCATTGCGTCTTATCAACTAAGTAACAAAGTAGCGTGAAATCAAGACTCGATTCACCGGACCGTCGTCTGCTATATAATTCATTAGTTTGAGGAGTAACTTTAAAGGCTGCCATGGCAGCCACACAAAGTATTGTAAACAAAAACAATAGTCGGAGCGCAAAACGTACGTGATGAGTGATGACAACATTTGTAAATCACCACAGTAGTATTTTTCTGCATTTCTTCTGTAAAAAGAAAATAAGAAGTAAGCCTAATATCGGTGCATATCAGGAAACATATAGTCGATACCGATGTATCTGTGATTGGCCCAAACCCGGCAGATGAAGTCGTCCAACAGATGAATCGGTCAGGCTGTTACTCTGCAGTTTTCCTATCTAAAGAAAAAAATATTTTTCCCTGGGCCTTAACATGCCAAAAAAATGTGACAAACATTTTTCTTTATCAACCCACTTTTCCCTTTGGTTCTTGAAAGCAAAGTTTCTTGCCTCCTTCTCAAAAACATTTTCTTGCCTACTGTTCAGCTGAAGTAATGTGTTATTGTCAATGTCACCAGCAGTTGCATTATCTCAGTGTGTAATTGTTCCATTTCTCTTTATAATTTGTAATATTCCTTCCGCCACCGCCATATTAGGTATGGACAAAAAAACTAGAGCTATAAACCAAATTTCATGGGCATATAAACGTTTCCGACAAACAGTTGTAAACTCTTTGGACGACAACAGGCACAGGTGTATTCATCTTTAAAACCAAAGCTTCTATAACAGTAATTGTCTTTGCAATACCTTTTGGGTACTCAATTTGGTAAATGTGAAACAAGGAATAGGCCACCATAATTGCAAGGGATATGTCAATGCCTGCATTGTCTTAGAGCATGTTGTTGCTGTCCATTTTGGCTGTTACAGCTTCTGCGTCGAGTAGTTGTCCATCCACACAATGACTTAGCACAATGGTAGGTGTTGGAAACACTGGCTCCTGGGGAACAAAATATTTTTTGCAGATAGAAAGATCTACTTAACTACGATCAAAGCATTCCGTAAATACTTATAGCACAGGAATTACATTCCAATCAGCATAACATGAGCATTTGAAAATAGGGATGAGGTTTTCACCGATTTTTGGGATCATGGCTAACATTGATTATATCCCAACAGACCAAGAAACCGTTCAAATGCCCCCACATGATCAGCGGTAAAACTGCTTGGAAAATGAATTTATGCTCCGGCGCCATGGAGAAAGTGGCTTGCTCTGATTACCAAGTCAAGGAGAGAAATCAAGGAATGATTTTAATATGGCATGGCGACACTTCAAAACGTTATTAACGTAAACATGGCCGCATTGCGGATAGTTTAGTAAGAACATGAGGCATATGCACATGAATCAAATTGGCAAATTAGTTACGGAGATCCATGCATCTTTTTTTAGCCATAATGGTAGCACCTGGGCATTTACAGCGAATTGTTCCAAGCACTCACAAAAACTACTATCTGGTCATACCTCGCTTATTTTAGCTGTTACTAAAATACCTGCCTAGCTGTTGCAACTTGCTGCCCACTTATTAGAAACTTCACAAGTAGGCCTACCGGTCCATACTTAATGATGCCCATCGTGAAGCTGTAACCAGGGTTTATCGTGACCTCCATCAGGGCAATTGGCGCAGTTATGTGAGCAGAAGCACTGGCAGGTGTCTGGCAAGAAATAAATTACAAATGTAATCAGGGATATCAGTTTTTAGCTCACTGCAAGGTTTCAATAAGTTATTTAACATTTAATATTACATCTGTTTCGCACTAATATTTGCACTAACTGTTAAAAGTACTGTAAATAGAAATATATTCTGTTCGCATCTTTTTTTTTAAGTATGACAAAAATATGTTAGTATAGTAAATAAAATGTTAATTTTACGAAAAATTGCGCTTTCTTCAACGTTGAAGTGGCCCTCCTATGTGAGATGAAATGGCCCCCAGCCAATTCGAGTTTGAGACCCTTGCTTTAAGAAATAATCTGTCTTACTATATTGACCATCTTATCTCAAAATACTATACCAAATGTGTTGGAGAAAAGTTTCAAAGTACCTGTTGTAAATGTTTTCAACATAATGTCCGTTTGACCAAATTTTGGCCACTCAACAAAACCGTTTTCAGCAACGAAAGGCCCCATCAACCAAGAACAAAGTGTTTTCTAGTAAAGAAAGTTGACTCGTATTTGGCCTTAGTGAAGAACAGACTATTTAGCTCCTGCGCCATCTAGTGGAAAATTAAGCAAACATGGCCTGGGAGCTGTGATGTAGTTAAAATTTGCTATCTTTAGAATTCGTTTTTATATTTCGACTTCCAGACACCGATTTAGCTTAACAAATACCCAAAGTTCAACAGTGGTTAAATATTCACAATATCATTTGTTGTGTATTTTGCATGAGTGCAGGGCCTGGACTGTGTGATGATGTACTAATGCTTCCTTTGTGATTATATTACCCTGCATTAGGCAAAAGACAGGGGCCACATAAGCCACATTACCCAAAAGGGTATAGGACATACGTAGATAAAGGAGAGGAGAGCGAGAGAGATGAGAGCCGGCGGCCGTTGAGGGAAGTTAGGAAAACCTGCAGGTTTTCAATTGTCTTTGTATGTCAAATAAATCCACCTTCTCCGAAGCTAAACCCTGACTCTGACTTCCTGCAAATCGGGGCAAGTGGTATTCCTTCCTAACCAGAGGGAATTCACCATTCATTTTCGTTTACCGTACTAGACTATTTCCAATTTACTATTGGAGCAGAGCTTTGTCACGTAACCCTCAAACCCCTACTTTCTCCTACTTTTATACGTGGTATGATCACGGTATCTTTCTCTTTAGCGTTGTCTCTGTAATGTCGCGACAGAGTGGTAAACATTACGTAGCCGTAAGTGAGTTTGACGCTGCCGTAAACCACTACCATACTTCGAAACCGTTGTTGGTATCGCTTCTTTTGGCTAAGATCAAGTGAAAAATCTGTTCTTACGAACAAGAAATGAACACAGGTGGTGGTCAGATGGCAGCTACTGAAAACTCTAACGTTGACGTTAGCCAGTCTGAACAGTCTGATGCAGAACCCTTAAAATTATCCGATTTATTAGACCAAGGATGGAAATTATATGAAGAAGTTGACGGTACAAGTGAGCCCTCCGGAGCTACCAACATACAGAATAAAGTCAAGCGTGGCATCAGGCAACTTGAAGAAGCGTCCGGAATGGTGGCTCAACTCGACATTTTCAGTTGTAATGAAGATTTGGAGGATATTGCAACCCCAGATCTGAAGTACCTGATGTTACCTGCACTTCTTGGGGCTCTTACCATGAAACAAGTGGACCGGTCCAAACGTCTAGAGCACGTTCAAATGGCTAGAATATACTTTTTAGACTTCCTAAGAAGATGTAAAGAGTATGGCCTATCAAAGTTTGACCTACCTAAAACCGAGAAGGAAGACTCACCTGGCACATCAGCGGAAACAGGAAATATACTCGCAACCTCCCCAAGACCTCCAGACTTACTAGCCATGGCCACAGAGCGACAAGCAAAGTTAGAAAGATATAAACAAAAGAAGGAAACGGAGACAAAGTTATCAGAGATTAAGGCCGCAGTGGAAAGTGGGCAGGCTGATGACGAAATAGTCAGAGACTTCTACCTTCTCAACGTAAGAAAATGGATTGCTATATCTCTTGAAGAGATTGAGAGCATTGACCAGGAAACTATGATTTTGAAGAGGATGGATGTACTAAAGCAGAGCTCAGCAGAACCCCTTAAGTCAAAGACGAGGGCACCAATGAAACCTTTCATCCTTACCAAAGATGCTGTACAGGCCCGTGTCTTTGGAGCTGGCTATCCTAGCTTGCCGACCATGACTGTCGATGACTGGTATGAACAGCATGCCAATTACGGGGCTCTGCCTGACCAGGGGATCCCAAAGAGTGCTGTCAAATTGGATGCAGAAGAATGCGAGAAAGAAGAAAAAGAAAAATTAGTTGACAATGATGACGAGGAGGCCTTGCAGAAAGCACGAGACTGGGACAACTGGAAAGATACACATCGTAAAGGTTATGGAAATCGCAAGAATATGGGCTGATAATCCTGAAACCAAATGGAGCATCTGTGCCAAGATTGTTGTGGATTGCTATTAAGTTCATTAACAAGATTCAAATGTGTTGTTTTACTATTCAATACAAAACAACATGAAATCATAGCAAGGTTATAACAAAACATTTTATTTCATGTTTGTTTAGATGGAAATATGAAGCATTGATCAATTATTAGCACACATTATTATGCCCTTATCCTTTCAGTAAGTACACTGGCTAATTATCAATGTGAAACGTTACTAAGCTATAATAGTATTATAATTGTAAATAGCCAATCCCCATATGAAACCTTAGTTCCTTTTTTTCACTTCACTTTTTACTGAACCAAAAACAATA
>CM030172.1:3554722-3567222 GCA_017639675.1 Aplochiton taeniatus
TGTGTCTGATCTAATCGGATTCAAATCTGTCCTCCCCCCTGTTAAAAAAAAAACTATTTTTCCCGGACAAAAGTAACAAATACTATTATTATTATTATAATCATTATAATTATATCCTATACTGTAACGACATTCCTGTTTATTTTACACAAACGATACGTTCATATTCCTGCTCATTTCGAGATAAGTCTACGTCCCTGTGTTTTGCCAGGTGAGAGCCCTGCGTGCCGTCGCGTCGCCACGGTTACCTGGAACACCCCCTGCGCGTCGGAGGCCACGGCGGCGTGGAGCGGGGTGCGGCCCATGTTGTCCTGGACGTTGGCGTCGGCGCTGGACTCCAGCAGGCGCTTGGCGGCGTCGGACCGGGCGTAGCGGGCCGCCAGGTGCAGGGCGGTCTCGCCCGTGCGGTCCGTCTGGTTGTGGAGGTTGGCCCCCTGGTAGATGAAGTCGTTGATGATCTCAGCGGATGGGTCCTCCTCCTCCTCCACGTTCCCGGACTCCAGACCTCCCCCGCTGCAGGAGGCGATCATGAGGGGAGTGAAGCCGTCTGGAACCCCCGGGAAGAACAGAGATATGTTTTAGAAATAGCTAAAGCAACATGACCATAGTGTATGAACATCTCTAATCACAGAGTCATGATATTGAAATAGATAAAGCAATATTACCATAGTGTATGAACATTTATAATCACAGAGTCATGATATTGAAATAGATAAGCAACCTGACCATAGTGTATGAACATCTCTAATCACAGAGTCATGTTATTGAAATAGATAAAGCAACATGACCACAGTATTGAACATTTATAATCACACAGTCATGTTATTGATATAGATAAGCAACATTACCATAGTGTATGAACATTTATAATTACACAGGCACTTCTACTTTATTGGTAAATTGTAACAAGAATGTAAGGCATCCACACTATGTTTGATAGAAGTAGATAATAAATAACAATAATAATAAAATAGAATCTAATCCGTGTCTAATATCTAGTCATATGGCGGCTGTACCCACCAGGCCCTCGGACGTTGACGTCCATGCAGTCGTTCTCTATCTCTCCCTGGGGAGGGGTGGGGGCGATGGAGGGGACGCGGAGGTCGGCCGCGTCCAGATGCTGCTGGGTCCACTTCCTGTGGTCGGTGTGGTCACTCAGGTCCAGCATGGCCTGCTCTTCAAACTGGAGCGAAGAAAAAATTATAGTGTTTAAAAAATTATAATAAAGAACCAGAATTTACATTTTTGATTTGTTTATGGATAGGGAGAATCAAAAATGTTCATCAATTTAAGAGGGCTGGTCTGCAGACCCTGGTAGCGCATAATCTGGGACAGCGTTGCCGTGGGGACTCCGTGAAGGGAGTCCATCATGTTTACATGAATTTCCTTTGTATTTGTTATTGCCGTTTTAAAAGCACATCAATATTATCATCACTAATGTTGCACATGCTAATTATAGTCTACAGGCTGCTCGATTAGTTGTTAATCATTCGCAAACGTAAAAGCAATCGTTTAAGAGTCTTTTCTTTCTTTTTGAAAACTTCTTTAAAGCATTCTCTTCTTACCCTGAAGCGTCGAGAGTCAGGCTCCTCATCGCCCCACTCATTCTGGTTGTCATCCATCAGGTTAATGTCCGAGATCTTCATAGGCCTGGTGGACAATAAGGGACGACAACACTTAGCATGGCCAGACAAGGCAACGATTCAAAATATAACAACATGAATTACTGTAAAAGATTGGTCCTGTTACTTCTGCCCTAAACCACTAAACCCTGATGATAACTTAATAGTAAGTAAAGTTTAAAGTGAGTTTGTTTCTTAATTAGGTAAAGTTTAAAGTGAGTCTGTTTCTTACTTAGGTAAAGTTAAAGTGAGTCTGTTTCTTACTTAGGTAAAGTTTAAAGTGAGTCTGTTTCTTACTTAGGTAAAGTTAAAGTGTAGTCTGTTTCTTACTTAGGTAAAGTTAAAGTGAGTCTGTTTCTTACTTAGGTAAGTTTAAAGTGAGTCTGTTTCTTACTCGGGTAAAGTTTAAAGTGAGTCTGTTTCTTACTTAGGTAAAGTTTAAAGTGAGTCTGTTTCTTACTTAGATAAAGTTTAAAATGAGTCTGTTTCTTACTTAGGTAAAGTTTAAAGTGAGTCTGTTTCTTACTTAGGTAAAGTTTAAAGTGAGTCTGTTTCTTACTTAGGTAAGTTTAAAGTGAGTCTGTTTCTTACTCAGGTACATTTTAAAGTGAGTCTGTTTCTTACTTAGGTAAAGTTTAAAGTAAGTGTGTTTCTTACTTAGGTAAAGTTTAAAGTAAGTTTGTTTCTTACTTAGGTAAAGTTTAAAGTGAGTTTGTTTCTTACTTAGGTAAAGTTTAAAGTGAGTTTGTTTCTTACTTAGGTAAAGTTTAAAGTGAGTTTGTTTCTTACTTAGGTAAAGTTTAAAGTGAGTTTGTTTCTTACTTAGGTAAGTTTAAAGTGAGTCTGTTTCTTACTCAGGTACATTTTAAAGTGACTCTGTTTCTTACTTAGGTAAAGTTTAAAGTGAGTGTGTTTCTTACTTAGGTAAAGTTTAAAGTAAGTTTGTTTCTTACTTAGGTAAAGTTTAAAGTGAGTTTGTTTCTTACTTAGGTAAAGTTTAAAGTGAGTTTGTTTCTTACTTAGGTAAAGTTTAAAGTGAGTTTGTTTCTTACTTAGGTAAAGTTTAAAGTGAGTTTGTTTCTTACTTAGGTAAGTTTAAAGTGAGTCTGTTTCTTACTCAGGTACATTTTAAAGTGACTCTGTTTCTTACTTAGGTAAAGTTTAAAGTGAGTGTGTTTCTTACTTAGGTAAAGTTTAAAGTAAGTTTGTTTCTTACTTAGGTAAAGTTTAAAGTGAGTTTGTTTCTTACTTAGGTAAAGTTTAAAGTGAGTCTGTTTCTTACTTAGGTAAAGTTTAAAGTAAGTTTGTTTCTTACTTAGGTAAAGTTTAAAGTGAGTTTGTTTCTTACTTAGGTAAAGTTTAAAGTGAGTCTGTTTCTTACTTAGGTAAAGTTTAAAGTAAGTTTGTTTCTTACTTAGGTAAAGTTTAAAGTGAGTTTGTTTCTTACTTAGGTCAAGTTTAAAGTGAGTCTGTTTCTTACTTAGGTAAGTTTAAAGTGTGTCTGTTTCTTACTTAGGTCAAGTTTAAAGTGAGTCTGTTTCTTACTTGAGTCCGACAGAGTCTTCCCCTACTGGTTCCCTGCGTTTCTTCTTGCTGGGCTCGGACACCTTGAAGCCCTCGGGGAACCAGAGCTGGCCGTGCTCGCGCCGCCGTTTCCTGGAGACCAGGACGCCGAGGCAGATGAACCCTAACGCGGCCAGCCCCAGGAACACCACGTACATGGGGTAGAGGTCCGTCTCATCAATGGTGGGGCGCACACCTAGACACACACACACACACACACACACACACACACACAGGGGAGGAGGGCAACGTGTTATACTGAGGGAAATGTATACTAATATCTTAACCAAATATCCCTGTTGTACCCGTAACTTAACTTCTAATCAACATAATAGTCCCAAAGCAATAGAAAAACGTGTCAAGCCAACTTTACAAAACATTTAGAAAGTTAGAGTGCGCGTTTCGAAACAGTTAGCTAAACCCAAGCCAGCGTTCCTGTTTTAGGGCTGTGGACAGCGTACAGAGAGGAAGGGGGCTGGTACTCACTGGTGACAGCCTCGATGTAGGGCACGTTGAGGTTCCCCCTGGAGGCCAGGGCGCCCAGGAAGGCAGCCACGTCTGTGGCGCTCTGGAAACACTCGGTGGACTGTTGGTAGCACTGCCGGTTGTCGATCTCCAGGTACACCACCGACCTGATGGAACAGGAAGGGGTTCATTACAATAACAATAACAATGATAATGATCATTTGAATAATAATAATAGCAATAATAATAGTAATAATAATAATAATGACAACAGGCAGGTACAATGTTTTCGTGTTTTCTATCCAGAATTGACCGAATAAAAAGCGCATTTCAGTAAAAGCACAGGCGTGACACAGCACGATAGGCATCACTCAAACGTTACGAGGTCAAATCTACCCCGCGGCGGCGTTCAAAGGCGCTCCTTACCCTTTGACCTGCATGGGGTCCAGCTCCCTGCGGCGGCGGCCGCCCCCCCCCTCCGGCCCCGCCGCCCAGTCGGGCCAGCCCTCGGCCGAGCGCTTGACGTTGTGCTTGGCCAGCTCCTGCTCGCTGCCGTAGTACGGGAAGATCATGGGCTCGCCGTGGGCGTCGCGGCGGAACACCACGTTGGTGTGGAGCACCCGGCTGAGCTCGCGCAGGAAGGCGGAGGAGCCGTTGCACAGCTGCTCCGGCGGGATGTGGATCACCAGGACCAGGTGGCCGTCCGCCAGCTTCTCCGGCATGTTGTCGGCGCAGTCCAGGCCGTCCCACTCGCACTCGGCGTTGTTGCAGCCCTGGTCGCAGTGGCCGTCGGCGTAGTGGTCCTTGCAGTACTGGTCGTACAGCGGGCTGGGGAGGGGAGGGGAGGGGAGGGGAGGGGAGGAGAGGGGAGGGGAGGGGAGGGGAGGGGAGGGGAGGGGAGGGGAGGGGAGGGGAGGGGAGGGGAGGGGAGGGGAGGGGAGGGGAGGAGAGGGGAGGGGAGGGGAGGAGAGGGGAGGGGAGGGGAGGAGAGGGGAGGGGAGGGGAGGAGAGGGGAGGGGAGCAGACATGGAGGGTCAATTCAAGGAAGTCCATTCTCATTATTATGATTTTTTTTACAATGAATTCAACTTGAAAAATCGTTTTGATATTGTAATAAAGTGCTTCCGTTTCTTAATCCAGTAAAATAAGAGATACCGGTTGGAACGGTGGACAGAGCCATTGGTTCAAAGGATTCATCTCCCCCCTAGATAACTCTACATAAACGTCATGTGGACTCTCTACATGGACTCTGTAGTGAAAGAGGACAGGCGCTACATGTCCCTCCTTTCCCTGGCGTTGAAAGAACACCCGGACATCGAAGGCAGAGTTTGACCTTTAAACATTCTTTACTGATGTGTGTTGGCACGGCGTGCGAATCTTAGACGTTCGTGTTGGGGCCAATGCCCCCCTCTCCCCCTGCCCCCCCCAAACTCCGCCCCTGCCAGACACGGCGCTACTTCAGCCCTGTCTAGTGGTCGGGGCGGAGGCCACTCACTTGCACTGCCCCTCCTGGCCCTGGCAGTCGAAGCCGTCGTACAGGCACCCGGCGCTGTTGCACTGCTCGTCGCACTCGCCGTCGTTGAAGTAGCGCCAGCACTGCAGCGCCGCCGAGCAGTTCTGCCACGGGTCGTCGAAGTTCAGCGAGCAGTCGCCGCCGTCCCAGCCGCAGGCGTGGTTGTTGCACAGCGAGTCGCAGATGTGGTTGCCCGCCCACTCGTCGCACTGGCCGATCTCGCAGCTCACCTCCACCTCGGGCGGGGGGTCGATGTCGTGGCCGAGGCCCCCCGGGAAGGAGTAGTCCAGGATGTGGCAGAGCAGGCCGTTGAAGTTGCTGGGGCAGCTGCAGTGGAAGTACGGCGGCGCGGCCACGCTCTGGCAGGTGCCGCTGTTGTAGCAGGGCCCCGAGGTGCAGGGGCTGTCGGCGGGGCTCTGGCACTCGGCCCCCGTGAAGGCGGGGGGGCACAGGCAGCGCGGGGAGACGGGGCCCGAGACACAGGCGCCGCCGTTGCGGCAGTTCAGGCTGCCGCAGGAACGGGGGTCGTACTCGCAGGAGGAGCCCGTGTAGCCCTGAGGTCGGAGGTCAGAGGTCAGAGGATGGGTATGTTATAGGATATACATACATGCACATATACAGATACGTATGATCCATATGGATATGATATGATGTTTATTAGTGTGTAATGGTAGCCCTAAGGTCGGAGGTCAGAGGTCAGAGGATGGGTATGTTATAGGATATACATACATGCACATATACAGATACGTATGATCCATATGGATATGATATGATGTTTATTAGTGTGTAATGGTAGCCCTAAGGTCGGAGGTCAGAGGATGGGTATGTTATAGGATATACATACATGCACATATACAGATACGTATGATCCATATGGATATGATATGATGTTTATTAGTGTGTAATGGTAGCCCTAAGGTCGGAGGTCAGAGGATGGATATGTTATAGGATATACATACATGTCCATATACAGATACGTATGATCCATATGGATATGATATGATGTTTATTAGTGTGTAATGGTAGCCCTAAGGTCGGAGGTCAGAGGATGGGTATGTTATAGGATATACATACATGCACATATACAGATACGTATGATCCATATGGATATGATATGATGTTTATTAGTGTGTAATGGTAGCCCTAAGGTCGGAGGTCAGAGGATGGATATGTTATAGGATATGTATGATGGATATGTTATACGATATAGGATATATATGATAGATATGGATGTGATATGATATGATGTTTATTAGTGTGTGCTGGTTGCCCTACAGGGGGTCAGTGGATGGATATGGCAGAATATAACGAAATATTACCGCGTACTGGTAAACAAGTAACAATAAGGGTTGTGATACAATGAAACATAATAGAACAGAAAGGAGTGAAAAGAATAAAACATCATTTAATCCTGCTTTTAAAAGAATATAGAAGTTATATTGAGTAACTCTAGATTACAAAATGGCCGACTATAACCACGTCTCCTGAGGCGAAGGGTCCCCTCTCTGTGTTTCTACTCACAGGAGGGCATTTGCAGATGAAGCCGTGAGGGGTGTTGCTGGCGACGGCACAGGTGCCGCCGTTCCGGCAGGGTCTCCCCTTGCAGCCGTCGAACACCTTGTCACAGCGCTGGCCTACAGACGGACAAGTAGGGAAACAGAGCGCCGTGAGTGAGATCAGTCCGTACGATTTGAAACCCGTTCGGAAACACTCCCGTGAAGGATTCATCGATCGAGTGGTATGATGTGACCACCCAAGCAAACTGTCCGTTGGTTAATAAGGGGATTCAATTCAAACCCCCTTCAACTAAAACCCCCGTTTTTGCTGTGAGACATGCCGGTTCTATGGACACCACCGGTTCTATGGACACCACCGGTTCTAACGGACGCCACCGGTTCTATGGACACCACCGGTTCTAACGGACGCCACCGGTTCTATGGACACCACCGGTTCTAACGGACGCCACCGGTTCTAACGGACACCACCGGTTCTATGGACACCACCGGTTCTAACGGACACCACCGGTTCTATGGACACCACCGGTTCTAACGGACGCCACCGGTTCTATGGACACCACCGGTTCTATGGACGCCACCGGTTCTATGGACACCACCGGTTCTATGGACACCACCGGTTCTAACGGACGCCACCGGTTCTAACGGACGCAACCGGTTCTAACGGACGCCGCCGGTTCTGCGTGCCGGTGTCGGTTCCGCACCTGTGTATCCGGTCCGGCACTCGCAGAGGTAGCTGTTGGTGAGCTGGATGCAGTTGTAGGAGCCGCGGGGGTCGCAGGGGTCGGAGAGGCACTCGTTGACGTCGCCCTCGCAGCGTTCGCCCACGTAGCCGGCCGGGCAGACGCAGGTGTAGCCCCCCACCCGGTCCACACAGCGCCCCCTGTTGAAGCACTTGGGCTCGGCCGCGGAGGGCTCGCTGGGCGGGCTGCAGTCGTCCAGGTTGATCTCACAGTGGACGCCTGGGGGGGGGGGGGGGGGGGGGGGGGGGGGGGGGGAGGCAGGGAGGGAGGGGGGAGGAGAATGTCAGGACACGCACACTGATAACGTCACGTTCATAAATGAATGGTGTTACGCGGGGTTATGAAAGGTTTATTCAAAATGTTGTAGGATTGTGCTGGATTGTTTAGGAATGGTAAGGGTGAATGTGTAAGATCGGTAAACTAGTTATTTAACTATGTGTGTGTGTGTGTGTCGGTTAGTGTATGTGTGTATGTGAGTGAGTGAGTGAGTGAGTGAATCTGTGTCAGTGTGTACCTTGTGTCCCTCTCGGCCAGGAGCACTCGTAGTGTGTATGTGTGTGTCAGTGTGTGTGTGTGTGTGTCAGTGTGTGTGTGTGTGTGTGTGTGTACCTTGTGTCCCTCTGGGACAGGAGCACTTGTAGGTGTTGATGAGGTCGATGCAGGTGCCCCCGTTCTGACAGGGCTGGGACTGGCACTCATTGATCTCCTTGGAGCAGTTCACCCCGTGGTAACCAGGGAGACACTGGTATGGAAAGACAGAGGAGTTAATGCCACCCTATAGACCACTGTTTAAGACTGGCACACAACAGACAAAAAGGCTGTCCGATTATGACTTCTGTGCTAGCATACGTATGCGACAAAAAATGATCCGGTATTCGAACGTAAAGCCGCATATGCTTCTGTCACTTCAAAAAGTAAAAAAAAAAGAATAATATAAATAATAATAATAAAAAAAAGAAAATCTGCAGCTTATGACACTAGAAGCCTCCCATAAAGACAAGACATTGCGCCAATAATACCATGACGTTTTAACGCTAGTTCGCTGCCAACAGTCCACGCAGCCATGTCTGTCCTGAACTCGAAATAGACAGAGCAACACGATGAAGCAAGAGGGCGGCCTCTCACTTCTCCCGGCCCCTCACCTCACAGCTGTAGCCCCCCAGGTAGTCGGTGCAGGCGGCTCCGTTCTGACAGGGGTTGGGGGAGCACTCGTCCACCTGCTCCTGACAGTAGCTGCCCGTGTAGCCAGCCTGGCAGCGACAGTAGTGGGTGCTGCCCGCGTCCAGACACTGGCCCGAGTTACGGCAGAGCAGGATCACCTCCACGCCTAAGGGATGGCAACAGACAGACAGACAGACAGACAGGGGTCAAAGGTCAGGGGTTACGTGGATTAGAAACACAGGAGAGACTCAGAACACTGGTGGTGGACTGAGTTCACTTCTTTCCTGATTCCCTGTAACGCACGCACGCACGCACGCACGCACGCAGGCACATGCACACGCACATGCACACGCTCACACCTTCACCTGACAAGTAAAAGCCGGGTTCTTAAAACACAACCATAAAACAAAGATTCAGTCTTTTATGCTACTCAATCAGCAGTTGTTGTTTCTTCAAAAGTCGCCCCCCGTACCTTGTCTTTGGGCGGCCACCTCACAGGACACACTGGGGATGTCGCAGTAGAGTCCCGTCCAGCCCGTCTGACACTGGCATGTGTAGGACGCCCCCTGCTGCCAGCAGGAACCACCGTTCTTACAGGGGGAAGAGTCACACCAGCGCACCAGGTTCTACAGGGAGACACACAGGACAAAAAAATTGTTGATTACTCTCACACAAAAAAAGCACAGTGCACAGTTTATTCTGACGTATATTAGGTCCAGTTAAAGTCTGGAAACGCAAATAAGACCGTTCCATTTTAGGTTTAGATAGATAAGAAATCGACACTTCTCATCATTCAAAAACATACGGGCACAAAATAGAATCTGCCCTAGTGTAAAATGGCTGCCTAGCCATCCGTTCCTCACACCCTTGCCCTCAGTTAAGATGGCCGCCATCCTCTACCGTCCCCTACCTGGCAATTGACTCCGGTGTAGCCGTGTTGGCAGGTGCACTTGTAGGTGCCGTAGCTGTCCAGGCAGGTGCCTCCGTTCAGGCAGGGCTTGGAGTCACACTCGTTGATGTCGTGCTGGCAGTAGTCCCCCGTGAAGCCGGGCAGACAGAGACAGGCGAAGGTGTTGATGCCGTCCACACAGGTGCCGCCATTGAAACAGGAGCTAAGAGAGGAAGGGAGAAGGGGGCCGAGCCGTTAAAGAAACGCTGAGTCGTCGTCATAATCAGCCCGCCCGTCTTGAGAGATGACGGCCAGGAAACACAGTCGGCATTTCTTATCCGTCGCTATCATGTACAACAGAATGATCATATTTCGCACAGGCCTGAAAAAAGGACTGTCGCACGCATTCAATTTGGTTTTGAAGTCGTCTCTGGTTCGAAAAGGGAAGTCATTTAAACAACAGTTCTGGTAATGCTTCTACAGGCGTGTGTGTGTGAGTGTGTGTGTGAGTGCGTGCGTGCGTGCGTGCGTGCGTGTTTGGAGGGGGTCGTACCTCTCGGTGCAGTCCGGGGTGTTGACCTCACAGTTGATCCCGTTGAACCCGGGTGGGCAGGTACAGGTGTAGCTGTTGACACAGTCGGTGCAGTTGGCGCCGTTCCTGCACGGGTTGCTCTCGCACTCGTTGATGTCCTCCTCGCACCGGCCGCCACGGAAACCAGGAAGACACGAGCACAGGAAGGTGTCCACGCCGTCCCGACAGAGACCGCCGTTACTGCAGGGGTCTGGGGGGGGGGGGGGGGGGGGGGGGGAAGCAGAGAGAGAAGAATACGGACAGAGAAGAAGAAGAGAGAGACAGAGAGAGACAGAGAGAGAGAGAGAGAGAGAGAGAGAGAGAGAGAGAGAGAGAGAGAGAGAGAGAGAGAGAGAGAGAGAGAGAGAGAGAGAGAGAGAGAGAGAAATACAGAGATGGAGCAAGAGAGAGACAAATACGGACAGAGAAAAAGAGAGAGAGAGGGGGGAGAGAGAGAGATGGAATAAGGGAGAGAGAGAGGGGGAGAGAGAGAGAGAGAGGGGAGAGAGAGGGCAAGAAATCAGACATGGGTAAATCCTGCTTTGTTGTTGTTATAGTTCATGCGTACTGTCTGCTGCTGTATAATGCATATGTTGCTGTAAATGGTTGTACTTCTTTAAGTTCATCCATATCCATCCATCCATCTCTCTCCCTAATGTTTTCTAATAGGTTTTCTTCATTACTCCTCAGAGCTCATGTGGCCCACGTCATGTCCGCTGGCCTTACTCGGTTTGCAGTCGTCGATGTCCGTCTCACACTTCTGCCCGGTGTAACCGTGGCGACAGTCGCACCGGTAACTGCCCACGGTGTTGTGGCAGAGAGCGCCATGGCGACAGGGGTTCTTCACACACTCGTTAATGTCCATCTCACAGGTTTGTCCTGAGGCCAGGACGGAGAGCACAGAGAGTTTGATTAATACAAGACCAAACTAAACGATCAATCAAAATAATTAGAGGATAAAGATCCTTTTTTTTTTTACTTTTATGATTATGTACTTTTTGTTATTTATATAATACAGACAGACAGGCACAGACAGGTGGAGGTGTTTTACCAGACAGACAGGCACAGACAGACAGATGGAGGTGTTGTTACCTTGCCACCCCTCCGGACAGCCACAGGAGAAGCTCTGATAGTCCTCGGCCTCTTTGCATAGCCCTCCATTCTTACAGGGCTTAGGACTGCAAGGAGCCAGCAGGACTTCACACATTTCCCCTAGACAGAGAGAGAGAGAGGGGGCGGGGGGCACGTCAACAAATAGCCTCCTGATGTACCTTCAACATGAAGATGAGGAGTGGGGGAGGGGCTGATCTTGTTATCAACATCTGCTATTAGGGCGGCACATTTTTCGATGCATTTCTATTCTAAATTGTTTTCCCCCTGAAGAGTGCCATCGGGTCTTAAAGCCCACTTTCACCCCAATCCCATTTCCTTATCCGTTTCCACGGCAACCGGGCCAGAGCAGGAAGCAGCTTCCTGTTTCCTGCTATTGTGTGAGGTCACACAGACAGGAAACAGGAAGTGGCTGAGCAGGGAATGGTGCTGGCTCCTGTTCCCAGCGCTGGCCATGTTATTCCCAAACACACATACACACACACACACACACACACACACACACACACACACACACACACACACACACACACACACACACATACACAGAGTTATTCCAACACGGGAGACGGTGGATCTTTCCACGGATGATAGAGGACCCAAACATCCATCCCTGTTGTCCGGCCTGGTCTAGTGGCCACTAGCGGTTTCGGTGGATGTTTGCTAAAACAACACTATGCAGGAGAAACCCATTATGTGAAAAATGTGTTGTGTTTTGTTCCTCTAGAAGTGTCTGCTTATGCACTTTAGACGTAGCCTCTGGGTTTCCTTAACAAGAATACCATTGAGATAAACCAGTGTTGGAGGGTAAAGCATGCAGTCTTAGTGGTAATCTCCACTGCAACAAGATATTATATTTGAATACACAAAGGTCAGGGGGAGTTACCATGATCATATACCTGCTTGTTTAATATGGTTTAACTAATGTAGGGCAGCAAGCAGTTATCATAAAACTGCTCAGATAACATCTCATAGCATCACGTTTCCATACCAGTGAAGGGCAGCAAGTAGTTATCATAAACCTCTCATAGCATGATATTTTCATACCAGTGTAGGGCAGCAAGCAGTTATCATAAAACTGCTCAGATAACATCTAATAGCATCATGTTTCCCTACCGGTATATACACCTGCTTGTATAATATGGTTTAACTATTGCTTGTTTAACATGGTATAAGCATGATCATATTTCCATACCGGTGTAAGGCAGCAAGCAGTTGCACTTGTAGCCAGCCACATCATCGATGCAGGTCCCCTGGTTAAGGCAGGGGTTGGAGGCACACTCGTTGATGTTAGTCTGGCAGTTAGGTCCTACAGTGTTACCACGGGGATTAGATCAAAACACACACTG
>CM030172.1:3574722-3579722 GCA_017639675.1 Aplochiton taeniatus
GGTGTTTAGGCAGCGGCCTCCATGTTCACAGGGGTTGGCACCTACAAAACAAGAGAAGCACATAAGTTATATAATATAAAGATAAATAATGTAATGTATAAATATATTATATAAGATAAATATAGCTGTATGTAACCAAATATATGAGAAGCATATAAGTTATATATAAAATATATATTATGTAAGATGCTGCTACCCAAAATTTCATCCGTCGCATGAGAACTTTTAACTGTACATAGAAGGAGGTCTTATTGACCTGTGATCCAAAAATTAAAGAAATCGATAGCTGGACCTTGGTGATACTCCCACTCATGTGAGGCATGCTCCTTATAGCCTACTTCATTGTCGCTCAACTGCATTAGAGCTGTCTTTCTCCACTGTGTGACTAATTAGATTTGGCTCGTGACGGGAAAGCAATGCAATACATTTTGGTTAGCATTTATGTTTCCATTGGTTTCTAGACTTTTGCATGTCCGGGAAGATAACATGATTATTTCAGTAGAATTTGAAATGAGGCGTCTGTAGACTACCTGTCTCATAGGCTACTAATCTAGATCTTTTGAAACATAGTATTTGCCAGCACCTTTAGAAACATAGTAGCCAAGCCTGCATGAACACATTTTTTATCAACCATACAGTAAGACAACTTCTAAATCTATTCAATAATTTAATTGTTTAGTATCCGTATGGATCAGAGCTGCCGATGATTAAGATATAGGAATGAAGTCTCGATCCAATCAACACTTAGGCTAGTGTTTACGAATCATCTTGCCCTGGGATATTTAAATGATTCACCAGTAGACTCATTGTACAATATGAAAAGATATAGGCTATATCATTTTTATACTGTGGCATTATTTTAGACACCGAAATGTTACGAATGCTATTGCGAGCAGACTTTGGTCCCGCAGGACCGCGTCCTAAAAAAGCTAAGCTCTTTGACACGTTAGCGGTTTTCAGAGAATACGTTTTCAACATTGTACACTTTATTTAGGTGAACAATTATATCAAATGTATAGGTAATTCGTTTCTTAAGGTATCTGTTGTGAAATATCTATTAATACCTTCACAATTAAGAAGTATAGTAATAACAAAGTGGGCCGTAGGATGTTTATGCTTATAGACCCAGCGTCTGTCTAAATTGGAAGTAACATCGCGGTAAGATATATAACGTAAATATAATGTATAGGATAACCATACCCGTATACAACCAAACATATAGAACTAGTTAGTTAAACAAATATATCGGACACCTATATTTATAAATACATATCGTTATGTTATATAATATAACAATATGGGGGCCATTTTCCCAGGGAAAGAAACTCTCCAAACAAGCGTGTTCCTTTACCAAGAGAGCATTCGTCGACGTCTTGGTTACAGGCAGAGCCGGTGTAACCGGGGGGACAGGTGCAGATGGCCATCCCGTTAACGGGGTTGGTGTCGCAGTTGGAACCTTTCTGACACGGGTTGCTGATGCAGGCGTCGTCAAGGTGACACAGCAAACCTGCGAAACAAACAAAAAAAAAAGAAAAATGAAATCATGGATTTTGTATCGATTCCATTCCACAGCATTCATACACAATGTTTGTTACCCAAAACTTCTATACACTCTTCAACTGAACAGGTGTGTGTGTGTGTGTGTGTCTGTGTGTGTCTGTCTGCGTGTGCACGTGCGAGTGCGTGCGTGTGTGTGTGTGTTACCTGTGCGCCCGTGGGGACACTCGCAGAAGAAGGACGCCACGCGGTCGTGGCAGGTGGCGCCATGGTAACAGGCGGCGCTGGCGCAGTCGTCGATGTTCTCGCTGCAGTCGTCCCCCGTCCAGCCATTGACGCACACGCAGTGGAAGCTGCCGTGGGTGTCGTGGCACGTACCTCCGTTCTGACACGCATTGGGCATCAGCTCACACTCATCCACGTTCTCAGTGCAGAACTGGCCTGTAGGACAGACAGACAGGCAGACAGGCAGACAGGCAGACAGGCAGACAGGCAGACAGACAGACAGACAGACAGACAGACAGACAGACAGACAGACAGACAGACAGACAGACAGACAGACAGACAGACAGACAGACAGACAGACAGACAGGAAGACAGGAAGACAGGAAGACAGGAAGACAGTTTAATGAGAACGGATGTTTTAATTGGGGGGGGTGGAGTAGAGGTTGCAGGCCGTGGGAGTTTCATAATAGAGACGGTGGTTTTGTTTTCGTTTCTAGTCTCCAGTAACCCCCCTCCTGGCCACAGAGAGCAAAAGAACGAGTGTTTTTTGTTTCTTGTTCCAACTCCGTGTTGATCCAGATGTCTAATCTAGTTCGATTAAAACACGGCCCGTGTTGTGTCACCGCAGAATGCGGCATCAAGAGAACTAGTTTCATGGATACGGCAGAGAGTCCGCCATGACAGCTAAGATGGCCGGAACCAGCGAGTCTCTCATCCAGCACTGTTTCTATGTTAGCTTTGTCACGCAGAAATAGCACAAGACTATAATAATAATAATAATAATAACAATAATATAAGTTACTTATATTATTATTAGTAGTACTAGTATTCATTGTAGTATTAATAGTATTCATAGTTATTCTTTTAGTATTAAAGTCAGTCTAAAGGACATCAGTTGTTATACAGGATAAAGGGATGTCTTCAGGTCTAGTCGTTGCGTTTCTATGCTGTGTTCTGATTGGTTCACCTGTGTAGTGAGGGGGACACTGGCAGTTGTAGGTGTTGACCCCGTCCACACACACGGCGCCGTTCTGACACGTGTGACCCGGGCAGTCGTCGATGTTATGCTCACAGTTCTGACCCGTGAAGCCTGTGGGAAAGAAGGAGAGAAGGAGGGAGAGAAGGAGAGAAGGAGGGAGAGACAAAGAGAGAGAGAGAGAGAGAGAGAGAGAGAGAGAGAGAGAGAGAGAGAGAGAGAGAGAGAGAGAGAGAGAGAGAGAGAGAGAGAGAGAGAGAGAAAAGAAAGGAAGACATGTAGTAACTCTTACTTCATGGCGATCATCAAACACACACACACACACACACACACACACACACACACATTTCCTGTAGATGTCAGCTGATAAAACAGGGATAAAGTGTACGATATTCCCCATTGGGTTCACATTCTCTTTTACACACACACACACACACACACACACACACACACACACACACACACACACACACACACATTTTATACATATAAGTATCTGTTGATATGTCTATCAATAACGATAAGCGACTGTAATGAATTACCAATGAAACCATTTGGATTGACACTGGGATTGGCCTCTTTTTTTATGCCACTGCCAGCTGCAAGCCTCATATCCCAACAGCTAATGTAACCACGGTTACTTAACAGATCCCCCCGACACTTACACAACCCGCCCAGTAACGTCTCTCTGGTGTCTGGAGGGGGCCACAGCTATAACCATGGCAGACTCCACGCTACAACGGTGAAAGGGGGGCAATGTGGGAAGACGGTGTGTGTGTGTGTGTGTGTGGGTCTGCACGCGTTAGGAAAGGGGTACCCTGGTATTTATCAGGCGGAAACATCTGTTCAACAACATCCTGCCAAACAGTAGGATGGCAACCACATGGGGCACATCTTTCCACCAATCAGATGTCAGCAGAACATAAACAAAGCGAGTTGCCGGGTCAAAAACACCAATAACGATATAGTATTAAACGGATAAACTGTATCTTGAAGAAGACTAATAACTACATAGTATTACACTAATAAACTGCTCAAATAAATCTTCAATGAGCGCGTGTGTGTGTGTGTGTGTGTGTGTGTGTGTGTTCCACTAAATCACATGATACCACCAGCCAGACGTGTGTTTAAAGGCCAGCCTCGTCCCACTTTATTCAAAAAAGAAGATCACTTCACAAGCTCTTTCACAGCTCTCTATGCCACTGGGTCTTTTCACATCCCACACAAAGCACAGCCCTGTGTGTGTAGTGTGTGTAGTGTGTGTGTGACCATGAGTGTGTGTGTGTGTGTGTTACCTGGCAGACAGCTGCAGTCGTAGGCGTTGTCTCGCTTGGGGACACACGTCCCCCCGTTGACACAGGGCGAGGGGCTGCAGGGAACGTGGGGCGCCTCGCAGTGCCGGCCCGTGTACTCTTTGGGGCAGCGGCAGTGGTAGGAGCCCACCTCGTTCACGCAGGCCCCCCCGTTGCGGCACGGCGACGGCGCCTGGGCGCACTCGTTCACGTCCTGCTTGCACGTCTGGCCGTGGAAGGTCGGAGGGCACGTGCAGATGTAGTGGGAGTCGAAGGGCGTGCACTGACCTCCGTTGGCACACGGGTTGGAGGCACAGGGGTTGGCCAGCTGGCAGCTTTTACCTGGACAGGTGAGACAGAGAATCTATTAGTAGGAATTGTGGTTCAAAAACTGAGCTTTAAATGAAGCATTATAATGACCATGTTAGGTAGCTGCTGACACATTTGTATTTCAGACACAGATTTGTCTGTGGACAGGTCTGGCTTAATACGTGATGAATGTTGTTATTATCAAACATATCATGTCATATTTTACGATAACACGCTACGCTATGCTAAGCTATCCCCCATAGCTTTCCAGGCAAACTGTTAGCATTGAAGCTAAACAGGAGAGCATCACTCAAAAACAATTGGATTTCAAAAGCAACCCGGCCCGGTCGGGGTCAACGCCGGGAGCCGTGGAGGAAATAAACATCAGCACCCAAAACCCAGCGAACTGTCCCTTTAAGAGCGTCTCGGCCCTTTCCCCTCCCCCTCACCTGACCAGCCGGGCGGGCAGCGGCAGCGGTACTCCGACAGCGTCAGCAGGTCACACGTGCCCCCGTTACGACACGGCGAGCTCATGCAGGCGTGGTTGCTCGGGGTGATGCACAGGCGGTCCGTGAAGCCCAGCCGGCACACACAGCGGAAGTCGAAGGTGTTGCCGTGGGAGACGGGCCGGCACTCGCCGCCGTTCTGACACGGGGACGGGCTGCAGGGGCTGGGGTACTGGCAGCGGCCGCCCACGTAGT
>CM030172.1:3589722-3592222 GCA_017639675.1 Aplochiton taeniatus
CAGGCAGGCAGGCGGGCGGGCGGGCGGGCAGGCCACCCCTGGAGATCCTCCAGAGAGATGGAGGAGGCCTGGCACAACACAGCAGGAATCAGAGGGAGATCCAAACGTTCAAAAAAACTGAACTGAACAGCTCTCGCCCCGACAACAGGAGCAAAAGCCCCGAGCGTTCCCATGTTTTCTCTTCATTCTAGAATCTCTTGTGGAACGTACCAAGTCATTCTAGAATCTCTTGGGGAATATAGTAACTCATTCTAGAATCTCTTGTGGAACGTACCAAGTCATTCTAGAATCTCTTGGGGAACGTACCAAGTCATTCTAGAATCTCTTGGGGAATATAGTAACTCATTCTAGAATCTCTTGTGGAACGTACCAAGTCATTCTAGAATCTCTTGGGGAACGTACCAAGTCATTCTAGAATCTCTTGTGGAACGTACCAAGTCATTCTAGAATCTCTTGTGGAACGTACCAAGTCATTCTAGAATCTCTTGGGGAACGTACCAAGTCATTCTAGAATCTCTTGTGGAACGTACCAAGTCATTCTAGAATCTCTTGTGGAACGTACCAAGTCATTCTAGAATCTCTTGTGGAACGTACCAAGTCATTCTAGAATCTCTTGTGGAACGTGCCAAGTCATTCTAGAATCTCTTGGGGAATATAATAACTCATTCTAGAATCTCTTATGGAATACAAAACTCCTTCTAGGATCTCTTGGGGAACACCAACTTATTCTAGACCCAGTTGCGGAATGCCAAACTCATTGTGTAATACATTTTGGAACACCAACTCAATCTACAATCTCTTGTGGAGCACCAAACTCCATCTAGAATGTATAACAGAGCACCAACTGATTCTAGGCCAGAGTAACTTCTTCCTTTTAAACTCCTTGCCATCATAGGACGTCCACTGGTCTAGGAGTGTCTTTTGGAGACACACCACACGCTCTGACCTCTACCCCTCCCTTTTTCTTGGACAGGTGTCCCTTTCCTTCTCCCTGGCTGCAGCCTTAGCACCACCAGCCCACGGCCCTGTAGTCATTCCAGTCTGCAATCTGCCCCCTCTCTTTCTCACCCAGCGCTTCATCCCTTGTTTGCTTTTTTCTCCTCTCGTTTCTGTTTGATAAAAAATGTCCGCCGCAGTTTACTTCGATTCATCGCACTCTTCTCAATAACATCCAATCCAATTACTCTGCACAGCCATCTGGCTGTCTAGTGGGGATCACAGGAGGAAAGTGGCCGCTCACACAGAGCAGGGGGGCGGGGGGGCATGCAGTGTGTTGCCGCGTGTGCGTGTGTGTGTGTGTGTGTGTGTGTGTGTGTGTGTGTGTGTCCACTCAGATTAGTCACACAGCCTCACTCTGACTGCAGGACAATGGATGACGGCCGGCGTGCGATGCCCAGCTGTCTCCCAGTGAAAGAGCAGAAAAACAAGATTTAGGACTTTTTGGGAGAGGGGAGGGGGGGCATGGCCCGCTCACCCCCTCCACTGGGCCCAAGCCTCTTGCATTCATTAACGCCCCCCCCCCCCCCACCCCCTGTCCAGGAGGAGGAGGAGGGGAGCCTTTTGTCCAGCCACCCCTCTCTCACCTCAACAGCATGCAGCAATGAGTCTCTCTCTCTCTCTCTCTCTCTCTCGCTCGCTCTCTCTTTTCACTTTTCCAACTTTCTCCACTCTGTCTCTTTTTCCCTTGCTCTCTCTCTCTCTCTCTCAGGATTTTTCTTCAAGGGGAATGTGCGATAGAGAGAGAGAGAGAGAGAGAGAGAGAGACCACAGCAGGGCAGAGGAGATAAGAAGGAGAGCCTTCAGTAGTGGGCCCCTGGTTGCCTGGTGCAGACCCAATTCAAAGGCAGGAATGAGTAAGAGGTGGTGGGGGGGGCGACCACGTCTCCAAACCTGAGAGCACTCACCAAAAAAATAAAAAGAAAGTACCCCCCACACACCGCTATCTGGAGCTCTCTGTGGAACCACCAACGGCCCCATGACATACTCCAGACCACCATGGTACTTTACACCGTTCTCGCACTACAAAAGTTCCCATCGTCGTTTTTTTCTTCTTCTAAGTTTTGCTGATGCTTGCCTGAATTGTTCGATTTGGTCAAGGGAGGGTGTAAACGTTTGTTTTTTCGTCTTTTTGTGTGTGTGTGTGTGTGTGTGTGGGGGGGGGGGGGGGGGGGGGGGGGGGTACTTACTTGCATTGTCCATTTCCGTCGGGGGAGGCTTCACACCTCCCGCTGTTCAAACAGGACTCAGTGGGTAGGGAGCATCTTAGACCTGGAGGAGAGATACGAAATATTAACAAACTACTACAACAATAACACAAACAAAATTCCATCTCATTAATCACACATCCATTCCATAGGCGTACAAAACATTTAAGTCTGTTAATCAGAAGGGGCACAGCGCAGTTTACGGAGGAAAAAAAACGGTGTCAACGAACTTCCTCCAGTTAGGGGTAGGGTACAAAAACATTATTCAAAGAGATGGCAGATATGAAGCGTGCTTC
>CM030172.1:3612222-3614722 GCA_017639675.1 Aplochiton taeniatus
CAGCCCTTCTAAACAAGCTGAAGCAAGTCATTTTTTCTCTTCAAATTATTTTTCCAACCTGGTCAATCACGCACATATTTTCAGATTTGAAGGTGCAGCAGGCACGTCTAGAGAAAACATTGGCAAGGATTTGAATCACAGACGCCCAAAACATCCTGAGTCTCTGATCCTTCAATATCCGAAGCCCCTCCCTCCAAATGTTAAAATGGTATTTACATATCTATGAAAAGTAATTTTTGCTAGAACTTACGGACTCGACAGCACCTTTAAGTATTAGCAGCTGCTCTCAATAATACCTTTTCGTTTACGTATGTTAATAAAAACCTGGTACTCCGTCTATTAAGAGCACTGTCCTTCTCTGTCCACCCTGACAGAAACCCTCCTAGACCTCTAGCTCAGTGGCCTTCAGACCCCGACTAACTCCTTCACATGTACCTCTGTTGATAAATGAATAGCAGTAGGTGTGTGTGTGTGTGTGTGTGTGTGTGTGTGTGTGTGTGTGTGTGTGTGTGTGTGTGTGTGTGTGTTCCTCCGTTTATCAAAGCTCTATGTAATCGTTAACTTTTGCGTCTTGCTGGAGATTTAACGGAAGGCCTTCTGGTGTCCTCATCTATCCCTTCCATCGACCTCTGTAATTGATCCATGAACAGCCCTGTCTGTGTGTGTGTGTGTGTGTGTGTGTGTGTGTGTGTGTGTGTGTGTGTGTGTGTGTGTGTGTGTGGAGGCTGTTCCCATGCTCTGAGGCACAAGGGGGAGTGGCAGCAACAGATGTGACGTCTAGTACTATACCTCTTTTTGCTGGCCACTCCCTGCCCCCCTCCCTCCCTCCCTCCCTTCCTCCCTCCCCCCCTCCCTCCCTCCCTCCCTCCCTCCCTTCCTCCCTCCCCCCCGTCAAGTTGGCCACTTGAAAAACTTTTTTTTTTTACTTTTCATAATTTCTTTCTCTTTAACATTCTTTCTTTGACTCTCGTCAACTTCCCCCACTGAATCTGCACTATATAAAACGGCATTGGGTCAACAAAGATAATGAAAGCAACTGTAAGTCATAAAAAAGCATAGCAGGATACTAATGCCTGTACATTGAACCAAACATATCCATCTTTACTTGCAATATCTCAGCAGTGGAAGACAGCTGACACGCGTGATGAGATTGATCGTTTCAGAGACCTGTAACATCCGTCTCTTAAAAGTCATCAGCCTCCCTGATGTGTGTGTGCGTGTGTGTGTGTGTGTGTGTGTGTGTGTGTGTGTGTGTGTGTGTGTGTGTGGTCGTGGGTGTGTGTGTGTGTGTGCGCACCTCTCGCTCTCTCTCTCCATCTCGGAACCCCCTTCCTTTCCCTCACAGATAAACACACACACACACACACACACACACACACACACACACACACACACACACACATTGCCCTGAATCATCAGTAATGCTTTTTAGCTTTCCATTGTTTTGGCAGCGTTGTTTTTTGCCCGCTTCACTGAGGAAACTCACGCTCATTAGAATTGACCTTGATCGAACAGCAGTGAACAAATTAACTTTATGAAAACACATTTCGAACAAATAATTGTTCTGGTGCTTTTGTTCTGAATCCCAATTGAGTCTTTGTCTTCTTGCGTGTGTCTGTGTGCGAGTGCGCAATGAGTTCTTACATTGCAGAAACTGGAAGGACGACATATGTATACACAAAGTCCTAAAGAGCTCACTTTATTTCATTGGTTTACTTTAGACCAATTAAACATTTGTTTTAAGTAACTGTTGGAAACCTCTCTGAGACTTTGTTTTCCAGTGTATCATCCTTCTCTAGTCATTGTTCACTTTCCCCTCTGAATGATTGACTAACACACTGCACTGCCCCCTGCTGGCAAGACTTGACCTCACAGAAATTCAGAAGCTTGAAAAAAGAGAAGTAGGAACAATTCACCCTGATGGTTTCCACGTCAACCCCGGATGGAATATCAAGATCTAGCCTTGACAAAAATAAGATATATAGATCTATATGTTTAAATTTCAACCTCAACCTTCCTGTTTCAGCTGAACGTTTTAGCAGGAAATACTGGCCCCACAGCCCAGCTCCTATTGCTTACAACAATTCATCGTACAGCCTTACATACATTTTGAGATGTTTACTACTGAGGTGTCTCTGGATTGAGCTGGGAATATAACAAATAAACAAACAAATAAACAAACAAACAAAAAACAAACAAACAAACACATAAATAAACAAATAAACAAACAAATAAACAAACAAATAAACAAACAAATAAACAAATAAACAAATAAATAAACAAACAAACAAATAAACAAATAAACGGTGGGAGCAGCAGCTAGGAGAGGAAAGAAACAACACTGGAGGAAGTGTTTGTGAATGGTTTGTGATGTGTTTGTGAAGTATTTGTGAATGGTTTGTGATGTGTTTGTGAAGTGTTTGTGAATGGTTTGTGATGTGTTTGTGAAGTATTTGTGAATGGTTTGTGAATGGTTTGGATTCATGAAGCTTCTGTCGGG
>CM030172.1:3617222-3634722 GCA_017639675.1 Aplochiton taeniatus
GGAGTGAGAGAGAGAGAGAGAGAGAGAGAGACACCAATACCTTGTTGTAGGGAGAGAGAGAGAGACACCAATACCTTGTTGTAGGGAGAGAGAGACACCAATACCTTGTTGTAGGGTGTGTGTTGTGTGTAAGGAGCTGATCCCGTTAGCACACGCTCAGTCTGTGCATCATGCAGTTTTATATTTTTAATGGCATAACATTTCCCTGTAAGATAGCAGGAGAAGTTTCTTATCTACATTCACTATGCGTGTGTATATGTGAACGAATGTGCATGTGTATGTAAGCATGTGTGTGTGTGTGGATGTGTGTGTGTGTGTGTGTGTGTGTGTATGTGTGTGTGTGTGTGTGTGTGTGGAGGGGGGGGGGGGGGGGGGGGGTCGGAACAACACCCACACACACACACACACACACACACACACACACACACACACACAATAAATCTCGGCCCATTCTGAAGTCTACCATGCGTTCATTCATGGAGTTCTAACCATGAATACATATCTCTTATCTAAAGCCATCAAACATCTGCCCCATCTTGACAGCTGTGAACAAGCCCAGGCAGAGCAGAACAACCCCTGTTCACCATCATAAACACACACACACACACACACACACACACACACACACACACACACACACACACACACACACACACACACACACTTTGGTTCTCAGAGACCCTGTAGCTGCATAAACTGCCTGTCTGTCTAGAGTCAACACTCAATAGCTTATCGTGAGTTTAGACGGTGGTTATGCAAACACACCCGTCTCCTCTCAGCCTCCATGAGGACATGCAAAGGAGATGGGGGAAAGCCTTGCCAGATAGAGAAACAAACCCTGGCCAGATAAGGGAACAAAGCCTTGCCAGATAGAGGAGTAAACCCTTGCCAGATAGAGGGATAAACCATTGCCAGATAAGGGAACAAACCCTTGCCAGATAGAGGAATAAACCCTTGGCAGATAGAGGCAAAAACCTTTGCCAGATAAGGGAACAAACCCTTGCCAGATAGAGGAATAAACCCTTGGCAGATAGAGGAATAAACCCTTGCCAGATAGAGGAATAAACCCTTGGCAGATAGAGGCAAAAACCCTTGCCAGATAAGGGAACAAACCCTTGCCAGATAGAGGAATAAACCCTTGCCAGATAGAGGAATAAACCCTTGGCAGATAGAGGAATAAACCCTTGGCAGATAGAGGCAAAAACCCTGGCCAGATAAGGGAACAAACCCTTGCCAGATAGAGGAATAAACCCTTGGCAGATAGAGGAATAAACCCTTGGCAGATAGAGGCAAAAACCCTTGCCAGATAAGGGAACAAACCCTTGCCAGATAGAGGAATAAACCCTTGGCAGATAGAGGAATAAACCCTTGGCAGATAGAGGAATAAACCCTTGCCAGACAAAGGACCCGCTGATTGTTTAAATCCAGGTCTGCCAAGAGAAGAAATACTCTAATATTGTCGATTGACTAGAGATATTTTTCCCTCAATGTTTGCAGTGCATAAAGAGTTGCATTACCTTTGAAGTTTAGGGTTTTGCTTTTGTGATTCTGCCACTTAGGTTATTCACTATTTCTTCCCAGGAGAGGGTTGTGACACTGATAAAAAAAAGGACATTTACGAGATAAAAGATTGATGGTTGCTAGGCACCATCCTCTTTCCCTGGGCTATTCTCTTTCCAGCATAGCTTTTTCCTTTTCAAATGTCTTTTTAAAACAGTTGTGCAAGAAATCATGCTGCACACCATTTCAGGTGTGTCTGTGTGTGTGGGGGGGTGCATGTACGTGTGCGTGTGCGTGTGCATGTGTGTGTGTGTGTGTGTGTGTGTGTGTGTGTGTGTTTTGTTCCAGCCTGCCCTGTGCCTAGGCTCCAGACAGCCAGCAGCGTGGAGGGCTAGTTTCGGTTGACAAGTCTGAGCGGGAGACTCGCAAGGAGAGTCAGGGGATGGGGTGGCAAGTGAAGGAGAGGAGTAGAGAGAGAGTGTGTGTGTGTGTGTGTGTGTGTGTGTGTGTGTGTGTGTGTGTGTGTGTATGTGTGTGTGTGTGTGTGTGTGTGTGTGTGTGTGTGTGTGTGTGTGTGTGTGTGTGTGTGTGTGTGTGTGATAGTTACTCCTGCCCCCTTTCACACATGGCCAAACCTTTATCCATTCACACAAACCAACATGACTCAGAGTTTCTGTCCCTGGATTTTCCCTTTTTTCCCTCCTTCCCTTCACGCCTCTTCACATCCATAGCTGTTCCATGCAATGCTATCAGTACGTTTAATAATGCTGCTGACAGAGAAAATTAGGTTCTGGAGCACGCTTCACTCTAAATGTATTGTTAAACCCCTGCCACAGTATAGAACAGAACATGGGCGTAGGAATGATAGACGTGGACCCTGGCACGGGATTAGACTGCATTACAGAACCGTTCGGGGGCTGGCTATATATTTGGTACACTTTGCTAGTACAGGGTCGGACCCCCTTTTGCCTTCAGAGCTGCCTTAATTATGGGCATAGAGGCATAGATTCAAGGAGGTGCTGGAAACATTCCTCTGAGAATATTACTATGATAGATATTAAGAAAAAGAACATTAGAGCTGCCCTGCCTTTTAGCATGCTTTATTTAGTATGGACGGTTACACAATGCTTCGATTTCGGTCAATAGAGCAAAGCACCAACTCACTATATTCCTAGGCTGTGACTTTTTGATTGAGTATAGCCGATATATGTAGGCATATATCTCGGCATGCAGGTAAATTGTTGAATAATTCCTATAGGCTGTGACTTTGTGATTCAGAGAGCATGGTATAGGCTAGATATATGCATATCTCGGCGTGCAGGTAAGTTGTTACGGATCGGAGAGAGAGCGCGCATAATTTATAGTTCTTATGCTACAATTAGTTTTAACATAATTTTCCCGTTAGAAAAAATCGATTCCCAAAATGCAACGCCAGGATCGGAGTATAGATAGGCCTATTTCAGTATCCGTATCTATCCACCGGGGGAGTTCAGCACCACGGACAGCATCGACGACCTGTAGCCTTTTGATAGGCGTATGCTGATGGATTGCACTGGGCCGCAACACAAGGCGGTCTTCGCTGAGGCGCAGAGGTGTCGTGTCCATTCACACTGAGGGGGCACGGGGCCCCTCAAGTGAGACAAAGGTTTGAAATCAATTCCGTAGTGTTATGTATTCCCGCGCTAAAGCGGCATATGGAGTAGGGAAACTGTGCCCCATCAAAAACATTGGGTGCATGACGCCTCTGCTGGGGCACCTGTGCATCTTGAATGCTTAACAATGAATTGCTTTGCTTCAACGATTTTAAAATAATTTATTTGACACCCAGGGAGCCAGTGTATAGTGATCTGAGAGTTAAAAGTCGAGCAGCAGACAAGCTACAGTCGTCAAAGCGATTTTAGGAAGACCTGAGTATAGACTACTCTATAGTTAGTTTCAAATGTTGGCTTTTGTTCTAGAGACAGAGCTTGTTTTACATTTATGGCCAGAAATAAAAACTTGTTTGAAATTTCCATCCCCCTCTTCAACTTCACAAATGTAATCAACTTCTTTGTGGTAATTAAATCAATTAAAGCATTCATTAAATCAATTGGGCACCAAGTCCCTATAGGCCTACTTTACCTCCCATGCATTACTGCTATCTAAAGGCTCCATGTCAAAGTTTTCCACCATGCAGTGGCTTAATGGCAGCAGCTATTTGCTATGCATGATGTCGATACTTTAAACAAAAGCAATTTAGCTTGAGCAAAACGGATGATGAATACGTCAGATGAAGACTGAATAAAATATTGCATTACATTATCTAGCCAGCAGACGGCGCTGCAGGCCAGTAATCCCGTGAGATTAATCTTCACCCTGTGACGGAAGCAACATTAATCCTAGATAATTCTAATCTAGTGAAAAACTGTTTAACTGTCATTAAAACTTCAGTTACAGAAACATGTTAAACTTTTCGGTCCTTATTCTCTCTTTTTTCTCCAGAAAAAATAGGCCTACAGTAGATTTGAGAAAGAAAGGAGAGAGCAAATACAACTGTGGCTGGGGTCATTCTGGCATGGTTTATGTATTTTCTAGGCTGATTTCGGCCGTACAAGGTCACACAAAACCGAAGAATGCATTTCCATAGTCAGAAGATATTTCTGAGGTGATCCAACTTGATTTTTGTAATGAATTATTAGGCAAATAGTGCTTTATCTTCTCAACCCTCTGACTTTCGCAATCCTTGTTTGTGATACTAGTGACGTTGATTGTACACGTAGCCTAGTAGGATGTGTTTATTGAAGATGGCGGCTGTGTGTCAGCCTCACTGTCCTGCACATTTGTAAGAATTTCTTAATTAGATCTTTTTAAAATCAATTATATTTTATCTCCAAATGGGTAAAGATTCACCATTACTTAAACTAGTTTGTGGGAACGTTTTTGTTGTACTGAGCATGTATTGTATACGACTGTTTAAATGAAGTTAGCCACTGTAGCTAACCTTAATCTACGTAAGCAGAGGGTAGTCAGCAATCCTAGCTATCTAGCTAACGTTAGCTAGCTAGTACGCTTTAGCTGAATAGTAGTAGATGAAAAGCATATGTCCAGCGAGTGAACGGTCTAAACAAAAAATCAAGTTCTTGTCAGCTAATAAAATGGACGACGGATGGTTACTATACGGATTTGTGGGTAGTTTTCTCGTCAGCAATGCCACTGTCTTGTTATCTTGCTTGTCTGTCGATAAGATAGCTTGCTAGGCTAGAACTGGTGTCGGCATCTTAATGCTAGCTAACTTGTTAACGTTTGCTAGGACCGCTAGCCGGTGTCGCCAACTGTTAATAGATGACATGAAACGTAAAATTAGCCCGCTTACTTACTGAGATTGATAATGTTTTGAGTTTGCAGAAGTTAAAATCGCTAACTGCCTAGTTTCTGCAGTCGATGGATTCACGTTAATAATGCTGCAGGTAGATAGACATGCTATTCGGACGCTCACTCGTATTGCCATGCAACCCGAGAAGCTTAAGTCACTTAGCTGACACTTGGCACACTAAACTCGCCAGCAGTACCAGACTAGGCGATTAAACGGCCGAACTTTAGCACTACAGCGGCCCGATGCTTGTCTCTGATGTTGGAGAGAGCTGAGGTTTGTGTTGTAAAGGGGTGAGCTGCATCTGGCCTGTGGTGCTCTTTTCTGTTAATCCTTTCGTTCTGTAATTTCATCAGCATCTGTCAGATTCCATTTCTCTCTGCCGGGAACTAGCTGAATAGCCACAAATAAGCTATGCCAAATACCATTACCAGCCATCGCTGAGAGAGATAACTGTGTCTGTAGGGTAGGTATGTTTGAACGGAGGCAGCGCTCATTCCCTGCGTTATTGTAACGTTTATTTGACTTGGTCTGATGATGAGGAAGGCCGTCTTGTTCCACTAGCAGGTGGTGAAAGTGTTTTGGAGTAAATCCGCAAAGCTACTCTGGAATGTGTATTGCATTAGGGAGCTAGAAACGGCATTTGGTCTCGCTAGTCACGGTGGGTAATGTGGTCTGATCTTTTTATCTGCATTGTCTTACTAGTGTTGGAGTCTAAGTTTATGTGATGGCTGTGACAAGATAATATTGTCCAGTCTAGTGGTGGTTTTGACTGTCGAATTCTGAACTGGTTTGTTTATTCGATTGTTGTAACACCAAAAACGACACATCATTATCTCAGAACTCTAGAAGATTCTCTAACAGAATTGTATCTGATGTTAGTTTTGATGTCATAGAGGAAACAGTGTTCATAGTTTTTATGTTGATAATCAACTCGTTTGACAAACATTTGTGATTTTCATTTTCTAAATCTTAAAAAATGCCAATGTTATTGTGTCATTAAGGAACTTTTCCATGACAAGCTTGTCAAATGTGAAGTTGCTAGGCTAACAGTGATGGTGAAATCGCCACGTTGTATATTTTGTTTAAAAGGAACACTTGGTGAATGTACCACAAATAAAGGTGTGGTATTTGAGTTTACATAAGCACTGTATGAATCTACCTTTTCTCTCTTCTATGCCCCCTCTCTTTTTTAATCATTTATTTTTTCTTTATTTTTTACAGCTACGTCTGAGCTACAACCTCTCCAGTGGCGTCACTGAGTGGCTCTTCTTTTAAGGCCTGGTCTGACCTGCAGCCATGCAGCCCCCACCTCGGTCCGGTCCCCCAGGAGCCTCCGGGCCCCCTCCCTCTGCTGGAGGACCCAACGCTTTCCGCAGGACCAGACCCCACAAACACCCAGCGGCCACGGCGGCGGCGGCGGCGGCCATGATGGCGCCTCCAGCCACAGCCCAGTCAATGATGGACTCTTTCGCGTTCGGCCGCCAAGGCCCTCCACCAATGCCTGCAGGCGCTAACGTTCCCATGCCCAGTGGCAACCCTGCTCCGCCCATGCAAGCCCCGCCTGTTGGGATGTACGTCCCGGCTGGCCAGGGGCTGTCACCCCAACCTCCGGAGGGCGCTCACGCCACCTCCCCCGCCCCTCTCGGCCCGCCTCCCTCGTCCTCCCCAGGGGGGAACTTCTTCACCCCCAACAACACGATGTCCCCCGTCCCCTTCTCGGCTCAGCAACCTCCGCTAGGCCCCCACGGACGCCCCGTGGCGCCCCCTAGTGGAGAACAAGGCTATTTTAATTCCACCACCCCGGCGGGCCACGGCCCCCCTCCTGCTCTGATGGCACCGGGGCCCGGGCCCCCACCTCACGGCCAGGAGCAGCCCCACCAGACGCCGCCGCCGCCGCTGCAGTTCCAGCCGCTCCCCTCCTCCCAGTGGGCTCCCGACCTGGGCAGCCGCCCCCCTTCGGTCCAGAACTACTTCCAGCCCACCAGCGACCCTCCGCCCCCGCAGCATTTCGGTGCCCCTCTTCCCCAGCCTCAGCCCCACCCTCCTCACGCACCCTCCCCCCGCCAGAACGCCACCCACGCTGCCACCGCGCCTTCGCCACACCCCCCCCAGGCCCAGCCGGCTCCGCCCCATCCTGGGCAGAACCAGGACAGGCCCTCGAGCTCACAGTGGCACCATCACCCTAACCACCGGCACCAAGAGCAACACAACAACTCCCACTTCCAGGCTCAGAGCTACTTCAGTCAGAGTTCAGGCCCACAAGACTCCTGGTTCAACCAGCCAGCGATGCCCCCGGACCCAGGCTACCACCAGATGGGAACCGGACCGGAACCGAGCCATGGACCCGTCGCCCACCAAGGCCAGGCCAGGCCCGAGTCCGCTGGCTCTCACCACAGAGCCACCCCTGGTCCAGGCCCAGGCTCCGATCCAGTCCCTTACTCCCAGGACTCTGGCACCATCTCCATGTTCTTCAAAGGTGAGTGTGAGTGTGAGTGTGAGTGTGAGTGTGAGTGTGAGTGTGAGTGTGAGTGTGAGTGTGAGTGTGAGTGTGAGTGTGCGTATAACAACAAGAAAGAGGTTGGGATGCACACACTTATGTTGACAGTTGGGTTATTTGTCTGGGTGTGAGGTTGTGGTGAAAGTGTTTTGCTTTTGAACGAGTAGATGGGATGGGTTGTTTGACAGAGTAGATGGGATGGGTTGTTTGACAGAGTAGATGGGATGGGTTGTTTGACAGAGTAGATGGGATGGGTTGGGTTGTTTGACAGAGTAGATGGGATGGGTTGTTTGACAGAGTAGATGGGATGGGTTGTTTGACAGAGTAGATGGGATGGGTTGTTTGACAGAGTAGATGATCATTTCAGGAATGGCAGAGTATTTTTTCGACACTATTAGACTGTTGAAGGGAACATGCTGCCTTTTGTGTTTTAATTTTCTATGTCCCTCATTTTACTGTATGACCTGGCTTCTAAACCACATTGGTGTCTTGTTTTACTTTTCTACGTCCCTCAGTTTACTGTATGACCTGGCTTCTAAACCACATTGGTGTCTTGTTTTAATTTTCTACATCCCTCAGTATACTGTATGACCTGGCTTCTAAACCACATTGGTGTCTTGTTTTAATTTGTATTACCAGGTAACGATGTGGAGAACGAAGAGACGTTGACCGGGGAGGCCGTAGCCAGCAGTGCCATCAACGGGATCCACGGAGCCTTCCAGTCACACAACCACCACCAACAGGCCTACGGAGACCCCCACGCAGCGCAGCCTTTCCCCCCAGAAGAGGCCCCTCAGCTGGGCTACCATGGAGCTCCTCTTCAGGCCCTTCAAAGCAAGCAGATGTCCGTACCGTACATGAACGACGGCAACTACACCGTAGCAGGCGGGAACGCTCAGAAAAGACCTGAACAGGTAAGATCTCTGTTATTGTAAGATGGAAAGATTGGATTGATCAGAGAAAAGTAGTAAACAAATATGTATATACATAAAAAAAACTAGCATGGTTTTGAAAGAGCTAACAACTTCAATTCAACCTGTTTTATAGATAGAGCACCTTTTCGTGGAGCACCTGCCAATGTTACAAAGTAACAATAACCAGAGTTAATCAGAGGAAATTAGTAAAAATAATAATATAATAATTGCGTTGTTTTGAAAGAGCAAACAGCTTCCTTCCAGTCATACACACTATACCTTAAATAATTTAACCTGTTTTATAGAGAGAGCACCTTTTCGTAGCACACCCTTTCCTGCCAATATTACAAAGTGCTTTCACAACAACACAACAGCAACTGTTTACACAATAAAAGCAACACAGGAAATAAGGTATCAACAAGAAAATGATGACATTGATGGTAGCAATTACATTCAAACTGGTAACAGACCCTGCAGTTTTTATAATGAAACTTGGGTTATTTTAAACCATTTTGTTGAACTGGGTTTTCATTGGCTTGGGAGTCCTGTGAATGTTCCTGGCTGTTATTCATACATTTTGTTGCTATCAGTACTTATTTTTCCCGATTGTTTATCAATGCTCTTGATATGCATGCCAAGGTCAAGGTAAAGAAAAAGCTCTATTAACAACACTACCTGCTTCTCTTGCCTTTACTCAAGCCCCACTTTGACCACGTTGACAACCTGGAGTATGTCCCCAACCAGGAAGTACTCCCCAGCGAGCCAATCAACATCCCTCCTCCTACCGTGGCTCCTCCCCCAGCGGGCCCCGGCCACGGCGTGGGAGCCCGCTTCGAGGCGGGGCCCAACCTGGAGACCCCGGACTCCGTGGGCCGCCCCATGAGGTCGTCCAGCGTGTCCTCCAGCTACAGCAACGTCAGCCACAGCAGTGGAACGGGCGGGGCCCCCGGGCGCGGCCGGCAACAGGGCGTGGTCGGCACCTTCATCCAGCAGGAGAGCCCCCGCCCCTCGGACGGCCCCGCCCCCCTGCCGTCGTCCTCCTCTCCGGCCGCCGCCGGGGGGGGCTACTTCGAGCAGATCGACACGTCCCCCGCCGTGCCTCCCCACCCCCACCCCCACCACCGCTACCCGCAGCACCAGAGCCCCCAGGAGCGCCTGTACCACAGCCAGCCCCCCACGCCGAGCCCGCCCAAACCCACCGGCGTCTTCCAGACCAGCGCCAACAGCAGCTTCGAACCCGTCCGCTCCCACGGCGCGGTGGGCGTGCGGCCCGTGGAGGCCGACCGGGCCAAGATGGTGGCGGAGCGAGCCGCCGAGTCCATCCCGGGAAACCTGGAGCAGCCCCCGGACAACCTGGAGAACATCTACGGCCCGGGGCAGCCTCTCCCTGCCGGGGCGGGCGCTGCCCCCCTCGCGGCGCCTCACTCTGTGCTGGTGCCCTCCCACTCCCGGCCCTCGTCCCGCGCCCACGGAGCCTACCGGCCCTGCGAGAGTCCCGCCACCACGCTGTGGGCACAGAGCGACCCGGCTAGCCTGGGCGCCAGCATCCTCCTGGCCCCCGCCGCCCCGCCCGTGTTGGTGCCGCTACGCGAGCCCAGCGCCGAGGTCATCCAGCCTCCGGAGGAGGGCCCCTTAGACCTGCAGCAGCCTCTGCTAGTGGCCGCTGCCCCTCCCCTTCAGCCCCCAAACCCCGTGCAGCAGCCTCAGCTAGTGGGTGCTGCCCCTCCCCTTCAACCCCCGACCCTCCTCCAGCATCCCGCCTCCGAGAACCTGGAGAACCCCCCCAAGGTGAGTGAGGCGGACGTGTCCGTGTCGGACCCCCACGGCACCCTGGGATACGCCTCTCTGCTGGTGTCTGATTCGCCGCACCAACCCGTTCTGATCGCCCCGCCCGCGTCCAATTACAGCGTGATTCCCCCCGCTGCCGGTCCTGCTCAGGCAGCCAATCACAGCAGCCCGAGCGAGACCAGCCCCTCTCAGGGGCACGGGCAGCCTGTCGCCCCTCTGCCCACCTATCAGAATCCACTGTTCACCCCTGCACCAATGAACTTCAGTCCCGCTGCCTTGGGACACGGCCCTCTTAATCTAGCGAGGGACAGCAGGGAAGGGGGCGGGACAAAATCAGAGACCACGCCTCCTTCCCAATCTGCCCGCCCCCCTCTATCCAGGGGCCAATCAATGGGCGGTGACAGCTACCCTGCCCCGCCTCCTCTTAATTCCCCCCCTGCCGCCGCCGCCTCCACAGTCAATCATAATCAACCGTTAAATTTCGAACTGCTTGATTTCTCTATGCACCAATCACAGAATTCGAACCAGGCCTCGGGCCCGCCTCCTTCCCTACAGGGCCCGCCTCCTGCCAGTACAAGTAACGCGCCTGGGTTTTACCTGCAGGTCACCAAAGATGCTCAGCAAGGGGGGAGAGGCGAGGGGGACACCCCAGCCCCAGCCCCGGCCCCAGCCCCTGCCTCTACCCCTTCCCCAGCACCTCAAAACACCCAACAACAACAACCACCTCCCCCCAAGGCCCCAGAACCCCACCCTGGGCAACTGGGTGGAAGAGACACCCCCTCCGCCATACCCCCAGCCAGCGGACCCCCACCCCCACATGGCCACTACCCACCCCCAGCACAGGGCCCTGCCGGTGGGGCGGTCCACGACCCTCGTCCCCCTCCCTCTGCTACTCCTACTGCCTATCCTCCAGGACCTCGGGAACCTGTTCCTCCGGGGGGCGCCCTGCCAGCGCCCTCGAACCCCCCGAGACCCCCCTCGTCCCTGGGGAGCCAGCAGGGCTACGGCCCCGCGCCTCCTCCGGTGCCTGGGCAGGTCTATGGAGGCTACTACGGAGGAGCCTATGGGGAGTACCCAGACGGCAGAGCACCGTACCCTGCAGGGCAGTACCCAGCGCAGCCTGGAGACCCCCGGGCACAGTATTACCAGGTGTGGGCACGCCGCATGTCACCATAGCGATATAGATTATATCAAATGACGTTAAGTCTTCCAGCAAACACTTTTAACATTTTAAATCGACCTTTAGTTACGCTATTATAACATGAAACTTAAATGGAGTATTACTAGTAGTTGATCTGGTGAAAAAAGGGTACTACTAATCTGTCAACTCAAATGTCATACATTTGTAAATCTAGCCCCCGAGTAAAAGTATAATTAACAGACAGAAGCCAAGCCAGGACTAAAGAATCTGTTTTGGTCTTGCTGATATGACTGGATAAATGTTTTTTGTCAAAGCCAAGACTCATTCACGGCCACTGCAACACAGTCAAGAGTTGAGTGTTTTGCCAGACTGACCCTCTGTGTATTTTGTCCCTCAGGCTGACCCGTACCGTAGTGCGGACCCCCGCTATGGCAGATGTGAAGGGGCCAACCCTGCTTACCCATACAGGGAGCCCCAGCCAGAGAGACCTAGCTCCAGAGCCAGCCAGTACTCTGACAGACCCTCCTCAAGGTGTGTGTGTGTGTGTGTGTGTGTGTGTGTGTGTGTGTGTGTGTGTGTGTGTGTGTGTGTGTGTGTGTGTGTGTGTGTGTGTGTGTGTGTATTGCATTGCGTGCGCACCATTTGGAGATTCTGTCCTGAATGTGCTATCCCAACAGCCAGTTCATTTAGTTCCGTGGGTGGGTGTGGGTGTGGGTGTGTGTGGGTGTGTGTGTGTGTGTGTGTGTGTGTGTGTGTGTGTGTGTGTGTGTGTGTGTGTGTCTTTGGTGAGTAGTCTCAAACTACCCCCTCTTCTTTGTCACCCTCTGACAGACAAGGCTATCCGGAGGACTTCCAGAGAGCTAACCGAAGTGCCTACGATGAATACTATGCAGACTACTACAAGAAGCAGTACGAATATGGAGGTAACCCCCCCCCCCCCCCAAAAAAAAGAAATCTCTTGTGATGCAGCAGTAACATATGTTTGCGCTGCAGCAACATTGTAAAAACCTATTTATTGCTATACATCATGTACCTGGGTTTACATAATCTATAGTATGTAGTCTCCTAAACATTGCCACTGTTATTTTTTATTCTTTAAAAAATAGTTTGTAAAGCATGTTTTCTCCCCCCCCCCCTCAAAAAATAAATACTATAAATCAAATTGTAAGTAGTTTCTAGCTGTCACCTCATCCTCCTCTTCCTCTTCAGACAGGAGTAGGTGGGAAGGCTACAACGCAGTGCCCCCTGGGTACGACCCTCGTTACCCTGGTTACTACGACCAGTCGTACTGGTATAACTACGACCCCGCGGACCCTTACAGAGCCAGAGACCCTTACTATAACCACCAGCACCAGCAGCAGCAGCAGCAGCAGCAGGCCCAGCAGCAGCCCCAGCACCAGCAGGCCCAGCAGCCCTATCCTGTCAGGTACGCTGCATACAACTCCATAGGAAAACAAAATGGCCTCCCTCTCTCTCTCTCTCTATCGATGCATTTATGGGTAACGTTTTTGGCACGCTCCCACCTCACAATTCAGTTTATGTTCTTCATTGTTTTCTTTCTTCAGTTAACCAAGCATTGTTAGTGTGATTTGAGTCTGATAAATCTGTTAATAGATTTCCCCATACTTTGTTTGTTTTCTGATTTATTGCTTCCTTTATATAGATAATACAGGCTGAACTGTCTTTTTAAATGTGTCTTTTATCAAATAGTGTTTTCTCCAACATGTGCTTTTTTTTCTCCCCAACCCATCTTGTACTCCATGTGTTCGTGCAGGAGAGAGGGCTACGATGACCAGTGGCGCTACTACCCCGGTTACGACGCCAGCTTCGACGACGACTACCGTCGCCGCGCCGACCCGTACGGCGACGAGTTCGACCGGCGCAGCGTGCACAGCTCTCACAGCCAGCACAGCAGACGCAGCAGCTTCAGCTCCCGCTCACAACAGGTAGCGTGTGTGTGTGTGTGAGAGAGAGAGAGAGAGAGAGAGAGAGAGAGAGAGAGAGAGAGAGAGAGAGAGAGAGAGAGAGAGAGAGAGAGAGAGAGAGAGAGAGAGAGAGAGAGAGAGAGAGAGAGAGAGAGAGAGAGAGAGAGAGAGAGAGAGAGAGAGAGAGAGAGAGAGAGAGAGAGAGAGAGAGAGAGAGAGAGAGAGAGAGTGTGTGTGTCCGTCCCTGTCTCTGGCTCTCCCTGTCTCTCTCTCTCTCCCTGTCTCTCTGGCTCTCCCTGTCTCTGTCTCTCTCTCTCTCTCTCTCCCTGTCTCTCTCTCTCTCCCTGTCTCTCTCTCCCTCCGTCTCTCTCTCTCTCTCTCCCTCCCTGTCTCTCTCTCTCTCCCTGTCTCTGTCTCTCTCTCTCTCTCTCTCTCCGTCTCTCTCTCTCTCTCCCTGTCTCTGTCTCTATCTCTGTCTTTGTTGAAAATCAAAACACTCCGGTCTAATTTGGATGGATGTGCTTTGCGTTCATTGATATCCATATCTCATCTCTTTCTTTTTTGCGTGTGCATACATGTGCAGGATGTGGTCTAGTCTGTTATGACTTTCTGAACCCTGATATAACCGCATAAATCTCAAGGACACCAACGGTTCTTTTTTATGTTTTTATTTGTCCTTTTTTGTTTATGTTGAAGTGTGTATTTTGGCTTTCAGCTACTTCTTTATCAGCATAATTTTTTGCCTTCAAACTGTTACTGTCTGTTAGATGTGTCTGGTATTGAACACTAACCCTTCAAACTGTTACTGTCTGTTAGATGTGTCTGGTATTGAACACTAACCCTTCAAACTGTTACTGTCTGTCAGATTTAGCACCAGGTATTCAACCCTTAATAATAGTATTCATTATCATCTGGTTTTTAACCCTTTGTCTCCTTTCAGAGCCAGGTGTACAGGAGCCAACCTGATCTGGTGTCAGCTGTGTATGACCCCACGGCCTCCACCCTGCCTGTGGACTACTCCTATGGACAGTACCCAGATCAGCCAGACGCCTCAGGCAACTACAGCCAGTACCCTTACTCTTCAGAGTACACGGCCAACGGCAGTACCTGGGTCGCTGCCGACCAGCGTGAGTGGGGGATTTCAGTTGGCTGATTTAAAAAAAAAAAAAAAAAAATCATAATAATATATTGTTTATATATAAATATTTTATTTCGCTAGTTTGTTGGATTTGTATTATTTATTTTTAAAGGCAGAATGTTTATGAAAACAAATCTAACAGGAGAAGATTGAAACATACTTTAGTGCAGATTGTATTTCAGTATGCTAGAAATTAAAAGGTCATAGTCTCCAGTTATGGAGAAGCTGTTACCACATCTTTTCCAATTCAAATTTCGAATTATTTTACTGTTAGAAAACCCACCCACACACACACACACACACACACTCACACTCACACCCACCCACACTCACACACACACACCCACACGCACACACCCACCCATCCTATTTTCTATCTCCGCTCGTCTCCTCCAGCTCCTCCCCGTCCCGTGACCCCAGAGAAGTTCACCGTCCCCCATCGCTGCGCTCGCTTCGGCCCTGGAGGTCAGCTGATCCAGGTGCTGCCCAACCTCCCCGCGGCCGGTCAGCCTACTCTGGTGGAGATCCACAACATGGAGGTACCTCCCATTTCATCTCCTCGAAAATACAGTCAAATCAAATAGCACTCACTGACTGAGCAGGGGTTAGGTTTAGTTTCGACCAAAGTATTTATTTACGATCGCAGAGCGAAGTCCACGTTGGGCAAGGTCGGTGAGCGTTTCCATTTCCGTTATTAAAGCAGAGAAACTTACAAGGAGATTACAGGGCCAGTCCCCCTGCAGCAGCTCAGGGTTTTAGTGCCTTGCTCAAGGGCACACTGGTGGTGGGATTTGAACTCATGACCCAGACCCACTAGGCGTCCACTGTCCACTTGAACCTAGAGAGTCAACCCTTAGTGAAACAAGCAGACAGTGCGTGTAAGGCTTTCTCTCGGAGTAATAGAATGGTCAAAGGCCAAAGGCCACGGAGCCAGTCGTGTCAATCAGGACTCTAGAAACCCTGGCGACCCAGTCTGAAAATCACCCCCAGGTGTGTGTCAGTGACATAACTGGGCCTACAGTGAGGCGGCACGTTGTGCTTATCACCTGCTCTGCTACTGGCAGCGTGAGAAAACCCATGGGCCCACAGTGTCACTACTTCTAACAACACATCATACATGGCTGTATTATACCCTACCGGATTTTATTCTAGGAGGGGTCATCTCTTAAAGAGACTCATACAGTATGCTAATTGACAGGGAATACGTAGTCACATTTTATTTGAGAAAGTATTGTTCTCATTAGAGACTAATACAGGATGCTAATTGACAGGGTATACGTTGTAATTGACAGGGGATACATAGTCAGGTTTTATTTTAGGATGTGTCGTTCTCTTAAAGAGACTTATACAGTATGCTAATTGACCGGGAATACTTAGTCTCTAAGCAGACGATGGGTGGATAGAAATTGACCGCTGTAACCGGTGTTGATTGTGTTTCCCCAAAAATATAAAGTAAAATCTCTAGCGGTTCTGTATTTTCTGCTGTGTCTATTCCGGAATAAAGACCCAAAATCTAACTCAAATCAAATGATCAATATTCAGCCATCATCCTGGTATTTATAGAGACTGGTACCTTAAGAGGCTCTGTGATCTTCTGATTCAAAGCTTATTGTTTATGTCACCTGATCATAACTGGAAACCCTCTAGCCTCATCCTGATTGGATGAATGTGGAAGGTGAGATATCATCGAGGCAACCGTTCTTCATAACAGTGTCGACACAGGAACTAACATTGTCACAACGGCAACACGTCTACGTCAAATATGTCATTTCCTGTGCCAACTAGGTGTGAGTTAGGGTCAGTATTTCCGATGGAGAAGGGGTGAGATGGCATCAGCAGTTATCATACTGTTTTCAGTAGATAGAAACGTTTTCAGGATATGACTGAAAATAAATAAATAAGAAAATAAAGTGTGGACACAGGAACTAACATGAACGTGTCATTGCCATGAGGTGTGAGGTATGGTCGGTATTTCCAACGGGGATGGACGGAGATGGCAGAGTTTATCAGCAGTTACCATATTTAGTTTTTTTCTCTCCTTAGGTTGCATGGCTTGTTAGTGACTTGTACTTGAAAGCTAACAGCAGATAGAAACGTTTTCATGATATGACTGGAAATAAAATAATAAGATGCAGTGTGGTTTTGGACAGTGAAATGATAAGTCTTAAATGAGAAGACTTTGTGTTGACCATGACTAGACTCACTATACAGTAAATAAGACTGTTGATCATGACTAGACTCACTATGCAGTAAATAAGACTGTGTTGATCATGACTAGACTCACTATGCAGTAAATAAGACTGTGTTGATCATGACTAGACTCACTATTCAGTAAATGGTAAGACTTATTGTGGCTTTTCCTCTGTAGACCATGACTAGACTCACTATACAGTCAATGATAAGACTTTGTGTTGTTGTTTGTCTCTGTAGACAATGCTCCAAGACACCCCAGAGCAGTCGGAGCTCAGAGCCTTCCCAGGACCCCTCATGAAGTAAGGACACCCTGCTTCACCTTTGACCCCACGTCCTGCCTCTAACCTATATCACAGACACAGCTCTGAACTTCAGAAAATTGTTCTCAACATTTTTAAACCGTTACTGAAAATGCGCTCCATAAATAAGATGTAATTTTGTTTGTACCGATCAAGTTTTTAAAAAATATTCCAGTTGAGTTTTACACACCCTTTGTAAAAATGTTGTAAAAATTGGTTTTTGTAGGGGTGGGGGTTACAGGCATGTACAGAACCAGTCAAATGTTTGGACACACTTTCCCATTTAAGTCAATGGGGAAGTTTGTCCAGACTTTAGACTGGTACTGTGTGTTAATGTGTACCACCTACTAAGTCACCACTAAGTCGCCACTCAACCATTTCAGACTCCATCACTACAACTCCACGCCATTTCAATTTCTAACACCCTGCTGAGCGTTTCTCCATTGCTATAGCTCATCCCCCCCTCCTCTCCTCCTTTCTTTTCTTCTTTTCTTTCTCTTCAAAGGGAGGACACCCACAAGGTGGACGTGATCAAATTTTCCCAGAACAAAGCCATGGAATGTTCCCGTGACAACGGCCTTCTGGACCGAGACTCCGCTTGTCTCCTGTGGGACTTCATCATGCTGCTCTGCAGGCAGAACGGGGTGAGGCCAGGATATTGCTGTGTAGTGCAGTACACATGGAGATAGAACGTCTATCTCTATGGTAGTACACCAGTATTGTCTAGTATGTATGGCATAGTTGAGAATCAAA
>CM030172.1:3637222-3694722 GCA_017639675.1 Aplochiton taeniatus
TGTGTGTGTGTGTGTGTGTGTGTGTGTGTGTGTGTGTGTGTGTGTGTGTGTGTGTGTTTCAGGATGCACTAGAGGCCTCTATGAAGAGTGTTGTGAGGTAGTGTAACACACTGTGTGTGTGTGTGTGTGTGTGTGTGTGTGTGTGTGTGTGTGTGTTGCAGGATGCACTAGAGGCCGCTATGAAGGGAGGCCTGTGGGGACATGCTCTGCTGCTCGCCAGTAAGATGGACAGCCGGACACACGCCCGCGTCATGACCAGGTGGGTGTGTGTGAGGGTGTGTGAGGCTGGGGTGTGAGGGTGTGTTTGTGTGTGTGGAGCTGGGTGTGTGAGTGTGGGGCTGGGTGAATGTTTGAGGGTGGGGCTGTGTGTGTATGCCAGTTTGTATGTACATAACTGAATGACTGGATTAATTTGTGCGTGCACGAAAAAGTCCTAAGATCAGGAGGCTTAGGTTGATACAGTTCTCTATCAAACTAAGCGTGCACAGTGCCAGGTCTAGTCAGACAATAACTGCGGCCATCTTGTTTCTCGTGTGTTTTAAGGTTCGCCAACAGCCTACCCATCAACGACCCTCTGCAGACAGTGTACCAGCTAATGTCTGGCAGGATGCCCGCCTCGGCCACTGTGAGTACTGATACTTCTCGAGGTCTCAATTCATTGTAAAACATCCATTTTAGTGGTCTGTCCTAAAACAATACCAAAACTAAAAAGAAAGCATTGTAATTAGATTCTGAATTTCTTTTCTTATTTTTTTTTTAACAAAAACACAAATATGACCGTACATGACCTCTGGTATGTGGAGGTTCTTTGGGTGCGTTTCATTAGTAGTTCTACTTCCCCTCAGCCCTTGGTGTTACGTAACAGCATACGTCCCACGGAGGCCACTTGGAGAACAGAGTGGAAAGTGGGCGGGGCATTTAAATGGAACGCACCTGGCCTTGTAGACTTCCCAGCCCAAACTGTCCAATCGACTGCCGTTGTCTTAGCGCAGTGCATTGTGGGCGATACACACCTCTGGAGTGACCATGGTGGTTCAATGGTTCCCCTCAGCCCTCTGAGGGTGGATCTCACCAAGGTCACCTCAGGTTTTCAGACAAATGGATGATGATGGCGGCAGGGATTCCCCTAAGGGCGAGTGGCGAGGGGAAGCCAGCATGTTGATCGACCAATGAAACGCAGCCTTTGTGTCGCCGGGTCATTCTTCCTCTTCCTTTTTCTCGTGTAGTGTTGTGGAGATGAGAAGTGGGGAGACTGGCGCCCTCACCTGGCCATGGTGCTGTCGAACCTCACACACACGCTGGACCTGGACACACGCACCATCACCACCATGGGAGACACTCTGGGTAGGACCACACACACACACACACACACACGCACACCCTGGGCCTGGACACACGCACCATCACCACCATGGGAGACACTCTGGGTAGGACCACACACACACACACACACACACACCCTGGGCCTGGACACACGCACCATCACCACCATGGGAGACACTCTGGGTAGGACCACACACACACACACACACACACCCTGGGCCTGGACACACGCACCATCACCACCATGGGTAGGACCACACACACACACACACACACACCGAACACTTATAAATAAATTATATCAATATATCACATCACATAAAATAAAATATAAATGAATCCAAATGGATGACGGCACAAACACATATAAAATGGTTAGGGGAAATCACTGATATTTACTGACAAGAACATGACCCATGATTGTATGTGCTTGATGTAATGGCACATACAACCAAATACAAGCACTCTGTTTCCGTTAGCCGTTAAATACCGTTTTTTACCTGGTAAAATGATATTAAAGATAAATAGAAAATAAAATATTCGTACACCGAACCGACAAGAATGAATCCTAGCAGAAACTCCGCTCTGTAGGCTCTTACTGCACAGTGAGAATTTCACAGTCTCTTCAGGTCTTGGTCCGCTCTTAAGTTATTGTTTATTGTTTTCCTTTAGCTTCCAAAAGTCTGACGGACGCCGCCCACTTCTGTTACCTCATGGCCCAGGTGGGCCTGGGCGTGTTCACCAAGAAGAGCACCAAGATGGTCCTGATTGGCTCAAATCACAGGTAGCACACTATCACACACACATCCTCGAACACAAAAACTGGAGGAAAAACTCAACAAGGTTCCCAGGTTTCTCATCAACACTCAGTCATTTGAACTCTAGACAAGTCCAACAGGCAGGAGATGGCTGTGTGGATTTACAACGGGGTGGGGGATGGGGTTCGCCATTGCTTTTTGAGCCAAAGCTATTGTGCTGTCACAATTTAATAATTTTGAATTGACTTGTTTGTCTCTTCACTGGTTATACCTACTTCAGTCACTCACCCTTTCTCGCTCTCTCGCTCTCTTGCTCTCTTGCTCTCTCTCTCTCTCTCTCTCTCTCTCTCTCTCTCTCTCTCTCTCTCTCTCTCTCTCTCTCTCTCTCTCTCTCTCTCTCTCTCTCTCTCTCTCTCTCTCTCTCTCTCTCTCTCCCTTTTTCTCTCCCAGTCTGTCATTCTTCCAGTTTGCCACCAACGAGGCCATCCAGAGGACTGAGGCCTACGAGTACGCCCAATCCCTGGGCTCTCAGCCCTGCTCCCTGCCCAACTTCCAGGTCTGTGGAACCTTTAATATAATATAATACACTGTAATATGATAGATAATATAATATAATATAATATACTAGTATTATTATTAGGGCTCTCAGCCCTGCTCCCTGCCCAACTTCCAGGTCTGTGGAACCTATAATATAATATACTGTAATGATAATATAATATAATATAATATAATATAATGCACTGTAATATAATGTACCATAATATAATATAATACACTGTAATATAATATAATATAATATAATATAATGTACTAGTATTATTATTAGGGCTGTCAGCCCTGCTCCCTGCCCAACTTCCAGGTCTGTGGAACCCATAATAGAATATACTTTAATGATAATATAATATAATATAATACACTGTAATATATAACATAATATAATATAATATAACATAATACACTGTAATATAATACACTGTAATATATAATATAACATAATATAATATAATACACTGTAATATAATATAACATAATATACTATAATACACTGTTATATAATATAATATAATATACTAGTATTATTATTAGGGCTCTCAGCCCTGCTCCCTGCCCAACTTCCAGGTCTGTGGAACCTAGAATATAATATAATACACTGTAATATATAATATAAGATAATATAATATAATATAGTATAATATAACATAATACACTGTAATATATAATATAACATAATATAATGTAATATAATATAATACACTGTAATATATAATATATAATATAACATAATACACTGTAATATAATGTAATGTAATGTAATATAATATAACTTAACATAATATAATATAATATACTGTAATATCATATGATATAACATAATGTAATATAATATAATGTAATACAACACAATATACTGTTTCAAGGAAACTTTTAAACTTTATGTATATGTGCATTTTAAAATACCCCACCCCTACCTCCTACCTGTTGTGGATCTCTAACCCCACCCCTACCTCCTACCTGTTGTTGATGTCTAACCCCACCCCTACCTCCTACCTGTTGTTAATGTCTAACCCCACCCCTACCTCCTACCTGCTGTTGATGTCTGACCCTGCCCCTGTTGGTTATGTAGGTGTACAAACTGATCTACGCCTGTCGTCTGGCGGAGGCGGGGCTGTGTGCGCAGGCCTTCCACTATTGTGAGGTCATATCCTGTAGCGTGCTGTCACAACCCTCCTTCCACGCCCCTGTCTTCATCAGTCAACTCATACAGGTATGCCACACACACACACACACACACACGCACGCTGCATACACACACACACACACACACGCACGCTGCATACACACACACGCACGCTGCATACACACACACACACACACGCACGCTGCATACACACACACGCACGCTGCATACACACACACACACACACGCACGCTGCATACACACACACACACACACGCACGCTGCATACACACACACACACAGACACGCTGCATACATCCACACACACACACACACGCTGCATACACTTGCAATTCTATACACACACACACGCTGCATACACACACACACTGCATACACACACACTGCATACACACACACACACACACACTGCATACACACACACTATATACGGGTATGCCACACACACACGTACACTGCATACACACCATATACAGGTACGGAAAACACGTACACTGCATACACACACACACACACACACCATATTCAGGTACGCTACACACACACACACACATACACACACATACATACTTGGACGCTGCACACACACCACATACAGGTACGCTACACACACACACATGTACATACATATGTACATACATACACACACACCACATACAGGTACGCTACACACACACACACACACACACATGTACATACATACATACGTACACACACCATATTCAGGTACGCTACACACACACACACACACATACACACATACATACATGTACACACACACAAACACATACATTTATGCTGCATAAACACATACATGTATGCTGCATACAGACACCACATACAGGTACGCTACACACACACACACACACATGTACCCTGCATACACACAAACCACAGACAGGTACACTACACACACACACACACACACGCACACATACATACATGTACCCTGCATACACACACTCTGCACTCAACTCCTCTCGTCTGACCAGTCTGTGGTCTATCTGCACTCGACTGCTCTAGTCTGACCAGTCTGTGGTCTATCTGTCCTCGACTCCTCTAGTCTGACCAGTCTGTGTCTCTGTCCTCCAGATGTCTGAGAAGCTGCGTTTCTTCGACCCCCAGCTGAGGGAACGTCCGGAGCAGGAGCTCTTTATCGACCCTCCGTGGCTCCACCACCTCAAACAGCTGGACGGACAGATCAGGGTGAGAACAGCCCTTCATCCTGTTATACACACACACACACACACACACACACACCGCTTTGAGAATGGTTTAATATATAAAACTGATCTATTTTATAATCTGTCAATGGCTGTGTTTTATATATTTATTTTATGTATATTTATATTTTGTCCCATTTTTTAAGATGGAAGAGCAAACTTCACTCAATAGTATAGACATATATGAATAAGGTATATTTACAGTTGTAGAGACATAGGAATATATATAAGGCTTATTTTTTTGTAATCTAATTTAATATATCCGATCCATTCTGTGGTAAGCCTAATCATTCCATCAATACAAATATACAGATTCGCACATTTCGTTTTTTAGTGCTTGTGAGAGACCGATAGACTTTTTTAATTGAGTGTGTAGTCGCATGGCTTACCAAATGTCTGTCGCTGTGGACCATTCCATTCTTCCAGACGGGGGTGATAGCCTACAATGTGGACCGTGCCACTCCTACGCAGTACGACTGCAGCACCCCCAGCTCTGAGGTGGAACAGCCCAGCCCACACGAGCCTTACGCCGCCACGCCCCAAGACATGGATGGCCACGCCCCCGACAACCCTCTGATGTCATCGCTGTTGCCAGGGCCACCCCCGCAAGGCGTGCAGCTGATGCCTCCAGGTGTGTGTGTGTGTGTGTGTGTGTGTGCGCGTGCTTCTTTATATACATCTCCTCTCCTAACTATTTAAATAATGAATGTGAACAGCCTATCAATCACCTCCTCTTCATTCGTCTCTCTAGCTCCGCCTACCATTCTCCAAGACAGTATGGCGGGTCAGCATCATCTCGGCCAGCCTCTCCCTTCCTCTGACGGGGCCCAGTTCTACCCGGTGCCCCCCAGCCTCCCCGGGCCCCCCGGTCAGATCCCGGTCCCAGGATATCCTGGAACCGGCCCTGGTGGCTTTGCCCTCCCTCCCTTCCAGCACCAGCCGGAGCAGCAGCAACAACAGCAACAACAACAGCAACAACAACAACAACAACTACTACTTCAACAACAACAACAACAACAACAACAACTACAGCAGCAACAGCAACTACAGCAACAACAACAAGAGATGGGCTACCCAGTGCCCCCCCAAATGGGTCAAATGATGCCCCCGCCTCAGTTACAGCAGCAGCAGCAGCAGCAACCACAGCCACCTCACCACCAAGGGGGCCAGCCGCCGCCCCAGATGTCCCCACACACGGGCTCTCCTCCTGGGCAGATGCCGCCCCAGATGCCCCCCGTCGCGGAGCCTCACTCCCCGGCTCCTCCGGAGTTCCGGCCCCCTCCCTCCATGTCGACGTCCCCCACCAGGAACACCTTCACGCCGCAGAACCCCCCCGCTCAGATGGACTACTATGACCAGATGGCGCACATGGTATGTAGGGGTCCATTCGAACCCTCGCTCGGCTCAACCGCACACACTTCCCAACGGTGCCGCCCTAAGGCGGGGTTCACACTTGACGTCTTTTTTTGAAGCTGCCTGCGTGTTTTTCTTCAGAATCCTATAGAGTCAAATCTGGCTTGCTTGTTTGGCCTGGCTGTCATACTGCTGCTCCCTGTTGACTGACTGATTCTGTGTGTGTGTGTGTGTGTGTGTGTGTGTGTGTGTGTGTGTGTGTGTGTGTGTGTGTGTGTGTGTGTGTGTGTGTGTGTTATTGTACCATGCTACTGTAGGGTCCAGAGAGGAGATCCAGGACGACGTCTCAATCTTCCAATGTTCCGTACATGGTAAGAGTAAGGGGGGTGTGTGTGTGTGTGTGTGTGTGTGTGTGTGTGTGTGCACGCGCATGTTGCAGCCGCTGTGTCAATGGCTGTGTTTATAGCAATATGTGCTTAATTGTTTTTTCATACAGTCCTATTTTTCCTAAAAACAAGGAATTTACGCATGCATAATTGGGTATTTATTCGCCGTTTAGTGCCATTACAAAAACAACAGTAAAGTACACAGTGGCAAACATTACACTGTGTGTGTGTGTGTGTGTGTGTGTGTGTGTGTGTGTGTGTGTGTGTGTGTGTGTGTGTGTGTGTGTGTGCAGCCGTCAGGTCGTCGCTCTCGCACTCACTCAGAGTCCTCCACACACTCGATGGGACGAGATCGAAGCAACTCCATCTCCATGCTGCCCCCCTCCATTCCCGAACAGCCCCGCAAGGAAGAGCCCAAGAAGGCCAAGAAGGACTCTCCTAAAAAGGTACACACATACTAAAATCCATACACACTACTTCTTAATAGCATTCTTAGGATCGTATGTAAACTTGGGCATATTACACACACACACAACAAATGTAGACAGACTTCCCCTTACCCCACATGTATACTTAATATTTTATTTTCAACATCCATAAGGACAAAAAACATCAGCACACTCATTTTGTTAAACCTAGAGACGGAAGAAAACATCATGTAATCCCTCTCCTCTCCTCTCCTCTCCTCTCCTCTCCTCTCCTCTCCTCTCCTCTCCTCTCCTCTCCTCTCCTCTCCTCTCCTCTCCTCTCCTCTCCTCTCCTCTCCTCTCCTCTCCTCTCCTCTCCTCTCCTCTCCTCTCCTCTCCTCTCCTCTCCTCTCCTCTCCTCTCCTCTCCTCTCTCCACTTCCCAGGCGTCAGGTGGAGGAGGGGGTGGGGGAGGTGGATGGCTGAAGTGGCTTTACAGAGGAGGGAAGAACGAGGCTCACCTTCCCGACGACAAGAACAAATCGGTACGTCAAATATCCTCCATGTTAGACCCGGGGGTGAAGGGGCTTTCTGTAAAGGAGGTTTCTAGAAAGGACTGTATGTTCTTGACAGTGTGCTGGTCGACCCGGGGTTGAAGGGGCTTTCTGTAAAGGAGGTTTCTAGAAAGGACTGTATGTTCTTGACTGTGTGCTGGTTGACCCGGGGGTGAAGGGGCTTTCTGTAAAGGAGGTTTCTAGAAAGGACTGTATGTTCTTGACTGTGTGCTGGTTGACCCGGGGGTGAAGGGGCTTTCTCTGAGCTTGTTTTGGGCTTCAAGTTGAATCAGGTCACTCACTTGGTTTTTCAGTCGGTTATTAAAAAAGGGTTTCAGCGCTTTCGACATGGTTCATTGTTTATCATTTTTACAATCTCTCTCACTCTCGCTGTCTATGTCTCTCTCTTTCCGTGCTTTCTCTCTCTCTCTCTCTCTCTCTCTCTCTCTCTCTCTCTCTCTCTCTCTCTCTCTCTCTCTCTCTCTCTCTCTCTCTCTCTCTCTCCGTGCTTTCTCTCTCCCTCTCTCTTCTCAAAAGTGTGTTTGGCTTCATTTCCTCAGATCGTGTGGGACGAGCAGAAGCAGAAGTGGGTTAACCTGGATGAACCGGAGGAAGAGGTGAGGGGTTAGGGTTAGGGTTAGAAGCAGAAGTGGGTTAACCTGGATGATGAACCGGAGGAAGAGGTGAGGGGGAACCCTTAGAGAGAATCTCTGTAGTATTTAAATAGGGAGAGAAAGATGGAGAGGATCTCTGTAGTATTTAGTATAGGGAGAGAAAGATGGAGGATCTCTGTAGTATTTAGTATAGGGAGAGAAAGATGGATGATCTCTGTAGTATTTAGTATAGGGAGAGAAAGATGGAGGATCTCTGTAGTATTTAGTATAGGGAGAGAAAGATGGATGATCTCTGTAGTATTTAGTATAGGGAGAGAAAGATGGAGGATCTCTGTAGTATTTAGTATAGGGAGAGAAAGATGGAGGATCTCTGTAGTATTTAGTATAGGGAGAGAAAGATGGAGGATCTCTGTAGTATTTAGTATAGGGAGAGAAAGATGGATGATCTCTGTAGTATTTAGTATAGGGAGAGAAAGATGGAGGATCTCTGTAGTATTTAGTATAGGGAGAGAAAGATGGAGAGGATCTCTGTAGTATTTAGTGTAAGGAGAGGTGGTTGTTTAGTATATCTGCTCCATTACAATGTCACAGCGTGTCTGAGCTGGTATGAATAAAAAAAAAACTAAAGGAGAAAAATACTTCAAAATGCTCTAAAAGAGAAGGTTGCGAAACAGCCAGTAAAGACACCTTTCTCCCTCTCTCTCCATTGAATCAGAACTTTCAATTCAGTAGTGAAAGATCTATTCTGATTGTCGTTCATCTTCCTCCTCATCTTCCTCTTCCAGGCCAAACCCCCTCCTCCACCCCCCTCGTTTCCCATGCTTCCCCCGGGAGGAGGAGCCGGTCCTGGGGGGCCAGGAGGCCCTGGAGCCCCCCCTGGGGGTGGGCCACCGGTCAACATGTTCTCCAGGAGAGCCGGTAAGGCTTAGTGTGTCCTGCTAACCCTTAACGTACCCAGAGCACTAAGACCCCCCCCCCCCCCTTAGCGACGCTAGCTGTCTACATTATGATGAAACTACGTACTAACTAGTTTGTCTACATTATGATGGAACTACGTACTAACTAGTTTGTCTACATTATGATGGAACTACGTACTAACTAGTTTGTCTACATTATGATGGAACTACGTACTAACTAGTTTGTTTACGTTGTGATGGAAATACGTACTAACTCGTTTGTCTACATTGTGATGGAACTACGTACTAACTAGTTCGTTCACATTGTGATGGAACTACGTACTAACTAGTTTGTTTACATTGTGATTGAACTACGTACTAACTAGTTCGTTTACATTGTGATGGAACTACGTACTAACTAGTTCGTTTACATTGTGATGGAACTACGTACTAACTAGTTCGTTTACATTGTGATGGAACTAGGTACTAACTAGTTTGTTTACATTGGGTGAGGCACATAGAACTCTGAGGAAAATGAGAATTTATGTCAACAAGACCTAGTCTGCTTCTTAGAAAAATCGACTTTTCTTTAGCACTTTGGTGGCTGGATTGGGTTCTAACTCTCTCTTTCTCTTTCTCTCTCTCTCTCTCTCTGTCTCTGTCTGTCTGTCTGTCTGTCTGTCTGTCTGTCTGTCTGTCTGTCTGTCTGTCTGTCTGTCTGTCTGTCTGTCTGTCTGTCTGTCTGTCTGTCTGTCTGTCTGTCTGTCTGTCTGTCTGTCTGTCTGTCTGTCTGTCTGTCTGTCTGTCTGTCTGTCTGTCTGTCTGTCTGTCTGTCTCTCTCTCTTTCTCCCTGTCCGTCCCCAGGCACTAAGAGTCGGTACGTGGACGTCCTGAACCCTAACAGATCCGCCCGTCCCGGAGGTTCAGCCCCCGCCCCGGCAGACATCTTTGCTCCCCTGGCTCCCATGCCTATGCCTGCCAACCTGTTTGTGCCTGGAGCAGGTGGGAGGGGAGGGGAGGGGAGGGGAGGGGAGGGAAGGGAAGGGAAGAGGAGAGGAGAGGAGAGGAGAGGAGAGGAGAGGAGAGGAGAGGAGAGGAGAGGAGAGGAGAGGAGAGGAGAGGAGAGGAGGGGAGGGGAGGGGAGGGGAGGGGAGGGGAGAGGTTACAATCACGCTGAAGAGGAAAACAATACGATCGTCCTCCAATGTCAATTTGTAAATAAATCGACTGTCTTAATTAGTTTTGGTCGCCAGGTTAGAAAGACAGGATGTAAACGCGGGCTGGTTCGCAAGATAGCACCAAGGTTCCTGAACGGAACCGCTTCAAAAAACCCTTCCTAGTCAATCGAAAAGTGCTAAGATAAGCTAAGCTAAGATAACCGGTTTAGAACTAGACCCAGGTAAGATGACCGCCACATTTGAACAGAAGGCACTGTTGCATCACGTGTGGTCTCTAGCGTTCTATCTCTATGGTCACACAGGCCCGATGGACCAGCAGCCAATGGAAGGCAGCGTCCCAGAGAACCATGAGCAGAGCACGCCTCACAGCGGCGCTGGGCCTCAGGTACGTTCCACATGGCAGGCTAGCCCTTCTGAGACTCTGCGTCCGCAAAACCGTCACGTTAAGGAAATCACAAACGCTTCTGCATGTATACATAGACAGACGTACAGACAGGTGCATTAACGTGATGGTATTGTGGATGTTGACTATCTGTATATACAGTATGTTGTGTGTATATTTGTGCAATAGTGGGGTGATATGCTGATGTTGTCCTTCCAGATGTTCAACCCAACGTTGTTACCCCCTGGTCCTGAGGGGCCTCCTGGAATGGATGCTCCCCAGTCTGGAGAGGTAAGTCTCTGTCTATCCCTCTCCTCTCTGTCTCTCTGTTCATCCCTCTCCTCTGTCTCTCTCTCTCTCTTTCTCTCTCTCTCTCTCTCGCTCTCTCTCTCTCTCTCTCTCTCTCTCTCTCTGTACGATCACGTCACCTTTAGCCTTGTAGGCATAACCTGAAGTCATCGCCCCCCGTAATAACCGAGAATCTCACCCCTAACAGTCATTGTGTGAAAGATGGAGTGTGTGTGTGTGTGTGTGTGTGTGTGTGTGTGTGTGTGTGTGTGTGTGTGTGTGTGTGTGTGTGTGTGTGTGTGTGTGTGTGTGTGTGTGTGTGTGGTATGAACTGTATGGTCGTGAATGTTTGCACGCATGTCAGCTATCTTTACTCAAATATTTTTCCTCATAATCATGCTTGATAAAGCCTGAGCTGAACGCACGCCTGTTTCAAATCCCTTTCCACATTTTTAAACTCCATAATAATGATGATTCATATCACTGCTAAGTCTGGAGGTTACTAGCCCATGTTTGTGGTGGAGCGTGTAGGCGGTGGGTGTAATCAATATGGAAGCGTATAATCAATAATCTGGGCTTGTGTTTGATCTCTGCTTTGTCTCGTCCGTCCATCCCTGATGTTTGTTGTTTTCGTAGCTGTCCCGTTCTAGCTCAATGAGTTCCTTATCACGTGAAGTGAGTCAGCATTTAAACCAGGTACCTCTGTCTGGGCACACAGCGCCCCCACCATCACTCCCACTTTACATCCACCTGCCTGCTCCCGTCCAACACAGGTCACCCTGCCACCAACCCCCCCCCCCCCCCCCCCAGCCCAGCTCACAGCATGATGGGGCACAGCTCGTCAAGCGCACCCTGTCTGTCAATGTTCTCCTGCTGCTTCTCACCTGGCCGCATCAGTGGCCCCGCCCATCTGCCTGCAGCCAGTCTCCTCCCCCTGTGTCCTCACCACCTCTCTCTCTCTCTCTCTCTCTCTCTCTCTCTCTCTCTCCATCTCTCTCTCTCTCTCCATCTCTCTCTCTCTCTCCATCTCTCTCTCTCTCTCTCTCTCTCTCTCTCTCTCTCTCTCTCTCAACTTCAACCTCAACCTCAACCTCAACCTCAGACACTAGACCGGTACTCATTTAACATGCACATTGTAATCCCCCCGCTCTCAATTGGGTCTCATACATACAACAACACACTCTGGTTTGAGGGCGTTTTGGGGCTGTTTGGAATGACCCTCTCTGACTGATACGGCCTGACCACACCCACCACAAAGCACTCATTAGGCCTGATGTTTATGGCTAAAACCAAGCAGTAATACTGAAATAAAGAATCATAGGCGCCCATATATGAATGTAGCCAACTACCCGATGTAGGATTCTGAATAAGAGTGAGGCATGCTGGGGGATTTCACAGGGAGACCCGCCCCTCGACGCTTGTTCCCATGGCAATACCAGCTGTCATCAACCCTTCACTACGCTGTGCTTTGCATGCTCACTAACACAATAGTGGGCGTGGCCTGTTATGCTGACCGACTGTAGAAGCAGCCAATCACGGCCCTTAGTTTCATAACCCCCTGACCTCTCATTCGCTTCCTTTTTCATACAGACACAAGGGCATCATACGTATCATGCTGTGACTAATGGGACTTGTTGATTGGGCTACGGTAACCACAGCAACCGTTTTCCTCTTGCAGGGTCCCCAGGAGACCCAGCCACCTGCCCAAGGAGCTCCGCCCTCTGGAGGTGTGGCGTTCTACAACCCCGCCCAGTTTGCACAGGTATGACGTTTACCTCGGACGTTTTTAAACAGGCGTCTAAATAAGGTCCAATGTGAACACATCACTCTTGAAGACGCTGTCTGTTAAATTGCCGGAAAAATTGGAATCTCGATTCTGCCATGGTGTTGGTCAGGGGTTCTTGACTGAAGTCTTCATTGTGTCATAGGCTTATTGAGACGTGTCAGAGGTGTTTTGTAAAGTCATAGACGTTATTGTGGAACGTCACTGACAGACATTACATTACTTAAGATTTATTTCACTCTGGTTTCCATTTGTGTTCTATCTCTACGGTTGCCACCTTGACTTCACAAAGTGGCCATTGTGACATCATCAATAGTTCCATTATTGTGTCATAGTGGAGGTCACCAGTCACCCTTTTTCATTAGAATTGAGTTCTTTCTTTGGTCCTGTCCTCTCCAGGCGAGTGTCCCGTCGGGAGCCGGAAGCAGACTGCGAGCGGGTCGCAGGGAGTACCCGGCGCTGAAATAAAGCCCTCCCTTCTCCTCGGTAGAATTCCAATGAAGTCAGACTGATGAGGGGTTGTCGTGAAGGAGGCACCCTGACCTGTGCGGCTGACTGAGTGACCGGCTGGGTGGGAAGACATGACGCAGACCAACTCTTCTTCGTCTGCGACGTTCTCATCCGTCGCCTCGGGTCAAGCACGAGCCTCATCCTCCTCATCCTCCTCCTCCTCAAACCATACCACTTTCTCCTCTGTTTTCTTTGGGTTTGAGATTTACTTTCATGATTAAATGCTTAATCTATTTCCTATCAGACAAGGAGGTGTTTGTCTTAGTAGGGCTTTTATTTTATGATTTCTCTCCAGAAACTTGAGACTGAAAACAGGTGGTTTTGTTTCGTGGGTACTTACGTGCACCACGTAGATGTGCAGGCATCCATAGAGAAACTGGACTTTCATTTTACCTTCAAAGTTAGTTTGGTTCCTCACAGGAAAAAAAGGGTTACCCTTCTCCACCCCTAATCTCAACACAGTAGCTGGGACATTTAGAAGCCTTACCTACGATGTAGTTCTAGTGAAGCCGAATGGGCCAGCACATTGAGTTGACCTGATTAAGAGTTGAAATGAGCAGAGTGAGGATAGTATGCGTCGCCAAACTAAAGGGCATTTCTATTTCGTTGTGAAACGTTTGTCCGACGCCCCGAATGTGTGTTTTTCCCTGTTAGTCTGTTAACGCTTTTAATTGCCTGACAACCGTCTGCTGAAGTGGAAGAGTTTTGTTTTCAATTCTCATTTACGCCTTCCCTCCCCTTAGCCTGTCTGAGCCCTATGGTGTGTGTGTGTGTGTGTGTGTGTGTGTGTGTGTGTGTGTGTGTGTGTGTGTGTGTGTGTGTGTGTGTGTGTGTGTGTGTGTGTGTGTGTGTGTGTGTGTGTGTGTGTGTGTGTGTGTGTGTGTGTGTGTGTGTGTGTGTGTGTGTGTGAAGGAGAGGACAGAAAGTTGCACTCTCTTTTGAGCTTGTGCTCTCCTTGTTGTCAGTGTGTGTGATTTGTAGGGACGTGTTAATAGTGCAATGTCAGTGTGTGTGATTTGTAGGGACGTGTTAATAGTGCAATGTCCGCTGTGTGTCGGTCCTACTCATTCTAGAACTTTAAACCAGCTTAGAGTTCTAGAACCCAAGGAGGGTTCTGATGGCTAATAACAGTGACCTCTTCTTCATGAAACTCTATAATCTCCCTGCTTCTACTAAGTTGTGCTCAGGAAGGAAACGTGGGCTCTTGTTTGGAGATGATGCCTGTAGCTAGAAAGGAAGTTGGAAGGGCTGTCCTTTAGGGTAGGTGTTTTTGGAGTGTCGGTATATTCTCCTTTTTAAATATTTATGAATCAAAAATTGTTCCCATTGGTAACATCTCACTTTCATACTCTTCTCCTGTACCCCAAACTATTCCTCTCTTCCTCTGGTTTCTCTCACTATATCTGCTCTTTCCTCTCTGAGAAGTGGTAGGATTTAGATGAAAAAGGAGAGCTCTTCAGAACCACAGGATTCAGAAATAAAATGCAATTTTAACAAAATAGTCAAGAAATTATAAGTCTATCCAAATATTTGTATATCTGATTGATTGTATTTATGCGCTGTGGTCATTAAAGCGTGTGCGGAAAGCAACTAATGTTTATTTTTTTGTTTGTTTTTTGATTTAGCTTTAATAAAATGCAGTTATGATTATCATAATGAATAAAAAATATTTTACCTGGATTTACTTTTTAATCATTCGTATCAGCCGCTTCTGCAGATCATAAAGGCCTCATCTTTAAGATTTATAAACTGTAATGATCTAGGTTTACTTAAACATCCCCCTTTTCATTTTATTTTGCGTACTGTTTTTAGTTTCATTGTGACATTATACATTGTTGGACCTTTTGCTTGTCATTAGTTCCGGACCATCTACTTCCTGTCTCTACAACGCCAGAAACGGAATTAAAAACAATCTCCCTTCTCTGTTGATTTTCCTCCTCTTCCCTGTGATTAGAATTCCCTGTGTAGGATTCTTGACAAAAAGCAACAAAACGAAAAAAAATAAAAATAGTAATAAAGATATTTTTGCGCTCTTTAGCACTTTGAAAGATACCTGTGTGTCTTGATTGTTTATTCGGTGATTTGGTTTGTCGTGTAATGGTTGTACTTAATATTTAATATGAACTGGAGTAGAAGCCAGCAAGTGTAGAGTTAGGTTTTCCCTTGAACATATAATTTATCAGCTTCAACAACTTCAATCCTAATCTTAACCAATAGTAATACGTACACTTCAAAACGGACTGTCTTATCAGTAGCTAAGGGGAACTTGAACCTAGCCTGAATTTGGTTGTCTGAAAACTGGAATCAAAGCAAAGGACAACTTGTGTTTACATATGCAGATTTCTTGCAAAATTTACAGCATCCATATTAAATCGTTAATTATATTAATTTACATAAACATAAAATGCATATATTTCATAACATTTCAGGTCATTCTATTAGTTACAGTAGAGAAAAAGAATGAAATTGTTTGTTTTCGTGTTTTTTTGTGTTTAAGTATCCGTTCCAAGTTAGCGACCGGACTACTTACTGTCTTTTCTTAACATCGCTCCATGTTCACTCGACTGACTGTTTGTAATGTCGGCAAACAATTGGTCCTGAATAAGAGACCACCGCTACAAAGCAGCAGGTTAGCCCATATCACACTTACACAGCCCCAGGGAGTAGTTAAAACAACCACATCATTTATGCATGGTGTACTACGCAGACATTTCTGTGCTTTATTTTCTGTATTACATTGTGAATGGGGCCAAGTGGGAGGCAAAGTGTATTTTCACAACTATCGATTATAGTTTGATCCTTATTACGCTGTCAGAGGGTTCACTATTATTGATAATCAATGGTTTGATCCTTATTACACTGTTAAAGGCTTCACTTTTATTGATTATCAATAGTTTGATCCATATTTCACTGTCAGCGGGTTCACTGTTAACGATTATCATTGGTTTGATCCTTATTACACTGTCAGAGGGTTCACTATTATTCAATGGTTTGATCCCTATTACTGTTAAAGGGTGCACTATTATTGATTATCAATAGTTTGATCCTTATGGCACTGTCAAAAGATGTACTATTATTCAATGGTTTGATCCTTATTACACTGTCAAAGGGTTCACCATTATTGATTATCAATAGTTTGATCCTCATGGCACTGTCAAAGGGTTCACTATTATTGATTATCAATGGTTTGATCCTTATTGCACTAGGGGTTCACTATTACTGATTATCAATGGTTTGATCCTTATTGCACTAGGGGTTCACTATTATTGATTATCAATGGTTTGATCCTTATTGCACTAGGGGTTTACTATTATTGATTATCCTAGTTTGATCCTTATGACACAGAGGGTTCACTTAACATCACCAACCCTCCCACTTTGGGACCCTTGTTGAGTGTGGATACACCCCTGGTGTCAGCTCACATCGGCTGGCTTGTGTCACAGTTGGGTTGGCGTCTTCACGTACACAACGTCGCCTAACACCGTCCCCAAGTGTCTAAACCAGGCCTTCTTCCCCACGTGTCAGGAGCCCAGACATGTATCCAGGTCCTCTGCTGTCCAACTGCTTTGGGTGTTTATTCTTAATCCTCAGTAGCTTCATCTCAAGGATCCCAGGGCTGCTTGGGCTTTCGCCACGGCGACCTCCAGCATGGTGCTGTCACTCAGCATTTGGCTCAGAGTAGCAGGATCCATTTCCAGCAGCATACCTGGGGAGACATAATAAATACTACATTTAATTAATAGAGTGCTTTACATTGTATGTACAATCTGAAAGCACTACAACCAGCATTAATATGGCATAATAAAATATACAAAATATTAATAAGAGCTAAAAAACAACAAAGATAAAGAGGAAGTTAGAGACAATGTAAAATAGCATATCATCATAAAAATACAAAGCTGGCTGAAGGCTTTCTTAAAGAGAAAAGCTTTTAGACCTGACATGGGTGAAAGTGAATTACTTGTGGTTTTGTCTTGTATTTCTATTTTTATTAAATTTTTATGGACCTTCCTGTGAGTCTGGAATAAAGTTCGCAAGGCGATTCTTTAACGTGTATGACTTCTTACAGGGGTCAAACTTTGTTTCATGTTCACTAATCCTATCATACAGTATTAAAGTTAATCAAACATATAGGATGTTGTTATTCATACAAAAAACTTCACTCATGCCAAACGTGTTTTGTTTTTGACAAGAATATAATGTATGACAAATGAAAATAGAAACCTTTCGAACATTAAAGTCAATCATATAAAACACACTTGATATGCTGATATGATTGTAACAAAATAATATACAGGCAGCACTTGTTTGTTTTATAGAGGGACCGCAATGGGCACTGTTAATCACAAACTAAATGTTTGCAAACATAAAAAAACAGTAAGAAATAGAATCCTGTGGAGAGAGTAAAGGGTGACCTGTGATGTCTGTTGCGTGTGCGGCGTCCATCTCCTCCACCAGGGTGAACAGCCTCTCTCCCAGTCTCTCTGTGTCATCGGCCTCTGAAGAGTCACTCACAGCGGTCTCCTCCACATCCGGGCTGAAGCAGAATACACACGTGGCCTGGTGAATTACGGCAGTGAGCAACACTGTGTGTCCCCTGCTTAGTCTGCTACTGTTAACCTTCTGCAAGCCTAATATATATTTTAACAAAGACTTCTTCACTTCTGTGTTTAAAACCAGAGCTTGTTTATACCACACGACTGTGACCAGCGACAACGACCCTTAGGATGCCATTTTACATTTTAGACACCATTGCTGCCAACTTACTCCTTTAATGTCTTCAAGGCCAGCTTCACCTGCTCCTCCAATAAGCTGGGCTCTGAGAGAAGGTGCAACAGCGCCTCTTTGTGTTGCTCCAGCAACATGCCTGAAGAGTCCGCAAACCACCAACAACAACAAATAGAAACATGGTTGTCCTTCGTATTATTCCCCTCTACAGTTGGGTGTGCCATCATTTGCTAGGGCTCTTGACAAAACGCCATCTCGGGGTCGTAACGGTTATCATCACACTCAATGCAATTGGATTACATTACAATTAACTTCAGTAGTGCTTGATAGGTCCCCTAAGGGCATACACACAAGTGACATGCTGTTACATACAAATACATTGCATCAGTTTATTTATTTGTAACTTTTATTTAACCATGAAGGTCCCATGGAGATTAAGAATCTCTTCTGCAAGAGAGTCCTGGCCAACACAGGCAGCAACACAGAATAATAACAAGAAAAATAATGTAGGTGTGTTGTGTGTGTGACTGTACAGACCTTCAAACAAACAAACAAAAAACTGTAAGCACCAATGTAATTATTTTGAACTAGCTTTTGGGGGCCCTATGCGAAATGTGGTTTGGGGGGCCCCTATTTTAGGAAACTATTGTAAAGGAATTCCAAACCCTCTAAGGAGGTCTAGGGCATGCATTTAACATTTAAATGCATCAATCTGGTACAATTTTCAGAGGAAAATATTTGCATATAATTGTTTTCAAGGGTGGTTGGTTAACAATAGAGACCGGTTATATTTCTCTCCAGAGACAAAAATACTACAATGACAGCTTGGGGGGCCCTGGTTGCTTCGGGGCCCTATGCAACCACATAGTCCACATACAGCAAGAAACGGCTCTGTAATCCAGACGTGGGCTTTGACACTACACTACATGGGCTTCAGCCACTGTTTGGCTCCAATCGTTTCTTGCCTGGCATGATCGACGAAACCTCCAACTGTTAAACACTGTGCGTGTGTAAATATAAAAGCCTTTTGAAGTTACTAGAGCACCTAGGGTCTAGAATGTTGCCATTCTGTAACCTCAGACCACCTGAACAACAGACTAAATAGACAGGGTTACAAATGCCGCCATGTTTTATTTTGTTTTACTTCAGTTTTAGTGACACTTATCGGTTCTTTCCCCCCGACCAGTCTTACTCTAACATTTAATATTTAACGTTTTAAACAACCAGACAGTGCCATAATGGGTCGTGACCAGCAGGGGGCCTGGTGGGTATGTCAGACATGTTGACTGCTGAATTGAGCCACCGAGTATAACATCATTAGACAAATGAGAGCAAACACCAGGCATCCAGGCTGGTCCCTCATTACAACTGTCATTTTAGTCCATTCAATATCTAATACGGCAAGTAATCTATACTTTTTCCCTCAGTTATTGTCTGTTGTGGCTTGCAATGGGGTATCCCCAACAAAGCACTGCCAATGGCAGCACAGTGAAAGCTCAGGGGCTTGTTCAAGGGTTTCTTTCTCTATCGAATTACCAGCTGGTGCAAGCGTCTGTTTGGGAAACGCAAAATAGTTTGTAGGGTGCTTTTAGAAGCTTAATCGCTGAAATACTGAGGACTAAGCTCAAGTCATGTAATTGATGTATTTCCTAATTACATAATACATAGTGTATTTAGCTGCATCTTGTAGGAAAGATCGTTTTTTTTTTATGCATGACTTTTTGACAGTTAAAAACGCTACAATGATACTCTGCTTATATCAAGAGAAGGCCATGGCACCTCTTCATATGGAATGCACTGCAAATCTTCAACTTATTTGATTGTAATGAACCCCAAGCCCCCTTGATCAATGACCTCTAGAGATTTCAAAGCTGTGGGAGCCTTATACATTCTCTATCTATATCCCACTACAGACTAACATTACATAACATTGACTGCTCCATTAGAAAACAACATTTAGTTGACCTTTATACAAAGTTAAATAATTAGCCATCCTTATTACTCGGTTGAAACCTAACAGTGTGTATTCTGTGAACAGTTCCAGAACATGTAACAGTATGGGTGGAGACTAATGTTACATTTTTACAACATCGATCTTGTATTTAACTATTCAATTCAGTTTCGCTTAAAGATGCTTATATTTAACAGATCAAAAAATATGCCAATTTGAGAGGCTATCAATGAGGAGACGGCACTTCCGTTAAGAGCAGTTGCACATATTTTCCATAAGAGGCGCCATTTTGCCTTCAAACATACTTGTTAAAATCGGATAGAATCGTTGCGGCCCTGGTAAAGGCTAATGGAACTCAATGGATTATATGCAGACTTGGCTAACTGATTATTACCCGTGATTTTCTGAGTGTGGCCGGTATTGTAGATGTCCACAAGCTCAAACAGCTGTTCCCCAAGGGAGTCAGAAGACACAGACTCATCATCAGCATCCTCCTCTTTCTGTATGTCGCTGCTGAGGAGAGATAACCAACAATGGCAACAGTGTATACTTGCGTTGAAATTTAAAGTTGCTATATAAGCTGTTACTTGATTATACAAATAATAAACAATGATGTGCTATATGAACATTTTTACTGGATTTTTTCTTGATCCTATTCGATTTCCCTATGGAATTTGAATAAATATAGCACATCTGCACAAACATCAAAACCAACAGTGCCCAGATGTGTGATGTTAACTGCCTACCAAAAAAAGCAAACTGAAACTATAATTAAAGTTGTCTATGCTGACGCTTAATTTGTCAACATTGTTCATTGTACTACATTATACTTATTCTAATACTTATGCTAATTCTTAGCCTATATCGAATACTTTCTTTAATCTACTTGTTCCCACCTGTATCTGTGCGGCTCGTGCAGCGCACGGACTGCTTTCTCCAGCGCGCCAGCAAGCATAGCTTCATCCTGTAACATCTGGTTTAGGACCGGACCAGGCAGCTCCAGCAACATACCTAGCAGAGATAGAAACCACTGGAATGTCATGGCAACCATATTAACTGTAGCAGTGAGTGACGGGTAATTATGTGCACTTTTATTATTTTAGCCATAATTCAAATGTGTTGCCATGATTAAAAAAAACAACTAGTGATTGGAGTTAATTGCATCATAAGTGGAGTAGGCCTACTAATAAACTCCATATATATGATTCATAGGTCTGCAGATCTGCAGTTGCCTTACCTGTCAGTTGGCCTGCCATCTCTGCGTGCTTGGGAAAAATCAAGTCATACAGCTGCTCACCCAGACTTTCAATATCCTCACCCCTGTCCATGTTTGGCTCTCACTTAAGAGATGTATGATTTCGTTATAACATAGGGGGAAATACTATCATTACATTAAACCATGTTGAGACCCTACATCTCTTACTAGATTCAATGGCTGTTGCACATCTCAAAAGATGATCCAACTCGTCCCCCGTCTGTAACCAACATCTGAGGTCCTGTAAGTTCCGTGATTTCGGATGCCCTCCTTTCAGTGAATAGCTATGTAATTATTTACCTCTCATATTTTCTCATGTAGCTTTCAATAATATTATGTTACTTTAAAATATATCTATGCAACTATTTTATCTATATATTTTTTTGGCAAATGCAAAGATTATATAAACTAGAAAATGTACGCAGCTTTCAGTGTAAACATTTGTCGCTCAATGATCACGTAGCAAAAGCGCGTCAGTGAAGAGTTCCGATGTATCCATCCGAAGCATTGGGTGAATAAAATAGAACAGTTATTAAATATATTAAAATTAATAATAAACATAAAAATATTTTCTGACAAATAATTTTAATAAATATGGCTAATTTGTGGGTAATTTTTGTTCCTTAAATATTTATATTTCAGAAAATACTTTTCGAAGCGGATGGATCCTTTAAGCATGTTCCGTAATCAGGTTTCCGGTCTTTCCTATCCTCTTGCTCCGCTGAAAGGTAACGTGGTCGTTACGTGTGCTAGTCTCCGAACTTAAAATTGATAATTACTTGTATTGTGTCACACTTAGGTGGGAAAAATAAAGACTAACTAGTTGTATACGTTTTGAAGTGTGTTATGTGATGTCGATTGTCTTTTCAAAGTTATACAGTTCTATTCATTTGGTCCGAATATGACCGGCTAGCTAGGCCTCGTTGTATGGGCTCGCTAACCCCAACCATGTAGCAGGAAAGTGCATGCTGGCTTACTTTGTTTAAACGTAGACGTTTGATAGCTGTATTAACAACTTCCAGTACACATATTAACCGTTATAATCTGATGTGAAATACGAAGTGCATGTGTCTAGCAAAATATAGTCCTTGCTCTACCGTCATGCTGTCATTCCGCCTGGTTTTCAGGTTCGCCAACATGTCGTCTCATCTGCAGTGGATGGTCATCAGGAACTGCTCTAGCTTCCTCATCAAAAGGAACGGACAGACCTACAGTACCGTGAGTTCATCTGCTTGAAGATCGTATTAACATAGCCTTGCGTTTGGTACGCGTTCTCATTAAAAAAAAAATCTAAGACCGGGCGAATGACTTTCCCTGTCAGGAAAATACGTGCAGTTAGTGGTCACCTCACTAGCTGTTAGTTATTCAGTGTTTATTCATACTTGACTGACAGACTATATATGTATTTTGCAGCAGTGCCATGTTTAAAGGCAAGTCATTTTAAAATAGTGTTCTGTTGTGATTACTACCCTTCTTAGCTAGAAGATATGTTTGAAAATGGAATTAAATTCTATTAAATGAATTAAAATTAAATAAATAGTTTCTTTCTGTTCTGCTGTTAAATTCAGATTTTATGTGTAGCTGTAGCGCTGGGCGCTGACATTTGTTTTCAGACTCAATGTAATTTGGTTGCCGTCCTATCTTATTTGCCCAGGAGCCAAACAACCTCAAGTCCAGGAACTCTTTCCGTTACAATGGGCTGGTGCATGCAAAGACTGTGGGAGTGGAGCCTGCTGCTGATGGCAAAGGCATTGTTGTGGTGTTGAAGAAGCGTAGAGGTAAAAACTATATATAAACTATATATAAAGAAGTCCCTCTAATTGTAAATACTGCATTAAGGATGAAGTTAAGCACAGTCTCATCTTTGTCTGTCTTTTCCAGAAAGTAAACAAAAAGAACATGATCAGTCTAAGCTTTTGCCCAACGGGGTATATGCATAATAAGAACAGATGAACCCCCATGTTTTGTAAAGTAGATGGAGGTATATAGTATGATCAGTAAGATGCTGGCAACTTAGACTTAACAAACTCCTTTTATATCCTCCTTCAGGCCAGCGTAAACCTGCTGTGTCTCACAACAAGATCACCATCAACAAGAACTCTCGTGCCACCCTGAGCAGCCTGAGGCATATGATCCGCAAGAACAACTACAGGAAGGACCTGCGTATGGTGAGTGTGATACCTCCAACTCCCTTCACTTTATTTAACCTGCGCATGGTGTGTGATACCTCCAACTCCCTTCACTTTATTTAACATGCACATGGTGAGTGTGATGCCTCCAACCCCCTTCACTTTATTGAACCTGTGCATGGTGTGTGATATCTCCAACTCCCTTCACTTTATTTAACATGCGCATGGTGAGTGTGATGCCTCCAACCCCCTTCACTTTATTGAACCTGTGCATGGTGTGTGATATCTCCAACTCCCTTCACTTTATTTCACCTGTGCATGGTGAGTGTGATACCTCCAACTCCCTTCACTTTATTTAAATGACAGACAGACAGACAGACAGACAGACAGACAGACAGACAGACAGACAGACAGACAGACAGACAGACAGACAGACAGACAGACAGACAGACAGACAGACAGACAGACAGACAGACAGACAGACAGACAGACAGACAGACAGACAGACAGACAGACAGACAGACAGACAGACAGACAGACAGACAGACAGACAGACAGACAGACAGACAGACAGACAGACAGACAGACAGACAGACAGACAGACAGACAGACAGACAGACAGACACTGTATGAAGCCAATATTTAGTCTACATTCTAATGTTCTTTTCCCCGTAGTCTACATCAGTGGTAAACCTGTCATTTTAAATGTTTGTGTACTGTTCAGTTATTTCTTCGTTTTATTGCTTCAAATTTAAAGCGCTTTGAGCTGCATTTTATGTATGAAAGGTGCTATACAAATAGTTTATTATTATTTAGTTTATTATTGGACGTGCAAGTTCAGTATATTACAATAAAATATTTAACACGCTAGCTATTCTATTGACCTATATTTATATTCTAATAATAATAATTCATTTTATTTATATAGCGCTTTTCTTACACCCAAAGACGCTGAAATACACAGTTCCTGGTTGGATTATAATTTTTTTTCATGTATTTTTCCCAGGCTGCACTGCGTCGTGCTAGTGCCATCCTGAAGAGCCAGAAGCCTGTGGTGGTCAAGAAGAAGCGCTCCAGGGCTACCAAGACCACATAAACTGTTATAATAAAGAAATAAAATCTTTTTGGTTTTGGAAAACACCGATTTTGTCTTATTGCTTTTTTTGTTTAGAATTTGATAAATTAAATACATGTATTTTGAAGCCATGGTCCTTGTCTGAACTCTGGGAATACTGAATCTTACATTTAAAAATCAAACTCACAACGCACTTTTTAAAGTGTTTTATTTATTCCCAAAAATGTCTGTGCAACCATTTTTCAAATACTTGAAAGTATTTATATGATTTTACTATACTAAATTAAGTGTAAAAAAAAAATTACTACTGTATTACAATTATTTGGTCACCTTAAATCCTCAAAGTTATTTTGGATATAAATCCCAATGCGACTGCACTTCACTCCAACATGGAAGGTAACTATAGCTTTCTTTTTCTTTGCAATGTCTTGACAACCAAAATGGTGATGTTTATGCCTAACCAACAAGAGCCCTGCTATTGCGCTTATTGAAATGTTTAACTTATTTTTGGTAATTTCTTTAATTCTTCGAGTCAAATGGAGAGTTTCAAAGTCTATTAGTCATTTCTTGCATAGACTCGAATCATTACGTGGCTCTGATTAATAATAGTTGTGTAGGCTATGTTCAGCTCTCATGGACCAAGCAGGAAAACTTAACTGTGGGCCTGTTCACAAAACACATTTTCCCTAACAGCTGCACAAAACTACAAGCCATTCGTGTATTTTATTTTTATTTTTACTTTACGTTTCCCACAGCGGCCACAAGGTTGATGCTGTGTAACGATACCATCATTGTAGGGCGCAGCCTTGCTTTGACCTATAATTGAAGAACCACAAGGGATGCATGTCCTCTTATTGATTTCCAATGAACCACTCTGCAAATAAATTAGTTTTTACGCAAGACAATCTCCAATTCATGAAGGACGTTCGTTTTTATCAGTGATTAGAAATGTGTGTAAAACGGTTGCTTGTGCACTGTTAGCACGAGGTTACAATGCCCTGATCAGAGGTGAGTGGCCTAAATGGGGCCACTGCTAAAGCCGTTACTCGCTGCGATGTGTTGAGGTGGAAACATTACATCGACGGATTAGTTTTAGAATCGCTCACTGACTAGCTTTCACCTCAGGCTTGGTGGGAGAGGAAAAAAACACCCTATATCCTACTCACCCCCTCGATTCAAGCCAAGCAAAGCTCCCACTGTCTTCGTTCTAAGGATCACAGGAGTTTTCCTACAGATTTTTTTGACACTTATTATGTTTTGGGTTGTGTAAACATGCAGCGGAGTCTATCCTTCGGTTTTAGGGAATCGTGTGTTGTGGCACTCCGGTGAGAATGAGGCCCCTGCTGTTGTTTTTGCCACTGTCTCTGGTGGTACTGCGAGTCTCAGGCTTTGACTTGCAGGATACCATCCACGCTCTGATCGAGGAGAACATACACCTTCACGACCAGCTAGAGAATCTCACCCAGGCACTGCGAGAACTGAAGCAGCTTCTGTGGAATCATCCTATCGGTACCGTGTCTCCTCTACAAAGATAATATTATTACAATACTTTTGTATATTGGCACTGTATGGTTTATGATCCCTTTGTATTCACAGTACAGCTCTAATCTCCCAAAATATATATTGAATCTTATTAAGTTTAAATGTGATAGAAATAAAATTACATTATATAAGAGGTGGATCAAAAACCATGGCACGTGCTGGATTGGAGTTTTGGAATACACGGATGGCCTAGATTCACTTTTTCATATAGGTGGTGGAAGTTTTGGTGAACATTTAGGAACAATAAATCAGAGAAACTTCTAAATCTATGTGTTTTACTTGATTATTTAGGGCACCTTTTAAAGAAAGGGACCACAAACTTTCTCATTTTAGCTGTGTCACTTTTTTGTCCTATTCTAATTGTTGTTTCTTCCTTAAATCTCTGGGATGAGATAGGTCTCTATATTTCCTGCAAAGTGCTTCTGCATTGCTCCAGTGATGGAACATTATTTTTCCGTTCTGTGTAGCTAAAGAGCTTAGAAGTCTGTAACTCATATGCAGCACCTACCAATTCTTATCTGATTGATCATTATTGCATTATGTAGTAATAATAATGTAGTACTTCAGTAAACGGTGGTGGGTGGTGTTGCTTGTGGAAGATTCTGAACACGTCTACTTTAGTTGATTTCCATGTTTGTTTGTTTGTTTGTTTGTTTTTTCTTTCTCCTTCATGTGTCCGTCTTCTTAGAGCACCATGACGACCATCATGACGGTCACCATGGCGATCACCACAACGAGGACATTCAGCACCTCTGGGATGAGTGGTCTGAGCACGGTGGGTGCATCCTTCACCTTTGCCTCCTTTCCACTTTCTTCATTTGAACTCTTAGTTTGGGTTTATCTCCTGTAGCACAGAGTATACTTGGATTATTTTTTTTTTTATATATATATATATTTTTGCCTGCCAACCTTGTCCAATGGCCCCTTGTGTGAAAGTCAACTTTATCAAACCCTGGGACTACATGCATTTCATTTGAATTCATATGGGCTGTCTTTCTCATTTCAAATGTGTAGAATTTATAGAGTTTATCCAGCCCACATCCCCATGCAGCTATGGCTGCGTATTGATCAGAACCATAATCTACAGTATAGTGAGTCCATACAGGAAAGAGAAGACAGAGGTCATGCAATTAGAGCTGCCAGTGCTATTGATTACATATTAGAACACCAAGTGTGTGAGAGAGGTTGTGTTTGCACTAGCTAGCCTATGTGACACAAACAGGGTAAATCCACGCTGTGTATATTTCACTGCAGAACAACACAGATTTGTTTTGGTATCATTGGTTTTCCCTCAGATTTAAGGATATGTATCGTCCTACTTCCCACAAGGTTATCACACATGTTGGACGTCCACCCACATTGAATGTGTGGTATGAGATAGATTCAATTCAAATGCCTGGGGTGCAACATGCACAATGAAGTTGATTCAGACACACAAAATAACACACTAATAATTTTCAACCAGTCAAAGGCTCTGCTATTATCAAGCGCTCACATTTTCTTCAGAAAATGAAGTATAGTAAGTCCTATAGTCGAGAACATGAAAGACTTGACTTAACTTGAGGCCTGTATTTCTCTTTTCTCCCCCTGACCCCAGGCATCAGTGCCGAGACCCACCTCCTGCTGGAGCACGCTCTCTGTGGACATCACAGCCCCCACGGAGCGGCAAACCCCCTCTATAGCCGCCAGGACCTCCTCTTGCTTCTCCTCCTGTCCTGCGTCACTTTGCTCCTTTCAGGTTGCTAGCAGGTCACCTCAAAAAGAGCACAAGCACCTGAGAGAATTTGAACACCACCTTTTTTTTTATCCTGAAAAAGTTCTCTCTCATTAATATGAATATTCACAATGATGCCGTGGGACAATAGCCATTAACCGAAATGGTCCTTGTGGAATATGTTCCTTAACCAGTTAATTCCGCATTGTTGGAAAGAAACCTTTGTGTAAAGATTTGTTTATTAGCACTTTCTTTCTGGGGCCGCCGTTAAGCTTATTTTTGGGAGGGATAGAGATGAACACAAGCCTCACTCTTGCTGTAGCGCCCAGTGCTGAGGGGACATTGTGTAACAGTTTAGCGGATTTAAGATAACAAACATGTGCTGGATTAAACTCTCAGGTAGATTCGAATACTAGCGCTTTGTAGAAAGGAAGAGAGATAGGGGGTTGGGGGGGGGAGAGAGAGAGAGAGAGAGAGAGAGAGAGAGAGAGAGAGAGAGAGAGAGAGAGAGAGAGAGAGAGAGAGAGAGAGAGAGAAAGAAAGAAAGAGAGGATTGGGGATTGGGGGCGGGAGGGGGGTAGAGAGACAGAGAGAGAGAGAGAAAGAAAGAAAGAGAGAGATGGGGGGGTTAGAGACAGAGAGAGAGAAAGAAAGAAAGAGAGAGATGGGGGGGTGGTGAGATGTGCATGGTGTAACTATACCAGCCTGACTTGCTGCAGGGGTCGGGTTGGGGCTGGGGCTGGGGCCAGGCCACGTGAATATCGACTGGACTAGATTGTAGAGCTGACCTACATGTCATTAGCACCCCTGCTGGATGAACTAAAAAAATTGCTGAAGGGGAAATCAAGATTAAAGGTTGGAATCGGATGGACTTTATTGATTCCAGAACTGAGAATTGTTGCCATGACTCTGGTGTACTGACGTGGCCCCTGTTTAGCGCCGTTCTGGAAATGTTTGGAGCATGATTTAGCCTACCAACTCATCTGCTCTGTGACGACTACACTAGCTGTAGAGGAATCCGATAGATTCTGAAATTGGTTATTAGATTTTCCTACATGAAGTCGGGGCTCATTGGAAAAAAACGATGCAAAAACCCAAACCACTGTTTAGGAAAAACTGTAACCGTTTTACCTTTTCCTGGACCATCCTGACATACTTTTGCTGGCGTAGTCATGGAATAAGTGGCACAAAAAATCATCGAAACATTACCAAAGGTCTTATCAAGTTTTACTTCAAAGTATGTTATATTTTATTCCAAGTGGATCGAACTGGCCCTGGTGTGCCAGAAAAGCATGTTTTTGGAGGAACCAATTTAAATACATCCCAGTCTGATGTCATAGTCATTTTAATGCTTAGATTGTTTTCTTGCCAACCCTTGGATGCTTTTCACTGTACAAAAGTAGACTTCTGAATGCTTAAGTTGTGTATTATGTTTGTTGGGATTAAAATAATTTCACATTCGTTCTCACATTTAATATTTGAGTTTATCTTTGCTGTGACTATATGGGAGGTGACAGTAGTATAATAGGTCTATATTATTGTTTTGTTTTTTGTCTGTTAATGTATTGCCCTCTGCATTGCAGCGGTCTGAATTGAGTATTCATCTAATGTGTGCTTGTAACCTTTCAATAAATCTGACGACTCACTTGAATTTACCTGTGGTCCAGTATTTTGTGACATATTTTCAGAGATAGAAAGGCCTTTGCTTATGTCAGTACGTACAACATACTGACCAGCAGTTTATGGTGAGGAAGATCTTATGAGTGAAATATTGCTCTTGGCAAAGTTATACATGTCAAGGGAAGACGGCTTAGAAAACCTTTGTACCCAATGTAGATATACTTTCTGTCTCGTTCGGCTTACTAACATTGGGATGCAAGTTTCTTCTTATTGTACTTATTTCTTTTTTATTTCTAGGTGTTTTATTTCTTCCTTGTACATTTCTGCTTACCTTATGTAAAGCACATTGAATTGCCAATGTGTATGAAATGTGCTATACAAATACATTTGATTTGAATAATTCTTCAGATATCTCTTTTACAAATCACAGAACAAGCGCATATTCAGAACCAAAGCCGACTGGCCGGTAGCCTGTTACATGGGTAATACATGGGTAATAACAGGAACACGTTCTGTAGAAAAATACTCTGTGATAAGAATCATAATCATAAGAGTGGCATTTAGAGCCTGTCTTAAGAAAGGCTGGAGAAGACACGCAAATCAAATCAAGCTAGTTTATTTTTTATTCAACTTCATTAACAGGTCTGAAATGGTCTAACACATATAAAAGGTATAAAACTAACAAAATGTCCTATTGGACAGGTTGGTTCTTTTCTACAGGGTGGACATACAGCCATGATCATGATGCACAGAAACAAACAAAACAAAAGCTTTACATACAATTAAAGAATAAATAGTTAACAGTAGCTCAAATCAAAAAACATACGCAAGAGTGGTGCTATGTCTGCATATCTTTTTTGCATAACAAACAACAGATCTCAGTATTGGTTCATTCATGATGTGCTTAAGTTAAGTGAAATCAATCAAGCTAGTCTAAGATATGTCAAGGTAGCGGGGTACCCCTGGTAAATATAGCTCATGGTAACTAAGGAATGTAGAGGTTCCAAGGTCCTAAGACGCCCCAAAGGGTTGTAACGTGTGTGTTTGTGTGTGTTTGCCAGCGGACTTAATTTTTTACATAGGGTAAATGGAGTTGCAACATGCAATAGTCATTTTTGCTCTGCCTCCAGTACTCAAAAGTGTGAAGGTTTTGGTGTGTGTGTGTGGAAGAGTTTGATAGTGTATTTTCTAGCGCATGGAAAAAGGGGGCTAAATCCATGCAGATCATGTGCGTGTGTGTGTGTGTGTGTGTGTGTGTTTATTCCTAGGCCCCCCTCCCCCGAACACTCTCTGTCTCTAGTCTATGTCCAGGTCGGAGTCCTCGTCGCTCTGCGTGTGCTGCGTGATCGCCCCGTTGCGGATCGTCTTGGCGACCAGGACCGGCTTGTCGGGCAGCAGGCCGTACTCCTGCAGCAGCGCCTCCACGTCCGTGGCAAAGAAGTCCTCCCCCAGCTGGTCCGTGACCCTCACGAAGTTCCCGATCAGCTCGCCTTCCTTGTACACCAGCAGGGCCGGCAGGGCGGAGCCGCGGAACAGGGCGCTGGCGCCGATGGCAGCGCCACGCACGCTGCAGAACTTCACCAGCGGGTACTCCTGGGCCAGGCAGAGGAGGCTGCCCGCCATGGCCTCGCAGCCGGGGACGTCCTCCCCGTAGATGTGGATGGCCACCAGGGTGCCCTTGTCCTCTTTGTCCAGGGCCTCCAGGAAGTCCTCCCCGGAGGCCAGCTCGTAGACCTGGGCGAAGCGCTTGCCGCGGCACAGCTGCCGCCGCATCTCCTGCATGCGCTGCAGGCGGTACTGCTGCAGGAAGTCCTCGTCGTCCTCGCCCTCCTGGAGCATGGTGTACTCCTGCATGGTCATCTGGGACGGACAGACAGACAGACAGACAGACAGACAGACAGACAGACAGACAGACAGACAGACAGACAGACAGACAGACAGACAGACAGACAGACAGACAGACAGACAGACACACACAGACAGTTAGTTACCCAATAAACTAACACCATCACTGGTTGTCAGGCCCACACAGATATACAGTATCAACGTCACCCAACACTAGGTCGCCCTACTTGGAGATCCACAAAGGCTACACAGTCAACAGCACTGGCAAATACAACTACAGTACTCTGGTAACCCACAGTACTGTACAGCAGAATCAATATACACTATTAACAGCTAAACTACAGTACTCTGGTACAACACATTGAGACAGATTACCAACAGCAGAATCAATATACACTATTAACAGCTAAACTACAGTACTCTGGTAACCCACACTGAGACAGATTACCAAGAGCAGAATCAATTTACACTATTAACAGCTAAACTACAGTACTCTGGTACAACACATTGAGACAGATTACCAACAGCAGAATCAATTTACACTATTAACAGCTAAACTACAGTACTCTGGTAACCCACACTGAGACTACCAACAGCCAAATCAACTAGTCAGCTGACCCACAGAGTTAAAAACAGAACAACCAAACACTGAAATACTTTTCCATACAACGTCTACTTGTTGTCCGTTGAAGTATATTTGAGGGGCATTTTCAATTCCCTTGATGTTTTTTTGTTTTTTTGAATGAAGCTCACCTTGCTGTGGATCTTGTCCTGCAGAGCCTTCTGTTTCTCCAGGTCGTCCTGCTGGTCCAGGTCAGAGCGGCAGGTCATGGAGAGCTTCTTGATGAGCCTCTCCATCTCTTTCTTCTGCTCCTGCCTCTGCTCCACCTCCAGCTGCTTGTACTTCCGCCAGTCGTTGATCACTCCCTTTGGCCCTGCGCGCAGCAAAGGGAAAAGGCATTAGAGGGGCTGGGGCTGGCTGGACGGCAGGTCTAAGACGGCAGGATTGGACACATTACGAGGAGTCAGATGTCATGTGAATGTGGGAGTTTTAATTGTGATGCCTGCTATGGTGCTGTGGTGCTGTGGTGCTGTGGTGCTGTGGCCTCTCCCTCTCCACTCTTCTCTGTCCCTCTTGATCGATCAGGGCCACTTAGGCAATACAATGGCTTCAAATGATGGGTTCAACATTCATATAAAAAGTCAAGGATAGAACTATTATAAGGCATATTATCTCTTTAAAAAGGTACTTACACTTCACTAATAGAGTACTTATACCGATACTTAAAGCTGCAGTATGCAAGGCTAGAGAATTGGGCAAAATACGTGCAAGAATTTGAATCACAAAAGCCCAAAAAGCCACCCTCCTGAGTCTCTGCTCCCTCCTATCCCTCTCCTAAGCCCCTCCCTTCAAATGGAGTTTACAAATGCCTGCGCGCTCAGCCGTGGTAAGACACACTCGTTAGCTAGGTAACGTGAGGTCAAACTGCCCTGATACAGCCATGCTTGCATGCACGCCAGGTGATTGACAGGCAGTTAGCCCCTTGCAACCACTCTCCTGATTGGTTAGTATTAAGTGGGCATCCGTGGATTTTGTAAAGTCTGACTACAGGCCCTAGGGCGCTCATATCTTCTCTCAGAGCATTCGATTTAATGATATCTGCCAGGAGGTTGCTAATAAACTTGTGTGTGTGTGTGTGTGTGTTTGGGGGGGGGGGGGGGGGGGGGGGGTGTACTTTTTTGCTAGAAAATTGAACTTACATTCTGTACCTTTAAATGGTGTAGATGCAATTCTATTGTTAAACAAATCATATCTTTTATTTTTAACAACTCCATAAAATGAAAAAAAGTGGAGGAAAAAGGGACCATGCAATTGGGAACATATACACATAGGTTGAAATTTGAGGATGGAGTGAGCACATCTATAAAGCATTTTAGCTCAATGTTTGGAATTTGTACAGTATAATTAGAAAAAAATCACTATATACAAGCAGGCATAACCTAATGAATAATGTCCCTTGGATAATGACGTATAATGATACTTGTCAATGGATTATGATGTATAATGATACTTGTCGATAATGATGTATGATGATACTTGTCGATAGATAATGACTATTAATGATTCTTATCGATAGATAATGACGTATGATGATACTTGTCGATAGATATTGACGTATAATGATACTTGCCGATAGATAATGACGTATAATGATACTTGCCGATAGATAATGACGTTTAATGATACTTGTCGATGGATAATGACGGGTAATGATACTTGTGGATAGATAATGATACTTGTGGGTGGATAATGACGGGTAATGATACTTGTGGATAGATAATGATACTTGTGGGTGGATAATGACGGGTAATGATACTTGTGGATAGATAATGATACTTGTGGGTGGATAATGACGGGTAATGATACTTGTGTGTAGATAATGATACTTGTGGGTGGATAATGACAGGTAATGATACTTGTGGGTGGATAATGACGGGTAATGATACTTGTGGATAGATAATGACGTATGATGATACTTGTGGATAGATAATGACGTATGATGATACTTGTGGGTGGATAATGACGGGTAATGATACTTGTGGATAGATAATGATACTTGTGGGTGGATAATGACGGGTAATGATACTTGTGGGTGGATAATGACGGGTAATGATACTTGTGGATAGATAATGATACTTGTGGGTGGATAATGACGGATAATGATACTTGTGGATAGATAATGATTCTTGTCGATGGATAATGACGGGTAATGATACTTGTGGATAGATAATGACGGGTAATGATACTTGTGGATAGATAATGACTAGTAATGATACTTGTGGATAGATGATTCTTGTCGATGGATAATGACGGGTAACGATACTTGTGGATAGATAATGACGGGTAATGATACTTGTGGATAGATAATGATTCTTGTCGATGGATAATGACGGGTAATGATACTTGTGGATAGATAATGATACTTGTGGATAGATAATGACGGGTAATGATACTTGTGGATAGATAATGATACTTGTGGATAGATAATGATACTTGTGGATAGATAATGATACTTGTGGATAGATAATGACGGGTAATGATACTTGTGGATAGATAATGATACTTGTGGATAGATAATGACGGGTAATGATACTTGTGGATAGATAATGACGGGTAATGATACTTGTGGATAGATAATGACGGGTAATGATACTTGTGGATAGATAATGACTAGTAATGATACTTGTGGATAGATAATGACTAGTAATGATACTTGTGGATAGATAATGACTAGTAATGATACTTGTGGATAGATAATGACTAGTAATGATACTTGTGGATAGATAATGACGGGTAATGATACTTGTGGATAGATAATGACTAGTAATGATACTTGTGGATAGATAATGACTAGTAATGATACTTGTGGATAGATAATGACGGGTAATGATACTTGATAATGTCTGGTACCCGTGTTCATGGCGGTGCCGTCGGGGCTGTAGTCGATCTCGGGCTCCAGGACGTCGGGGTTGCGGATGGTCTTGCTGGCGCCTTCCTCATCCTCCTTGTCGCTGTCCTCGTCTTCACTGCTGCTGTAGTAGTACTGCAGCTTCTCCCCCAGGATCTTGTCATCCAGCGTCGTCATGACTACAGCTCACCTGGGGAGACAGGGAAGGGCATGTTGTTTAAATGATGCAAGACATGATGGCTTGTAGTCTGGTTGTCATCTTTCCAAACTGTTCTTCAATATGTTATAACAGCTATTAGATAACGCTATACAGCTTATAGATAAGTGATTGGGTCTGTTCAGGAAATCGGTACACAGCACAACCTCCATTGCCAAAAGCATTTGATGAGCCTTCTAGTATTTACCTCTGCATTTTCTCAACAAAAAAAATGTGAATATCTTTGGAACAAAACTAATGAGGTTTGTGTGCAGGAAAACTAGTCTGCAGCACTGGACAAGCTGGCAGTTAATCTGCCCTGCTTAACCTATTGTTCTTAATCCTCATATTTTACATTACAGATAAACCACTGACAGAAATGGAACAACAGGACGAGGTGTTTGCATTTTAATTGGCATAAGCCATACATTTGGTCACAGTACCACAAACAAACCACCTAGTTAGCCATTCAATTAATATAATCCCATTTCATTTGAATCTCCACTGATTATATCAGATCTACAATATGACTCAACAGAAACCATCTAACAAATGTAAAGCTCTTAGGCGGTCCATGCTCTCAAATGGAGGGGGACCTCTCAAAAAGAACAAAAACATACTATCCATTGCCAAGCCAAGTGTGTCAGGATAGAAAAGCCTTGCTAAGTGCTGCTTTGAGCCTTATGTTAGGTAATCCATTAGCACAGATGGAGAGAGAGAGGGAGAGTGCAAGGACCTCAAACAAATCCCTCTCACTAAGTAAGAATAATGCTGGGCCAACGCTACTGCCCCAAGCTCAATAGCTTACGTAGCCATTATGTTGCTACCTGCTCTGTATAAACTGTAGTGAGAATGATCATGCCTCTAAACATAAAAAATAAGAAACATTCAATTTGCCAATTACTATTCTTGTAGTTGCAAATCTGTGTTTAGCTAACGTCCACTACAAACATAGCTTGCTCACTGCATGTGAGTCACACGTTTTGTTAAAGAGTATCTCAAATCCCAGGACTGGCTAGCTGATGTTAGCTTTAATATGATCGTAGCTCTTAGCATTACGTTAACTAACTGAATAAGGTTCGCCAAAAGCATCAAGGCTTGCCAAGTTATGTTTAACGAGATATGTTCCTCCATTACTCCCAAATGATATTAGGTTAGCTAACCTAAACGCTTTTAATTGTACATTCAAGTTAGCTAGCTAACTAGCTAATGCTATGTAACCTATGCTATGGCTAGCCGAGCCTAGGTTGCTAGGATAGTAACGTTAGCTAAGGTTAACATAGCTAGCTAATGGCGTTTTATTAACATTAACATGATTCACTTTATGTCTATAATCATAATGAATACATTTTGTTAATACATTTATATTTCATGAATTTACCGGCTTTGTTATTGTTACCTTGCTTGATTTCACCACCCGTCCGTTTTCTGAAAATGACAACTTCACCTAAAGCGCATACTCTCCGTTTCCGTTTGAAAAGTGTTGCCCGTAGATGGCGCTATAATGATGCAGTGATAAATCTTCCTCTCATTGGTCTTTTTCATAGTTTTCAAAATTAATTCAAATGTATATTATATATTTGTATCAATAAGAACACGAGAAACAGAGACCAAGCTAAATAACTGACAGAGAAGATGGACACCGTGTTAGAGGGTAATGGGGATCATATTACATATATTAGATATTAAAAAGACTGCTGAGGCTGTAAAGACGAAATGTTCACATCACTCTCTTACACTTATTTGAATCAACTCCTCCGAGACCGTTACACCAAAAATTACTGTATATAATCCTTTGATGGTCTACTATAGAAACAAGATGGGGATGTTTAGATTAATAATGGAGCTTACAGTACATTAAAATGTATTACTTTAAAGGTTTATTGGTAGACTTCCTATAACCAAGCAGTTTGAGAAGCAGACAAGTAGGCCCTAGTTGGATGATTGCCTGTTCGAATCCCTGGTCAGATAGCACAAGTATATAGAAGGATTACCTTTGAAATTCTAATATTACATTGTCTCATTTGGCTCCTTAAACTCTTCATTTTTCTTTGCTTCTTCGTCTTTGTTTTGTCATCTTTATATTACAATTTTATGCAAACAATATAAAGTTGATTGATATCTTAATATCCAGGCAAAAGTTATAGTGAACTTTGCGCACCATTTTTAGAGATTACCATTGACAGTATATTAAAAGATGACTGAGCAGATTGTCAGAGGCTAGCAGGAATGATGGACCCAAATGCAGGAATCAGGAGCCACAGAGGATTTATTAACAAAAGGACCAGGAACACAGGGAGAGGTAGCACACAGAACCTCAAACAAACACAATGAGAACGCAAATAATTAAACTGGGGAAGGGCTTAAATACAAAACAAGGGCATACCAGAAACCAATGAAAACCTAAACGAGATAACAGGGCAGGTGCAAACACTAAATCAATCAGGTCCAAAGGGCCAGGCCGTGACAGTACCCCCTCCCTAAAGCGCGGTTCCAGAAGCACTAAAACAGGAAGGCTAAGGCCGGTGGGCGCCCCCTTCAGGCGGACGTGGCTAGTGCCACCTTTGAGACCGGAAAACGGCCCCTCGGGCTGACGGAATTGGTGGCAGAAGGCGCTACCCCCCCCTCAGGCGGCCGGAGCCCACGCTGGAACAGAGGCGTGGGTCTGGGGCTCACCTCCTGGAGAGGCTGAGGTTCACCTTTGGTAAGGTCTGGAGCTCGGAAAGGACACAGGCTGAAACAAGGCACGGGTAGCGAGCAGGGAACCTGGCAGCCGGGACAGGGAAGCGAGCAGGGGACCTGGGAGCCAGGACAGGGACAGGGAGCGAATTGGGGACCTGGGTGTTGGGGACCACAGTGTTTCCCACAGGTGAAGAATTTACGTGTGGTGGGGGTTGGGGGGGCTGGAAGTAGCTGAAGGTCGGCTACATTGTCTGTGTGCATTCTGCAATTGTGTGTCTTGATTGGGCAACATTTAGAAATTTGGATTTGATCTACCTGCAGGGTTCAATATTAACTTTTTTACTCTGCTGGATTGGTGCTCCCAACTTTAAAAAGTTTGGTAGCCTCTGGCACATTCTAATGGCACTATTTGATCATATACACTGGTCCTAATTATTGCATATTTTAATGAATTTGTCATTACCCGATTGTAAACATATAGTAAATTCTCAATCAATCTGGAAACCAGCAAACAATCAGCAATTTAACATGGGCTAAATTAGTTACATAGTTACATGAGAATAGCCACCTCTCTGAAAATCCATACCAGGTTTTGCTCGTTACCTTGAAGTGAAAGAAACTTGGCTGCGTCAAGGCAACGGTCTGAGTCAAGCAAGCTCCCTTGGAGTTTAACTTGACTAAGCTTATGATATGCAGGTCCAACTCGTTTTTTTCAAACGAAGTGATTAAACAGTGAAATGTTCCTATTTTGTTACATGGTAAACATAAATGATGCTAGCTAAAGTTCGTCAATAGGCCAGTTTCCCTATCATCATGATGCTCGCTTTGTTTTGAAGCAGAGGCAAGTGGTCGTAATTGTACATGCATAGCGAATTGCAACTTGTAAATCAAGACAAAACATTATTTAATAAAGTAGCCGGCTTGACTTAATTGAGTAGGCTAGTAACAGCCGGCGCTTATGGAAAGCTCTGTATGGGCTAGTTAATGTTAGACTCCATGGAAATTGCGATGGCTAGCGTTCAGTAAATCAAAACTGTTGTTGTTAATCGATTGCGGAATGCATATCATTCTCTCGGACTCACACAAATAAAGACGGCTAAACTGGGTCGCCGTTAATATACCTGGGCTGCCCGCCCACAATGTGATATCCTTCAAGCAATAATTAAATGTATACTGTACATTCTACTAAATATGACACATTAGTGAACTAAATAAACATGTATACCCAGACAAAAGGCCTACAAAAGTATATATAAACGAACAAACTAACTGGTCACAAAAAGTATTTTGTGTTGAGAAAACAAAGATGACCGTGTACTTATCATAACAAAGATGACTGCGTACTTATCATACCAAAGATGACCGTGTACTTATCATAGGAAAGGGCTTACATGTAATAGCTGGTGTCCTCAGGTGAATGTGAAAATATACACCATATTTTGTCCCAACATCAGATGTGCAGGGTCTTGAAGGGTTCTCTCTGGGAAAGATTTCAACCCGTATACCCTTTAAGACTCCGTTTTGAGGGGCAAGTCTTCACTCGAAAACGAGGGTTGGGGCGAAGGGGCAGAAAGATAACCTGAGTAAAAATCCAAAATTACATTTAATTCAAAGCTCATTATTTAACATCATCTTTAGTTTGCTAGGGCTGTTTTCAGTCACCAGGTTGTCTATCTCCTCCAATTTTTCTGACGATACTTACATTTTGCTTCCACACCTAGAATTTTGTGTAAGCAGAGTAATTTGTATGTTTATTCGTTTTATTTATTGATACAGTTAATTCATTTCTTCATTAATTTGTTACCTTTTATATATGCTTCATTTATCTAAATGGATGGTGAAACCTGAGAAAACCAATGCTGCCTGACGACAGTGAATTCTGGTGAATGATTGGTAGGCTGAACATTCGTTGACGCTGAGTCTGCAACCTCATGTCGGTCAGGTGTTCTGGAGGAACTAATGTCGTCATGGCGAAGTTCTTATGTTCTGCGTTTATATGTTACCACGAGATGGTTTCTTATAACAGCAGACACTAGGGGCCTTATTCAAAAAAACCTTCTTAAGAAGATTTTTTTTCTGAACTGCTATTTTCTTAAATACTTACTAGAGAACAAACTTCCGGAAAGGTTGTATCCTACAGTATACTCTTAAGCATGTTCTAATCATTGTTCACCAGATTGTTCTTTAGAAAAAATGAAGGACCCAAAATAATTTTTCATAAAAATCATCCTAACCTAGAATAGAAATAGAAAGAATAGCCTTACGCACTTGTCTTAAGTCTCTAAAGGTAACATGCTTTATTCAATTATTCGGCTGTAAAATAGTAAACAAACATTATAATAGACAAAATAAAATACCCAAATATTAAATTTGTACTTGAAAAAATGTCATCAAAATAGTTGGATTGGATTTTTTCTGTTTTCCATGAAAGGTCTCATTGAGATATGAACTATGGGTTTCCAACAGAAACAGCCGGAAAGACACTGCTGCAAATAAAATTCCTCTAAGGGTATTTGCCTTTGGGTTATTTCAGGCAGTGCTGGGAAATACAGTGGGGGTGAGCCAATCGAGCGTAAGCTTGTGTTTTGCTTCGAAGGCCCACTGTAGATGGGTAAAGCATTTTATCTACACGTCAAAATGTACTTCACAGCTAACTGTTTGTATGGCAGGGCAAGGTTGACGCAGCGTTCACACCTTTTAGTCTGTTTAGAGTCTCCATCTGTTAGTGGTGTGCGGAATTAAGCACTGACTGCACTAACGTTGCTGTGCTGCAACTCCAAAAACGTCGAACTATTTAGGTAGGCGGAGTCTTCCGTCTTGTGAAAGAGGAGTTCTGAACATTTGCACTGTCTAGAAATATTGATCCACCCTCGCCTTTCCGTTCGTTTGTATCACTTATGGCGGAGTTGAATTGGGAGCTAATTGATAATTTGAGTTGACCACCTCGTTCGACGCGAGCACCCGACGAAAAAGTAGATAGGCCTATGTGGACAATCTGAGAACTGGATTTTCCAAACAGTGCCTTAAAGTAAGTAAAGTTACTTGAACACAGCCTATTTTTGTTGTTTAAAAGCCTAAATGTTGGAATGTCGTTCCACGTCCTACGTTAAATCAGATCGCAGGCATTTTAGTGTGGTCATTGTTTAAAGGCTAGCTTATTTAAAATAACTACATAATTTGCTTTGACCTCATATTTTGTAGTAGTCCTTGCATAGCCTGCTGATGTGATTGCTTTATCATGCAACAGTTTATCTATACATAATGGGTCATATTTTCAGTGTCCTCTTCTCCGGGAAATTACAATTCATTTTCGGCCAGAAAAAGTTAGCAAAAAGCTATAGGCCTACATCAAAAATGAAAACATTCAAGTTACAAGTAATTAACAACAAACAACAATTTAAAGATTAGACTTCAGAGAGTTAACGCAATTATCAGAAACAAGAACACTTGCAAAATATGGCTTCTATTTTTCTCTTGAAAAGAGAGATGGAAGTAAATGAGTCCAGCTTCAATATTTGTTGCGGCTTGTTCTATTTATATGGAGCATGGAAGCTAAAAGTACTTGCCCTAGGGATGTTTAATACTAAATCTACCTGAGTTTGAGGATTATAATTTGTGTGTCTAACATTTAAGAGACATTTGAGGTAAAAAAGGTAGTTTATGAAGAAGAGCTTTATAAACAAATAATAAACAATGTTAGTAAATAAATAATAATGTAGACATAAGCCGATCATACATTTGTATAGTTGTGTTATGGAATTCAATCAATATTTCCAAATGAATGCAGTACTTTTTTTTGTATGTATTTATATTATAAATGAATACATACACATTTTATAACCTTTATTTAACCAGGAAATAGCCCATTGAGACTAAACTTTGGCAAGGGAGTCCCGTTCAAGCTAGACAGCAGCACAACACACAAAAAACACAACACAAAAAACACTACAATAAATAACACTCCCTGTAGTGACTATTCGATCGATTTTATTACTGTTGTGGCCACAGTGGTGGTAGATGGCCAAAGGTGCTCTTTAAGCGCATTTGTTTACATAATATTGTAGTTGTTATGTCTTTGAAGTTTGTGTTGTTTCTTGATCCTTGTGCTGCGTTGTTGATTCCTTTGTATTCAGTAGGTCCTATAAGTTTGTTTGTTTAACCATGCGTACGTACCTGCGGTAACAGCTATGATTGCTCCCGCCGTCTAACACACCACAAATCTTAATAGTTACGCCCAATGTGCGCATCCTGTCCCTAGTGGCCAAGAATGGTTTGCCAATATACAGAAAAACCCAAATTGGCTTCTACACTCCCAAATGAACATGATTAGTAGGCTACAAGTCTGGTCAGCAAGTATCCAAATGTAAATTGAAGCATGACTTGCTTAAAAAATTTATTTAAAAGCAGGTAGAAAAATGTGATCATTTATTTTCAAAACATTTTGCTACTTATTCCAGTTCGAGGGTGCATAATATAAGCTCCTTTTCCATTCACTGTACAGCGCATTTGGTACCGTACACATAGCATGTAGAAGTGGTGCGACCTACTCTACGGCACTCTTCTGCCATATGAAAATACAAAGGTGGGATGGGAGGAGGCCAAGAATTGACGTGTATCTAAAGTATACCAGTAAGTGGGCCTGCAGGTTCCCAGTGAACAAAAACACGTTGAATAGACATCCATTGTACGTTATGGTCAGACGTCCCAAAGACTTCCTCAGAGGAGCCGGAATGAAAGGTTTTATAACGTCTTTTCTGGACGTTCTACAGACGGTGATAGACAGACGTCCTTAGGACTTCAAAGAAGAACATATTTCTCCACCTAATTTATAACCACATTTCTAATAACTCTACCCCGGTTTACTAAGATAAAAAAAGTTCACCAGGGGGACACAATGTGATATTTTCATGGCTGTTTGTGGTTCTTACAGCAATAGTAACCAGATTTGAGTGCTTGTGTAAATTATGTTAAAAAGTGGACTCCATGTATTCATACAAAGATTGACTTGCCATGACATAAACTAATTTAGAACATGTAAACCATTTTGATCAAAAGCCACACATGAAAGAGGGTAGCTTTAGCACAGGATAAAAAAAAAAACATAGGGCTGGTTTCCTGTACATAGATAAAAAAAAATGTCAAAGAAGAATGTCAATTGACAGTGAGATTCAGTCCAGGACTACAAAAAGCAGTTGAGTTCATTTTCCACTTTGAATCAAAGGAAGTTATATTCCACAAGTTTTCATATCACTTCTACATACAATATTTGTTTCCTTGTAAACCTTACTTGTAAATGACGTCTTCTACTGAAAAAACACGTTTGTCATACTCCAAATGAATGCGTGATCTGCGCGTGATCTGATTGGTTGCATAACTTGCGTGATATTTGGAAGTGGCCAGTGAGAGAGCCTGTTGAGTATGAGTGAACAGCGCCAATTCATTTTTGAGGTCTTTAGAACTTTAAAAAGCCGTTAAACTAATACATAACAATATATCAAGGCGCCTACACGCAGGTCACCAAAACGACGTCCTTTTTCACCCTAAATAATAGTCACATTAAATATAATTTAGATGTTAAGACATAGACCTAGCCCACGAATCATGAGTTTATACCTAAAGTTGTGTTTTTGTTGCGAGTGTGAATAAATACCAACTACAGATCCATTCGTCTGGAGTGGACTTGCAGTGGACTTGTGAGTAAATAATAAGGAAGTCAAAGGATCTTGCTACCAGATGTATTACCACAGACAATAATAATAATAATAATATTAATAATAATTCATTTAATTTATGTAGCGCTTTTCAGACACCCAAAGCACTTAAAGGTAACAATACTTTATGTATTGATGTGCGTCAATTACGTGGACAATTCTAAGCTGACGCGGTGACAAAAATGTAAAAGACCGAAGTGCCACTATAAATATAGGCCTATTGTCCACATATTTATAATAAAAAAAACAAAAAGAACAACAACATTCATGGCAGGTTGAGGTTCGGCCCCAAAAAACTTCTGGCCTGACGGACCGGCATCTGAACACATGTGACCCCAAATAATATTCCGGTTAGATGTAATAAATAATAGCTATAATCATGTAAAGATATTTAAAAATGAATAAAGAGTAATGTCACAGGTATATGTAGGGCCGGATTAACGGTGTCCATTGACAAAAAAAATTCCCCCAACTCCACATAATCGGAGTCTTTCGCATTATGTTTTTACGTTTTGTTAATGGCTTAGATAACGCCGTAACGACAGATGGACGTAGGTCTACCGTTAACATTTGCTTTGCATCAACACACACACACACACACACACACACACACACACACACACACACACACACACACACACACACACACACACACACACATTCGCGTTACATAATTCGGAAAACCGTATGCTATCAATGGGGATGCAGCACGTTCACAAACAGTCATAGGAGAGACGTCACGAGCACCGGATATGGAGTGGTATTGCTACAGAAGACCATTGAAGTATAATTAAAATCGAACTAAATTTTTTTTTTACATTATGTAAAGTCATAAATAATTACAGGAAAGGTCTAGCAGCTATCTTGACATTAGCCTTGGAACTTTACTAACAGTTGTTATAAACATAGCGTGCTGCAGTCCGTTTCTGTTTAGGGAAGCTGTGACCTCACGTTTCAGTATACCCAGGCACAGAACATTGAGGCATTGCACAGTTTCGAGTTCGTTTTGTAAAACTTGCAATTTTTTCCGTAGATTACTGTTTGCAAACTGCTGACTTCCGGTATAAGCGCCCCCTATGAGAGCTAACAAACTTGCCGCGTCCCCATTTAGGCCTGTTGACAAAAGCAAACGGTATATGCCTAAACATTAACCAGAGAATTCCCTTTTTATCCTTTATATGAAATAACCCCACATTAACACAAATGTAGCTATACCCGGAAACAATTTGCTTCTCTATTATTAACACAAAACTAGGCCTATAGCTCTCAACAATACACCAAATATTAAAAAATATTAAAGTGCAACGTGCCGCAGAACAACAACCGTATGCCTTACACTTATGGCCATCACACAAAAACAAAACAGTCAACCCGATAATGTCCTGTGGGTTTAAATCAAACTTGTCATATAGCCATTCAAAGGCAGGACCACCCGCCTACCTTTTAGTTTCTATCGTGGCTTTGCGGGAAGCTAATTCCTCGATTAGGTTGCTAAAGTAAAGTCTAGGGTCCGGAAACTGTCTCCTGTTGTTACGGTTACAGTCTTTGTTGTAAATCGTGCCCATTACTTACAGCACAGGCTTTGTTTTCTTCAGCGCTTCACGAATATAACACAGACAGTGTAACCGTGTTGGCTTTATCGTTATCTAGCCAGTTATTCATTGTCTGTCGTAGCTAGCTAGACGTTAACCAGTTAGCTGACGTCATTGATCCGACACGACAAACACATAATTTACAGTGCCTCTATCTTTAAAATATTTTATATTTTTTAGAAATATGTAGACGTCTTCACTAATATATTTTTTTAATGCACGTGCACAAATATGTCATTTTACATATTACAATATATGTTTTTTTTTTAACTACGTGCATTTCCGACTATGCAAGCATTTGTGGATTTTGATAGTTTCTTGCCAGAGCTTGACTCACTTCTTTTTTTTTTTTTTTTTTTTAAGAAACTTATTCTCAGCATTTCAGATTGCATTGTGCAGTCTATCACTGGTTATGCAGCCTCCACAACCATTGTATGAAAAAGCAGTTATCTTTTGCATATTATGCCCCCAAGTATTTTAATAATACTGAACTCTATGTCATGTAGAAGCTGATACGGCCCAAGGCTCGATTGGAGCCATTTTTTCATCACCATCAGCCAGCAATCACTGTGCCTTATTTTTCTTTATGAATAAATGTAATAACAAAAACATTTTCTTTTCCATAGATGCCTTTCTCGCCCAATGTGAATTTGGAATCCCTCCATGGACCACCAGTAGCCAGTTCTTTGTCAGTAGTATTACTTGGAAAAGTGGGAGCAGGGAAGAGTGCAACAGGAAACACTATCCTAAAGAGAAAAAAACATTTTTCATCAAAAAAATGTTCCAAGGCAGTGACCACTAAAGTTAGCAACGGACTAGTCAATGTAGAAGGAAGAGAACTGGTTGTATATGATACTCCTGGACTGTTTGACCCTGATCGGTCTGATTCAGAAATTCATGAGAAAATTAAAAAAGTCCTTCAGGAGACTTCATCAAACCCCAGAGTGTTTCTACTTGTGATGAAAATTGACAGATTCACAGAAGAAGAATGCAAAGTTGTTGAAAAGATAGAGAATATTTTGGGCAAGACTCTTCTAGACAACACCTTGATCCTGTTCACCAGAGGAGATGAGCTAGAAGATGGCCAATCAATAGAGGATTTTATTGAGGAGGACGATAACCTAAAAATGATGATGGCAAAATATGAGACTAGATACCATGTTTTTGACAACAAGACGGATGATCCAAGCCAGGTTACTTCACTCTTAAAGAAAGTATTACCCCTCAGTCAGAGTCTGAGTGAGTATTATCCTGCTTTTTATAATCTCACATTGAGCATTTAAACAATCGTATTCAACCACAATTCTACTCCCTTGAGTGTCCTTGTAAGACAAGCGGCACATATATTATCTGAGTAACAGAAATACTAAAGAAAAAGTGAAACTGACGTAAAAGTGTTAATTATCAGCTATGTCAGGATAGTATTGTGTAATTTGTTGTCGAAATTAAATTAAAACTTTAATGGAATGAAACAAATTGTTAACAAGTTGAATACATTTACCGTTTCAATGGTCAGCGGTCAGATTACTTGATTTTACAGATTGTCGAGGAGATGATTTACAAAGCTACAGTTTCACGTTAGTTTCACTTTAACACAATGGCATAAGGAGAACTGCAGCTCATATACAATCAAGAAACTTTAATTTAGATGAATGCTTTTTGTGTTTGTGTTTACTCAGCTGTTATTAATTACAGCTTTCTTTCCAAATAGCTCTACAGCCATCACAGGGTCCCAGAATTAGGCCTCAAAATCCACCTGAAAGAAGAATGATTCTGCTTGGAAAAGCTGGTGTTGGCAAGAGTGCAACAGGAAACACAATACTTGGAGTCGATCACTTCAAATATGAGCAGAGTTTGGGGTCTGTGACTAAAATAACTGAAGTTGGCCACAGTTTGGTGAACAACAGGGATGTCTGTGTGGTGGACACCCCTGGACTCTTTGACTCTGAACTAACTGTGGATAAATTGTCAGAAGAGTTTGCTTCCAGCATCCTTAAGTGTAGCCCTGGGCCCCATGCTTTTCTCATAGTTATGCCAATAAACAACAGGTTCACAACGCATGAGAGAGAGGCCATTGAAACCCTTAAGAAACTGTTTGGTCCACGCCTGGCACAGCATGCCATCCTGGTCTTTACACATGGAGACTTATTAGAGAAAGGCAAGAGCGTTAAAGAGTTGATAGCTCAGAGCTCTGACCTCACAAAGCTTGTTAACCAGTGTGGTGGGAGGTACCAGCTCATTAACAATAAAAACAGACACAACGGAGATCAAGTCACAGAACTGATGGGGATAATAGACAAAATGTTAGAGAGTAATGGAGGATCCCATTACACCAATAAGATGTTTGAGGAAGCTGCTGAGACTAAGAATGGTTTTATGCGATGGCTTCAGGAGCATATTTATAGAGTGCTTGCAGGTGCTGCAATAGGTGCCATAGGAGGCAGACTAATATTGGGAAAAGCACTGATTCAGATACAGTGTGTTGTGACGCCCCCCCCCCCCCCCCCCCCCCCCCCCCCGGTAAGCAACACAAACAAACAAATCCTCTCAATAGAAAAAAAATAAGATAAACAAAATAAATGCTTTTACCACAGCATTGAGTAATTCAATGAAACCAGTACGATTTAGATTTGGACAATTCTTACTTTTCTGAACACCCCATAATATTAAGGACATATTTGACTTCCAGAAAAACATATTTTCCCACCTTAGGCATCAAATCCTTTTCAATCTTGGCCATTTTTGAATGTTATGGGCATTATGAGTCTTCAACCCTGTTATGGAGACTATCGAAGCTGTCTTAATATGATTCTAAAATGTATTTGTAATGCAATTAACATTTTCCTATCAATCAAATGTTCCTCACACTAATTAAATAATTGCAAGTATAAAAATGACAGACAATTGTACACTTACTATATTAGAGCCTGAAATGGGCACCTTTTGTGACAGTGACCTCATCATTTTTTGTCAAATATGTGGTTTAAGCTGTGTGCTGCGTGGTGGGAGGCTGTGTGAAGGGGTGTGTAGATCATAGCATGAGTGTATGTATGTGAGAGAATTTGAACTAATATCAATATTCTTAAGATTGCTCTAAAGATTTTAGACAGAATTTCAAATATTAAGTTACTCTCATGAAAAAAAAAATACAAATAAAGTGTGACGGGGTTAAGACTAGGCTAATGTGGTTGAAGAGACAAATAAATAGTTGTTTTTTGTCTCAATTTCAATTTAAGATTTTCTATAAACATTGTATTTCATTACACAACCCTTGAATAAGGGCAATAGATATAAATTGCAACTGAACTGAGTTTAATGAACCCAAATGCAGGTAAAACAACAACAACATAGCATGCTTGAAAACATTGTAAACTAACTGAATAGGTAATCAAAATAAAAGATAACTTTTGTGATTTTAGGAGGAGAGGTGTACTAAAACTCATTGGGCCTGTTACGTGCACCTTGTCAACTGACTAAACATATCAAACAGTATAAATACTTTTGGTGAGTGGGTATGCCAGGGAACTTTGTGGAGTAGACAGACATGGCTGTCAGTGCTAAACTGTCGTTGGGGAATAACATGGGTGGGTTAAATCAAGATATGTAGTTGAGGCAATTGAGTGTGAGAGAGAGAGAGAGTGTGTGTGTGTGTGTGTGTGGTGTGTGTGTGTGTGTGTGTGTGTATGAGTGTGAGTGAGTGTGTAGGAGCCAGTTTGGTTGTGTTATCTCTGTGGTGTATATGGTTTGGGGTGTCGCATAGCTGGGGTGCTATATAATTTTTGACCACTGAGGGCAGTATGATTGTGGTCACTGTGTGCTAGGACAGGTGTTAATAGGGTCACAGGTAAAGAGGTAAGGGAGGACGGGTGGTGGGAGCAGACTCTTCTTACATGTACACATGATTTGAATAGTACATAAAATTGAAGATAACACAGATGATATCCTCCCCAGCCGGCCAGAAGAATTGTTTTTGCCCAACACAATGTATACATTTCACTTGATCATGTGTTTTATTTGTGAAAAGGATGATGCCTTGATACAGGTCATCAACATATCTGAGCATGCACTACTGCCCAACCAGCTCTGGACTTCCCTTCACTGGCTGGCTGTGGCACAGCAGTTGGTAACCTCTGATGGACTGAACTGAAAAACTGTGTGTTGAAGCACATGCAGTTCAGCTGCTTCTCTGTTGCGCACATGCAGCTGACATCACAATGTTTCAGTTCTCCTGGAGCCAGGTGGATTCTCATTGTTCCAGGCATGGCTAGTATCTGCTTTGCAGTGGTGGAGGAAGTTCAAAATTCCTGTACTTGGGTGAAGGTACAGATACCCTTGCTTAATATTACTCCACTGAAAGTGGAAGTCTTCCATTTAAATGTCAACTTAAGTCAAATTACAAATCAGGAAACATAATCCTGGGACGTGATGTGTTTCAGTCTGGTACGAACATTTCATCCATTACCAGGCAAAGTCAGGCGGGTAATCTGACTGGAGAGAGAAACATAACTGTTGTTGACACCCCCGACTTTGTTTGTTCAACCAACACAAAGGACCTGAGGCCAGAGATTAAGAAAGGCATTAATCTGTGTGGCCATGGGGGTGCCCATGCTTTGCTCTATGTTATAAAACTTGATACATTCACAACACAAGAGATAGATGTTGTTAAGGAGTATGAGAATTTGTTGGGAAAAGAAGCCTTAACATACGCTGTTATTGTTTTTACACACAAAGGTAAACTGGATTCTCCTAACAAATTACAGAAATGCATAGAGCAAAATCGTAGTTTGCATGAACTTGTCCAGCGTTGTAATAGGAGATATCATACCATCAATATCAGTGACACATTTGACAGACTGCAGGTAACAGAGCTCCTGGGGAAGATAGACAGAATGGTGGCAGAGAACAGAGGTAGCGGGTATACAGCTAAGACGATCAAAAAAAAAGGGAAGTCAGTGTGTTTCAAAGTTAGCGCGGCTTTGGGACTTAGTGTTCTCATATTGGGCCTGGTATTTTATTGGTTAAATGTTTACTAAATGACTACATGTACATTAAATCGCTGATTTATTCGGTTGTTAAACATATGTTCAGCTTTGGAAAAGTATTTAGATATCTTCATACACACACACACACGTTATGTTTATTATTTTTCTCTATTCACTTTATTATTATAGGATAGTATGATTATTATACTTATCAGACTTTGTCAAGTCTGTGATTTCCGTAATTGTTCTCTGTTTTATATTGTGAAAGGTTTGAACTGAGAACACCAATAAATGTAAACAGTGTGTAGTGTTACCTTTTTCCACGATTTAAAGAAGGTGGGAGGTAAAAAAAAATGGCATATGTTCTTTTTTGCAAGTTCTGTTAGAATTGACACACAAACCAAAAATTTTTCAAATCTAAAGGATGTAATAATGTGTTTTACTTTTTTTTAAATTAAAAGCAGCTTACAATGTGAATAACTGAATATATATATATATATATATATATATATATATATATATATATATGAATGTGTTGATAAATTTGTCTTTGAAAAAGATTATTGGCTACATTATCTAAATAGCCAGGTGATCTAGACAAAGGGAAAATAGAGTTTTGTCTTGCTTTGCTATTGTTAGTGTATATTGGATTGCCATTAAGCTTGTGTAGCCTACCTGATTTTACCCAATGTTTTAAACCAATAAAGTCTGATAAATATATGCTTTCTAGCCCAAATTGTATATTCCTCAATGCCCTGTAGATCCATTCACACATTTTTGTTTCAAAGAGGCATAAGACACATGCAGGAAATGCAGCTCACTGAGAAACAGATATGACAAGTTTATCAAATTAAAAGGATCCCTTTAGTTCTAGAGATGAGTGATTACCTAGTGTCATTTAAAACTTCTATCAAAAACAAGCCAAGAGTGTGAGAAAGGAAACTGGGAGGATGACAGTGTAGGTGCCAGTGTCGTGCAGGCTGGAAAGAAGCAGAAATTGAAAGCAAATGCAGAACCCAAATACGCATATATTATGTATAATAACACAGAAATAATCTTTGCCACCAATTAATCCTTTGTAGTTATTTGTAACCGTATACTGCCACTGGTTCCATGAACAGAACAATTTGAAGCATTACAGCATATATTAAAAATACTCTGTCCATAGCCTATCTCTTTCTGTATTACCAACTCATTTTTTTTCTTTCAAGATTTACTGATTTTCTGAACTTTTTGTGCACACCCCCAATCAACAAATTTCTTCATAAAGCAAGGTTTGAACTATATTCAATGTCCATAATAAAAATAAACTATTTCTATAGCGCCTTTCAAAACAGGGTTACAAGGTGCTTGTTGTTGGTTTACATACACTGCCATTCTATATACCAAACCTAAGTCATTCAACTAAATTACTTTATGGAGATCAGCGTTGCACGTTGATGCAAAGTAAAGTGCAGAATAAATTGAATTAAGAAAAAAATGCATTTGGTGCCGGCATGTTCTTTATAGTAAGGTTTTCATTGCATGGATTTCTTGTAGGTTCTTGAGATAATCAAAAAGCAGCATATTGATCGTTGAAGTTTGAGGTTTGGCCAGATAATATTGGGTTTTAATGTTTGTTTCGGTCAGTTAGTTACTCTCAATGTACTCTCAATGTTCATACTGGTTGAGGGAAAAGAGGGGGAGAGAGCGGGAGGATCGAGCCGATCGGATGGGGGGTGGGAGAGATAGAAGCAACACTATTGTCACTGACCTGCCAATCTAAAAACTTAGATCAAGTGTAGGCCTATATCTAGAAACACAAACGCACCTTCTAGGACATAGCTAGAATGTCAGCAAACCGGCAAAAACACAGTGCAGCACCTCAGGTTACCCGGCCTATTGATATAATAAACAATGAGAAAAAAAGTTGAAACAGTAGGTACATTTAGAGGCTTAGAACTGTTGGGGACATTTCACAATAGCAAATGAAGATGACAAAGGTTGGAGTAGAATATGGCAATGAAGTCCAAAAGTCACATAGCTCCCAAATAATTTGTCCAACCTAGGTCCCCCGAAGCTTCGCCCCTGCTACAGACTGCCTTCAATTCGGTTGTATCCTTTCCTTATTTACTGAATGTGGAATACACGTTGGCGATTTGGACAACAATGTCACTTACTTGTTTTAGGAAACTACTACGCTGCCATTAATAAAACTGCTAATTTATCTTTCAATTAATCCTCCGAGTAAGGCCTAGTCCTACATTCAAATCCAATGTATGTTATATAGGATCAAATCCACGATGGACTCTATGAGGATTAGCCTTAAATTACAAGTCCTCGCTACGACTCGTATTAGAACTCAATCTATAAAGAGCAATACACAACAACAACAAACCTGCACATATAAAACATACATTAAAAAGAATGAATTATCATGAATCATTCAGTTGTACTCTCTGTATCTCTTGGCAGTGTAGTAGACTATAAGCCCCAGGGTGATGAGGACCACTGAGCCCCCCAGGGTCAGGAACCCCACCACAGGCCTCTTGGTCAGGCCGCTGCTGGCGAGGGCACTGCTGGGCCGGAGCACATATCTTATCTTACATGAGGGGAAACCCACAATTGTATTAAGAGTTCTTTGCTATGATCTTTGCCAGTCCTTAGACGTGTTGGCACAACAAAAACAACAACAACAACAACAACGATCTAACATTAAGGGAGGTAAAACTACAAGACTGAACTGAGATGAGGACAGATTTGTCCACATTTCTTCATTGACTTTTGACTCCAAAGAATTCTTCATTCTTCACAAAACATTTCATTATACTACAGGCATATAAAAGAGGCCTGCTTATTCATTTATAGATACAAAATAACTGGTTTATTTTATGCTGTGGGAGCAAAAGTAAAACCGACATTGCAAGTTATTGCGTTATGGTATGTTTCGATCATGTGTCTTGAACCACATTTCTTCTTATTGTGTCTGGGGACTGCTTCCTTTTACTTGTCTTGGTATGCGTTTGGTATTTGGTATGCACAGCACAAAGCTCATGAGGTTATGTTACTACAAATAGCACATTTGGAGAATAATCCCTATTATAGGATTCTGTCTATGTTGACAAACACATTTGGATCACCTGAATTACTGCCTCTCTTTGATAACAACTTTTATATTAGTTATTTGATATCTCAAATCATTTATCTGAAGAGTTATAATGATACATGTCCTGGCAAAACCTTTGGATATATTACCTGAGAGTCACATGGGTAAACGAGACTCATGCAAAAAAAGTTACCTTACCATACAGACAGATGATCCATTTTTAGTTTTGTAATAGGTCTGCATGTATATAGGGTTCAAACAAGCAGATGTATATTTGATTTGTTACCTATCTTTCAATGCAATCTTCCACCCACAAAAAACATCCAAAACTTGTTCCACAGCTTCTTTAAACCGCTTAACAGCTAGTTTAATGTCATTGCTCTGGAAGAAAATAGGGAATGTTTTTGTGATCATTTGATACTTAGTATAAAGAGATGACACCCTCCAACAAGCAAAGGTTGCCTTTTATCTTGATGTCACAGTTTTTTTTCAACTAATTACATTTTGTGTAAACAAAGTAGGTACAAGAGCACTAAAATCTGTTGAAGCGGGAGGGCAGAAAGCATAGCTTATAAGAGATAGCCCTCCCGTAACAAACAATTACAATGTTTGTAGTCATAGCCACAAACCTCATTGCGACTGACCCCAAAAAATTATAATAGATACATTTGAAAACATATGATGAATTTCAAATTTCAGGTCAGTCATGTACAAGGGCTGAAATAATAATACAGCACAAAAACAATAGATAAACGAGAGAAAAAAATATAAATAAATAAAACAAAATGTCTTACAAGAGTACATGTCCAAATCCAGTTACAATCTACTATGACCATATGAACATTTTTAAAGATTAACCTAAATCATCACATATCAGTTTTATCTAAAAAATACATATGGGCTACAACTTAGCTGAACTATGTTCAATATTAGACCAGGTGATTAACATACGTTGAGTAATCTGTTATTAAGATACTCCTAAACTGTGATTAGAATTTTTTATAAGAAACAATACTTGAGAGATTCTGGTTCAATCCATTCCATGTCAACAAATGTTTATAAATGGAGTTTCTTAAATAAGGGAGTTATATGATCATATTTCCCTACTCCACAAATTATTCTTATTACCTTTTTTTGTGTAAATTATAGTATTATTTTCTGTAAATTTGTAATATACGTGTTTCCCCATATTTGAGAGCAGTAGTTTAAATAAGGAAGGAATAAACTGTTTTAAAGGATTCTGAGAGTTTTATGTTGCAAAAGGTTCCTAGTTTGATAAAGAATACCAATCGTTTTTGATTGTTTAGTTTGTATATTACTAATATGTTGCTTCCAGTTAAGTTTTTCATCCACAAGCAATCCTAAGAATTTACTAACACCTACTGTTTCGGTAGCTGCGTTACAGTACATACTTTGATTATAATGGGAGTAAAGAATGAATGGTGGTACCTGCAAATAAAATGAATTTCAACAGATCAGAGGTATTGGCGATATCATTAATTTAAATCAAAAAAGTTTGGGCCTAAAATAGATCCTTGAGGGACTCCACATTTTATTGAAAGTTTGTTGGATTTCATTTCAGTTATTTCTACGAATTGTTACCTATTTTTCAAATAACTCTTAACCCACTCGTTTGCTCGACCGCTAATACCATAATGTTCTCATTTATTTTAACAAATTGTCATGATTTACTGTATTTCTTGTAGCTTTCTTAAGGTCAATAGATATTCCAGCATTTCATTTAATCTGGAAAAATACCTAGTTGCAGAGATTTAATGCATATATCAAGTAGAGGAGCTGCAATATCCGGCACGACTTGTTTTACAATACTCATGCTGAGTCCTAAATAATCTTTAGACATTTAGTTTTGTTGGTTATAGACAATATCAAGCAGTTATTTTTCTATAATTGGGTTCAGGAACATGCTGTGTTTATGACCGCCTTTCAAAAAATCATCAATTTCACATTTGGAGGAATTAACTTTGCTTGCTAGGTTGGGGCCAATTTCAGTAAAGAATTGATTAAATGAACAATTTAGTGTTAGAAAGCCAAGGGCCGCCAACTTTAACCACTTTCCGAAAGAACTGGTCTCACTGTCCACTTGGATGGCTACAAACTTCACCAACAACATTATTAAGAAGCACTTAGTGCGCGTTCCTCATCCTAATCCTCCCTCATCCAATCTGGCTCCAACAACCCTAAAACACTTTTCTTTACAATCAACAAACTCCTCAAACCCATGGACATCATCTCTAGTTCTTTCACCACCAGCAAATGCAATGAATTTTTTATCATTTTTTCAAACCAAAATGGACACAATTCACACCCAGCTGGCTGCCTTCTTTTCTAACACACTCCCTGACCCTCAACTCGACCCCCCATTACTTCCAAGCCACTCATTTACATCCTTCATTCGTTTGTTTTTCTCTGTACATGACATAGCGAAAGAAAATCGAAATACACATAGATGTGTGTGTGTGTGTGTCTCCCCGGTTTTGCATGTTACTTTTTTCAAGGTACAAGTACAAGGTATTAACGGCAGTCTTTGAGCATGTCATGCCAGCCTCACATGACCTGATATAACGACGTTTTTACATCAAGTCTTTGTTTTGGTCTCAAATGAGTAAACGTTGGAACTTATTGAAAGCATCACTTGAAATGTCTTCATTTTGTGTTACCTCTGCCTCTTCTCGTACTGTAGCCAACTTTGAATCATAATAGTACATGTATCCCATGGCACGCCTGATTTTGTTTTGATCCTGAAGCTCTTGACCTCTGAGTACCATCTCAAATTCATGTTTTAATGCACAAGCCTTCTCCTGCAGGCTCTTCAAGATCCCATGTAACCTGGGTGGAAGTTGACTCTCAATCTTTTCTTGCCCTTTCCGGTAAAGTGTCCTCAGTTCTTCCTCTCTTTTCCTGAGTTTTTGTTCAGCCTTTTCGTACATATCATTGGTATAGTAACTACGACCATTTGTATCCACCATGCGATCGATTTTGTCAAGCAGATCAAATACCTGATCCCTGTTATCCATCTTTGTGTTGTCAAACACATGATAACGTTCTCCACACTGGTCTACAAGTTTCTTCAGCTGCTCTTGGCCCTCATTTAAATAATGCTTAATACTACCATCCAGCTCATCACCATGTGTGAAAAGGATTAGTGTGTACCTATCAGCATTCTCACCAAACAGTGCTTGTATTTTCTGTACTGTAAGCTGCTCTTCCTTTGTGAACGGCCCTGGGTTTATAACTAGAACTATTGCATGTGGACCTGGGGAAGTCATGTTGATACATTTGCTGATCTCTTTTTGCAAATATTCATCGGATAGGCTTGTGTCAAATATTCCAGGAGTGTCAAGAACAACCACAGATCTCCCCAGAAACAACTCTCCAGTCTCTTTGGTGCATTCTTTTGTAACAGAGGAGCTTGACTTGGCATCTCGGAAGGCTTTTCTTCCGAGGATGGTGTTTCCTGAAGAGCTTTTGCCGGCACCTGTCTTCCCCACTAGAGCAATCCTTGTAGTCACTGCAAAAATAGAGAGGGGCCAAAGAAAAGAGTATAAGTGAGCCTATAGCAGTGTAAGGTCTTATTAAAGCCTGTGTTGATACAGATAGTCCGATTGAAGGGGAAAAAATTGTTGTGTAATCATGTTCCTGATAATTACTTATCTTATATTTGGGAACATACAGGCCATTATAGCCAAAAGAACAGATATCAGGAAATAATTTAACAAACAACCGTTAACAATTACAATTTTGATCTTACTGTTTGGCCGATGAAAGTCTGGACTCCTCCTGCCGAGGGGCGGCTTGTCAGCTTCTCCACCAACTACAGAAACAAAATCATAAGGGCATGGGAAGCCAGGCAAGCTCAAATGTGTGCAAAGCTGTCGTCTTTCAACATTACATGGTATTAAACAGCTGAATACAACTGACAAGTTAGAGGATCCTCCATGGAGGATGTTCTTCTTCGGCCATCTTCCTCCCCCTTCTCAGCTGTGGAGGATGTGAAACTTTATTTTTGTGTGTAAAATAATATGAAATAAATCTTATTATTGCTATATCAGCCCTTTGTACAAGGGCAAATTATTGGATGAAGTTTCAATTTCATATGATTATAAACTGGATTCTTCTAAGCTTGCTTTGGCATATTTCAGCCTAACAACAAGGCTTTTGTTCAACTAACTGAGGTTCATTGCACGGTCTACTTTGTCAATGCCGTTGTACATGAAATAGGGTGATGGCAGGCTGTTGATGGGTTTGACATAGGCTATCTAAGCCTCGTAACTCTTTCATCGTAAAGCCTATTCAATACATTTAAAAGTAAAATGTTGATCAGAGAAAGCAGCATAGCGAGTTATTGAGATCGTTGTAATATTTTACCTGAAAGTGAAACCTAACACAGACTGCCGTTTAAACAGGCTTGGCGTAGCCGCCCGCGCATAGGACCAAAAATACCTTAGAAATTGAAATCCTTTACTCATCTACTAAATTTGGACTATTGATTTTGACAACAACGTTACTCACTCCTTTTAGCAAAACCTGACGACGCCATTCATAGAAGTGC
>CM030172.1:3699722-3702222 GCA_017639675.1 Aplochiton taeniatus
AGTGTCTATATATTTATGATGATGATGATGATGATGATGTTGATGATGATGATGATGATGGGTGTGATTTAAGGATTATCAAAGTGATGATGAAGATGATACAGTGGGTGTGTTATATGGTGATAGTCTGTGATAATGTGAGGAGGATGGTGATGAAGATGATACTCTCTGTGTGTAAGAGGTTTAATGATAATGTGAAAGTGACGATGAAGATGATGATGAAGAGGATGATGATAATCTCTGTGGGATGAGCTTAATGCTAATGTAAGGGGATGATGATGATGATGATGATAATCTCTGGGATGAGCTTAATGCTAATGTGAGGGGATGATGATGATGAAGATGATGATGATAATCTCTGTGGGATGAGCTTAATGATAATGTAAAAGTGAGGATTATGGTCAAAGTGAGGATAATACTCTTGTGTGATGATGATGAGGATGAAGATGAAGATGATGATACTCTCTGTGGGATGAGCTTAATGCTAATGTGAGGGAATGATGATGATGAAGATGATGATGAAGATGAAGAAGATGAAGATGATGATACTCTCTGTGGGATGAGCTTAATGCTAATGTGAGGGGATGATGATGATGAAGATGATGATGATGAGGATGAAGAAGATGAAGATGATGATACTCTCTGTGGGATGAGCTTAATGCTAATATGAGGGAATGATTATGATGAAGATGATGATGATGAGGATGAAGAAGATGAAGATGATGATACTCTCTGTGTGCGACGGAGCCCTTACGAGTCTTCCTTGGCGTGGGTCATGAGCTCGGTGCTGAAGTGACTGAGGGCGAAGAAGTCGTACGTGCCACTCACCAGCTGTCTGTCCTCATCGTTAAAGACCGGCAGGTAGTATCTATGGCAACAGCCCCGACAACAACAACATCATTAGACAGCGGAAAAACAGCAAGAACATTGATACACCTGACGAAAGCAGTATTAGCAAAGGCTGTATACAAACTAAATAATTCCTTGTTCAAATATATGAAATATTTTACCCTGTCGGGAATTTAACGTACAATAAAAAAGACCTCATTTTAAAAGTATTGATACAGTGACAGAAGACGGAACAGTCTGAGTGTAATGCTCTTCTCACTCCAGGGAGTTGAGCTGTCGTAACCAGCTCCTCATCCCCACTGGGTAGTCTCCACTGCCGAACACAGGCTCAGAGAACCAGCCGATACGGAAGTCCAGAACCCTGTGAGCCGGTTCCACGTCCTCGCGGCTGAAGGAGAAGGCCGGCTCCACCCAGTCCATGTGCAGAGCCAGGGACACCTGGAGAACAGCCAGGCTGGGTTAGTCGTGAGAAATGGCGTGTCCGGTACGTGATTCACAGCGCTCCTACTCTTTGACCCCCGCGCTAGCGAGAACTGACACCTCCTCCCCTGTTCGCCACTGTCTGGGATCGAACCGGGGGGCTCCTTCACTGTCCACCCACTGCCCTATCTCCTAACCCTAACCCTTAACCCTTAACCCTTCACCCTAACCCTTAAAGGAGCAGTTCCACATTTTGGGAACTAAGCTATGCCCCAACTTATCCCTAGTCAGACGAGATGATTGACATCAATTTAATATTTGTACATCCAACATTGAGTTAGTTAGGTCGTAGGCTAAATGTAGCCTAGCCCCATGGTTGTAAGCTAGTGGTAACCGTCGCAGCATGGCTCCATCAGAAAAAAAGTGACAAAATACACCTTATCAAAACTCCAAAGCTTTGTTATTTAGGTGTTGTCCTTCTTTTTTTGACCAGAAAAATGTTTTCCCTGACCACAAAAGCGTATTATTATATAAAGTGGATGAAAATAATTACGCAAATAAAGAAATCCACAAAAAATGTGGAGAAAATCTCTTTTTGACGATTCTTATGATGTTCTACACTCACCGTGAGTCTATGAAACCCGAAAATGAACAAGCTGATCAAAGATCAGTAACCGATCAAAGTCGTTGATGCCCACCTGCCCGCCCTGTGCCTGTCTGAACTCGCGGTCGTAGGCGCGCCAGGCCAGGGCGTGTGCCCGCAGCATCTGGTGCCCCTCGGCGTAGCCCACCTCCTCATCATTGGGCTCGTTCAGCGTGATCCACAGCTTGACGTTGGAGCCCAGCTCGCGGTAACACAGCCGGGCATAGGCGGCAAACGCCTGAGGGGTCTCTCTTGAGCAAATATTGGGGAGATGTTACGATGGAAGATCCATTTTTATTAGATAGACACTATGAAGTATATTTAGTCTATGGAGACGGAGCACAGAGAAAATATTGGTGGGATATGACTATGAAATATAATTTTTTGTATAGTATATATTTCGATATGTGTCATTGTCGGTCCTCATTATGTTGTTGTTGTTATTGTTTACTCTCATTTGACCAGATATAAATTGTTACATTTTTCCTTAAAATATTAAAACTGAATCTCCGCCCGGGAACAACACATCCAACCACATTAAACCATCAGCCTCCTGTGTGTGTGTGTGTGTGTGTGTGTGTGTGTGTG
>CM030172.1:3704722-3712222 GCA_017639675.1 Aplochiton taeniatus
ATGAGGCACCAGACATACACGCAAACTAGTTACACACACACACACACACACACACACACACACACACACACACACACACACGCAAACTAGTTAAATATTACTTTAGTCAACTATTTAGATGTTATATTAGCAAACCAGTTATATCCTCATATACATTCCCTCTATTTGTTGTACTTCCATATCTAAATACATGCAGTACAAGGACACAGACACATACACAAACACAGACGCAAAAACACACATCCAACACACCAACCCACAAACAGGCACACATTACCTATATTTTTCCCTCTCGTAAATATATGTGCTCAGCACAAATGCATGCGCACACACACAAACACACACACAAGCACACACACACACACACACACACACACACACACACACACACACACACACACACACACACAAACACACACACACACACACACACACCTGTATTGAGTTGGCAGATACTCCCCAGGCAAAGTCACAGGGAAACACTCCCTGGGCTGCTCTGTCCTCTGGAAGCTGAGGAAAACCTTTCCTCTGGATCAGCTTCCTACACAACGCAGTAGAAGAAGAAATAAATATTAAACTTATATATACTGTATAATACTGTATCAGCTTCCTACACAACGCAGTAGAAGAAGAAATAAATATTAAACTTATATATACTGTATAATACTGTATCAGCTTCCTACACAACGCAGTAGAAGAAGAAATAAATATTAAACTTATATATACTGTATAATACTGTATCAGCTTCCTACACAACGCAGTAGAAGAAGAAATAAATATTAAACTTATATATACTGTATAATACTGTATCAGTACTGTTTAGTTGGGGAGTATAATACTGTATATATCTGGGCTGTTTAGTTGGGGAGTATAATACTGTATATATCTGGGCTGTTTAGTAGGGGAGTGTAATACTGTATATATCTGGGCTGTTTAGAAGGGGAGTGTAATACTGTATATATCTGGGCTGTTTAGGAGTGGACATCAAAGGGCTTGGGAATACACCCTAGCACACACCCATTAGGTTTAAAACAAGTCATTCTATACATAGTTTTCTTTTTCTCGGTCTAACATTCAAAGAAGTACTGAATGAAATCTATAAAACGGCCCAAAATTAGTGCCTCTACTCTGTTTCCTGAAGTAGGAACCAAATCTCTTTTACAAAAGGTTGGAAACAACCCTAAACAAACACACACACAAAAAAAACGACCCCGAGAGAAGAAGAGAGAGTACCTGTAGAAGGTAGCAGACGTCTTTGGCTCCCTCTTCAGGTCCGGGGTGGTAAAGTCCACGTAGTAGAGGCCGCGCCGTATCCCATACTCCCTGTGCCACTCGAAGCCGTCCAGCAGAGACCAGGCCGTGTAGCCAATCACGTTCACGCCATCATACTTGATCGCTACGGTAACGGATCGGAAAACACGAGGGTGAAAAAGACAACCCCTTTGGGTTTAGTCGACACATACAAACCATTGAGTTAATTAATTGAATGATCGGAAAAATCAAAGCAGTTGTGCATTCGTGAAGCAATAAAGATTATGCTTTAATATAAGGACTTAATCAATCAATCAGGTCAAAAGTGAACTGTGGAAACAGCTGCGTTGACCAGAGACCCTGTGCGTCGCCATGGTTTCACCACTCACACTTAAGGGCCTCTACGATGAACCTCTTGAGGTAGTACATGTGTCTGGGGTCCTCTGTCTTGGTGTTGCCTAGGACATACCTAGTATTATGGGGTTAACAACAGGCAGTCAATAAAAACGCATGAGACACATTCAAACACAGAGCAACCATAGCAGAGTGTTGTTATCAAATTCCCAAGATAAAAATGATAATTACTGTTTTGGCCAATCAACCACTTCTGATATTCATATTCTGGAATGCCAAACAAAGACTGATGAGTGATAAACGTATTCAACCATTGCAGGGTCATTCATGTGTGTGACAGTGTGAATGTGTGAATTGTATAGTATAGATCCCCTGAGTTGATCAAATTGTGTGCATGTGTGTATGCGCATGTGTGTTTATGCGCAAGTGTGTGTGTCGTGTGTATATGTGTGTACGTATTTCCCTGAGTTTCTTCACGAGTCCCAAGGAGGGTGTGTGTGTGTGTGTGTGTGTGTGTGTGTGTGTGTGTGTGTGTGTGTGTGTGTGTTTCTCCGTGAGGACCTAGGTGTGTGTGTGTATGACTGTGTGTGTGTGTGTGTGTGTCCCTGGGTGTCTGCGTGGTGTGTGTGTGTCCCTGTGTGTGTGTGTGTGTGTGTGAGTGTGTCCCTGGGTGTGTGCGTGGTGTGTGAGTGTGTCCCTGTGTGTGTGTGTGTGTGTGTGTGTGTGTGTGTGTGTGTGTGTGTGTGTGTCCCTGTGTGTGTGTGTGCGTGTGTGTGTGTGTGTGTGTGTGTGGGGGGGGGGGTTGTGTGAGTGTGTCCCTGGGTGTGTGCGTGGTGTGTGAGTGTGTCCCTGTGTGTGTGTGTGTGTGTGTGTGTGTGTGTGTGTGTGTGTGTGTGTGTGTGTGTGTGTGTGTGTGAGCCCACCATCCGCTCTGTACCACGTAGATGGGCGGGCGGTCGTACTCGGCGCTGACCCAGTGCAGCAGCATCCTGAGGTCCAGCTCTTCCTGCTGGCCAAACTTCAGGCTGTCGTTGATCAGGTGGAAGCTCAGCACCGCTCCATGAGACAAGGCAAAGAAGTCCGCTGTGCCCCGGATCTTTCCATTTATAAAAACAAACACGCTTGGTTTTTTAAAATAGTTTTTCTTTGGTTATACAAATACAATTCATTTATATTCAGTAAAATATGTTTATTTAATTTCTCTTTGACACCCCCCAAGCTCCCTTCCACCTGACACCCATAAGGATTCTAATCAGCTCAATCAATGGCATGTTGTCATGGGAACCAGAATCACTGCTAAACCCTCAGCTAGCTCTCTTGAAGCATTCTCTGGGGGGTCTTTAGTGTAAAGGGAGTAAAATGATCAATGTATTACAAAATAAAAAGTAGGTGTGTTCCATACTGGCAAACACATTACAAAATACGAGGCCCGCAAACCACTTCCATGTCAGGTGGTGTGACCGCTGTGTCGTACTGTAAAGGCCTGTTCACCTGTTGGCTCTCGGCCGGCGTAAAGGAGGGCAGCCTGTGTCCCAGCCTCTCCTTCATACAGGTGGGATAGTCTCCGTCGGTGAAGAGCGGCCGTGCGAACCAGCCCAGCACGTGGTCCAGAGAACACTGGCATTCCCGCAGGCTCTCGCGTCGCGTTCTACTGGGCTTGATCCAATGAGAGGCCAGCGCCATGGAAACCTGGCCCCGCTGGCGCGGGCGGTAGTGGCGGTCGTAGAGGTGCCAGGCAGCTGCATGGGCCTGGGGAGGGAGAACGAGAGAGAGATGGAGAGAGAGAGATGGGGAGAGATGGGGAGAGCGGGAGAGAGATGGGGAGAGCGAGAGAGAGAGAGAGAGATGGGGGAGAGAGAGAGAGAGAGAGAGAGATGGAGAGAGAGATAAATGGAGAGACAGGCGAGTAAGAGGGGAGGAGGTGCGTGGCGTAAGGAACGAGGAGGGCGTAGATCAGAGAAGGAAGAATAGAAAAGCAAAAAAATAAATAAAAAATGTAATACAGAACACACAAACATGACAGATATTTGTCATGGTTTTGGTCCAATGTTGGCCCTTTTTGGACACATGGAGATACCCTGGCATTCACTCACCTTGAGGAGATTGTGTCCGACCTGGAATGGAAGATCCGGGTCATTCTTTGTTCCGGGTGCAACCACGCCCGTGCCGTACCCGTGCCAGGCCACAACAAAGGGGTTGTCTATCGTGATCCAGTATTTAACGTCATCTCCAAAAGTTTGGAAACAAAAATCAGCATAGTCTCTGAAAATATTTACAAGCGCATGGTTGCTCCACCCACCAAAGGTACGCTGGAGGTTATCCGGAAGGTCCCAGTGGTAAAGCGTGACCACGGGCTGCACTCCGATCTCCTTTAGCCTCCTGATCAGCGAGCGGTAATAGTTAGTGCCAATCTCGTTGTAACTGCCGCGGGTGCCGTTGGGAAATATCCGTGACCAGGAGAGAGAGAACCTGTAGTGGCTGACCGCGAGCTGCTTGATCGCGCGGATGTCTGCGTGGATGTTATGATAGCTGTCACTGCCGACGTCTCCGGTGGCTTTTCTGTTTCCGCCGCGCGTAAAAGTGTCCCAAATGGACAGCCCCTTTCCGTCCTTCTCAAACGCACCCTCTACTTGGTAAGCTGCCGTTCCAACTGACCACATGAAGTTGTCAGGAAAAGTATCGTAGAGAAACGCTTTATCGCCAGGGCTGGAAATTTTACTAAACCTTCCCCATGTTTTTAATCCAGCATCAGGTCCTGCCAATGCGACGTTCCAGTGTGAACTAATGCCAAGCAATACGAAGAGGTCAACAAATCCTTGCATTTTGGCTATTGTTCTAAAAACAACAGCGCCGTATAACGACAACAACGAAACAAGTAAACCTATACGAAATAAGATGATAATCTCCGTTGAGCTACCGCTACAGGCCTGCGTGACAACAGCATGATGTGTTCTCAGAAGCGCACACAGTGCCCAGATGTACCCGGTGGACCACTTCTCTGGTCCAGTTAAAAAACCTATCAATTATTACCCAAAGCACTTGACGCGTAAAGGTCTCCAGGCACAACACAGCGATAAAGAACCGAATGGCCAATCTCACTTGAGGCAAGGACATAATGTTTATGTAATAATAGCATGCAGGCAAAATTACTTAGGAAAATATTTACTTTGTTAGGTTTTAACAGGAATACAAAATGCACTACACACATTGCAACCAATTAGACACAGAATATATCCAAATAACATGGTTAAACCCATTATAAATATATAATCTAGAAATTAGACTTATTTTATTTCGTCAGCCTTTTTTGACATTTGACCCAGATACATCGTTAAAACAGACCGTCACGTAAAAGCTTAAACTTGCGGTACTATTGGTTTATTTATTTACATGTATAATCAGGGCGAAAGCTGTACCAGCAGACTACACCTTAAAATAAGTTGGATTGCATAGGTTCATTATTTGATTAAAGACAACCAAAAAATTAAATCAAGAAAAAACAACAAACATTCATAAATGACCATTTTGTGCAAATAAAAAATACGCAAACAAAAGGAGTCCCAGGTGGAGAGAGTTCAATATGAGCACAGCTTTATAAAACACCTGCATTACCATAATAATGTCTTAACATTAATGTCCAACTGGCAGATAAATAATCTCATAAACCAGAAGAATGACGATGATGGTTTGAATATCACATTTCACAAAAGAACATCACACACATTATCATCACTTATAGTCTCATGAATACATGCATTGGACCCAATCTCTCTCTCTCTCTCTCTCTCTCTCACACACACACACACACACACACACACACACACACACACACACACAAATAACCCCTGCTTTCTCTCTCTCTCTCTCTCACACAGACACACACACACACACACACAAATAACCCCTTCTCTCTCTCTCTCTCTCTCTCTCTCTCTCTCTCTCTCACACACACACAGACACACAAATAACCAGTTCTCTCTCTCTCACACTCTCACACACACACACACACAAACACACACACCAAAAGGCGACCAGGGCCAGGTGTGTGACAGCGGAAGGCTTACAGAGGGTAACATATGTAAACAGCGCCAACACAGCCAGTGAATCCTGGATGATCACATTACCTGTCTCTTCCTGCCGTAGACTGGTTGCTTGGCAACGGTGTTTTACAGTAGCTGATGTTGACTTGGTATATGTCCATCTGACACAGAGATAAAAAGTAAAAAAAAAAAGAAAAGCAGCTCTTCAATATTTCTTGTTTTTTGTCCATTTGTGTGATATTTTATCTCTGCAAATGTCATGTGACATGGTCTGTTGAGTCATGATGCACGTTTAGATAATTTGATGAGTAATTTTTATCTCCTCCAGCCTAGATAGCCTAGGCTGGAGGAGATAAAAATGACATCAAATTATCTAAACATCCATCATGACTCAACAGACCATATGTCACGACTATTGTGTTAGAAATTACATTAAGAGGTTCAAGCATGGGAGGACAGTATCTTTATCTTTCCCATGAACATTCATTTATGTGCAATGTCTCCGTCTACGCCTCAAAAAGAAGTCGTTAGTTTGACCTTGTCTGGCTACACAATGGAGGCACATTATTCTGTACCCCCTCCCCTAAAGACCACAAGCTAACAAGAATGAGCTGTGTCTGTATTCAGTGCCTAGTTGAGCTTTCCTTCAGTAAACATCCAACAAAACAAGTAGTTGTCTACGTAGATACAGTAAGCATATAGCAAAGATCCTACAGAATAAAACTCTTGAGAGCGGTTAGAAGGATTATTGGTATTACATTTTTGGGGGGAATACTTATGTTTTTTCAAACAGTTTTTATTGAGTTAAGGAAATATATAAATACACAGCACTAAACATTCACTCACACTCACACTCAACCCCCCACTGAACAGTAAATAAACAAAAACCTGGCCAGTTGGTCTACTCTACGGGGGGAATTCTTTTAAGAGCACAGGACACACTCACTAGTCAAACACGTCAAATGATGACTATCAGACAGCTTTGACTCCCTCCTTCAATGGCCATGTTGATTTCCTGTGTTTATGATAAGCGAGAGCAGAGTGTGGGGTCCTGGGACACGTGTTGAGTGTACAGTAAGATGTCTTAGTGACATCACCACTAAAACACTGCTCTACAACTTAGCCTGAGAGAAGCAAATTCTGAAAGCAATATTATTAAATGACACTAAACATTTATCCTATTCTCCCTTTCCAAAAGCTAAGACCAAAGCTTTCAAAGATAAATAAAAAAACAAAACAAAAACAAAAAAAATACACAAACTCTAGGTGAAGTCCAGGTTTCATAGAGAATTTTTATTGATACAACAGACAGGAGGGATCTGACTGGGCGGATCTGCTGCCATGGCAACCAAAGTTATCATACACTAAAGCTGCTCAGACTTCAGTCTACCAGGAAATAGAAATACAACCTAGAAACAGAACGCACATTAACAATCCTTTACAAATAAAAACTTAAGAAGGGAATTTCATTGTTGGGGAAACAGTGTTCAGAATTTCGGTTTTAGTTTGTAAAATCCTTAAAAAAAGAAAAGAAATAAACAGCTGTAAACAAATGCGTGGAATTTAACCATTTTGTTAAAAGTGAAACAACGCATGAATGACATCACACAAAAAAAAGGGTCATTGGTTAATGTCCTTCAGTCATCGAAGATTCAATGCGGTAAGGGGGGAGGGGTGTAACCGATAAAGGTTATTTCTCTGTCAAAGATGAGGTGGGGCGCTTTGATATCGTTGGGTGAAAGCTATACAGCATCCCCCCCCAGTCAGTAAGAATCGGAACAGCACAACAGAAGAGGAAACCATAAAGGAGACTATTTACACGCGTGATCTTTTTTGAAGTTCACATTTCTACATG
>CM030172.1:3717222-3732222 GCA_017639675.1 Aplochiton taeniatus
TCTAATCTAATCCCTGGTTCTCCTCCTGTGTATAACCTCATCCCTGGTTCTCCTCCTGTGTATAACCTCATCCCTGGTTCTCCTCCTGTGTATAACCTCATCCCTGGTTCTCCTCCTGTCTCTAATCTAATCCCTGGTTCTCCTCCTGTGTCTCCTCCTCTGGACCCGTCCTCGTCGCCTACCTTTCCCGGGGTGAAGAAGGACTTCATCTCTGGCGGAAGGTAGTTCTTTGTGTTGCTGAAGTTCTAAAAGAGAGGGAGACAGGGACATAGAAATGCAAGTTTGAAAGAGACGTGAATGCCCGAATTGGCTGTGTGTGTGTGTGTGTGTGTGTGTGTGTGTCTGTGTCTGTGTGTGTGTGTGTGTGTGTTACCTTGTCAGGCTTGGTGAAGTAGCGTGTGGGCAGGACAGGGTCTTTAGGAGACTCCAGGCTGTAGGTGGTGCTCTTGGAGATGATGATGTTCATGGCCACGTCACACACAGTGTAGAGTTTCTGTATGCAGAGACAGACAGAGAGAGAGAGAAACACAGAGAGAGAGAGGTGGGGGTAGAGAGAGAGAGAGAGAGAGAGAGAGAGAGACAGTGAAAGTGGCATCCATAATTACTGAAAGACATTCACGCTGTGTCTGTCTATTTCAATTGGAGCATGTCAGGAATGACTTGTAAATCTGGACGTTTACGGTGGATTGTTTTTTTAGAGTGTGTGTGTGCAATCAACATCTCTGGAAGTAAATGCTTGTATTCGTCAAAGTGTGTATGTGTGGACCTCGTTGATCTGGTTGAGGGTAGGGACCTTTTTGCGTGTGCTTAGGCCTGTGTGTGTATCTCGTTGATCTTGGAGTCTGCGGGGGCCTGTGTGTGTGTGTGTGTGTGTGTGTGTGTGTGTGTGTGTACCTCGTTGATCTTGGAGTCTGCGGGGGCCTGTGCGTCTTTGGTCTGCTTGATGTTCTCCACCATCTTCCTGATGAAGGCGTGGCTGTTGTTCTCGTTCTTGGCCATGATGATCTCCAACACAAACCACAACGACCTGGGAGAGAAGAGAGAGAGAGTACGTTATAACACACCCCCACAGCGAACTGGGAGAGAGGAGAGAGAGTACGTTATAACACACCCCCACAGCGAACTGGGAGAGAGAGAGAGAGAGAGAGAGAGAGAGAGAGAGAGAGAGAGAGAGAGAGAGAGAGAGAGAGAGAGAGAGAGAGAGAGAGAGAGAGAGAGAGAGAGAGTACGTTATAACACATCCCTACAGCGAACTGGGAGAGAGGAGAGAGAGAGAGAGAGTACGTTATAACCCACCCCCACAGCGAACTGGGAGAGAGGAGAGAGAGATAGAGAGAGTACGTTATAACCCACCCCCACAGCGAACTGGGAGAGAGAGAGAGAGAGAGAGAGAGAGAGAGAGAGAGAACATTATAACACCCCCCCCACAGCGAACTGGGAGAGAGGAGACAGAGTTAGTTATATACACACACACACACAACACACACCCACAGTGAACTGGGAAGAATCAGCCAGCCAGCCAGCCAGCCAGCCAGCCAGCCAGCCAGCCAGCCAGCCAGCCAGCCAGCCAGCCAGACAGACAGACAGACAGACAGACAGACAGACAGACAGACTCACTCCTTGATGTCTTTGAGCTGCTCCAGGTCCTGCACCTTGACGTAGTCGGGATCGTGAACCAGCAGGTGGATGGCGTAGGGCACCACGTACTCAGGAAGCAGGGAGAACAGCTTCTCTGTTGGGACCACCCACACACACCCACACACACGCGCACATCCTTAAAAATTTCTGCCAACTATATGTCTGATATCAATTCCATCTGATCATCATTTTTTGTAATGAAACATATTAAACAATAAATTCATGTTGAGGTTAGCTATTAACACCAGAAAATTCCCACAAAGGTAATGTGCCTCTAAACAATGACAGCGGTGAGGCACTCGCGCAGTGAGTGTGTGTGTGTGTGTGTGTTGCTTGAGTTTATGCTTCGGCTAAGATGCAGAGCAGGGGTTTCTGGGTAAGCGTAGCTCGCAGAGGCTCGCAGACGCGCGCTGTGCAGTCTTCCGAATCCTAACAGAGTGTGTGTGTATGTGTGTGTGTGTGTGTGTGTCTCACCGCTGACGGCGGCGTGCTGCTTGAGGTACTCGCGGCGGATGTTGACGTTCTTCACCAGACACTGCCTGGCGTGGGCCCTCCTCTCCTTCACGGGGTCCTTGGCACACAGCGCAAACACCGCCAGGTACTCCAGGGGCAGACGCAGTCGACACAGGCCCTTATGGAGCTTCTGGGCAAAGCCCTGGCGCACCTGGTAGCACTCGTCCTGCAGCGAGGGGAGAGAGAGTAGGGGAGACTGAAGCTGAGGAAGACTGAGATGGAGATGAAGGAGAGAGAGAGAGAGAGAGAGAGAGAGAGACCAAGAAAAAGTGTGAGAGAGAGTGAGAGAGAGCGAGAGAGAGAGAGAGAGAGAGAGAGCGAGAGGGCTGAACTAAAACAGGGGTGTGTGTGGTTTCTAACCAGGACAGCGAGCATGACTACACGGCGGTTGCTTTTCTTCACGGTCTGTGGTCTCCTTAGTTTTATAGTTATATTAAAGTAAGTGTGTGTGTGTGCATGTGTTAGTGCATGTGTGTGTCCTCACGTAGACGAGCTTGTTGACTCTGTGTGTGATGGTGTGCGAGTGAGTCCCGTTACGTTGATGACCAGGGCACAGAGCTGGTTGTGTGTCTGTGTGTGTGTGTGTGTGCTCACGTTGATGACCAGGGCACAGAGCTGGTTGTGTGTCTGTGTGTGTGTGTGTGCGTGTGAGCCCTCACGTTGATGACCAGGGCACAGAGCTGGTTGTGTGTGTGTGTGTGTGTGTGCTCACGTTGATGACCAGGGCACAGAGCTGGTTGTGTGTGTGTGTGTGTATGTGTGCTCACGTTGATGACCAGGGCACAGAGCTGGTACTGTTCCAGGGTGATGATCTCGTGGTAGCAGGGCTCCTGAGCCAGTTTGAGGAGGGCAGACGCTGCAGCCAGCCTCAGACGGGACATATCCGGTTTACTGTGGGACACACACACACACAATGTCTACTTTGTAATAGCATCAACAACTTTAGTGAGAGAGGAAGAACAGTCACATTCGCCTCTGTGTGTGTGTCTCTCTCTCTCTCTCTCTCTCTCTCTCTCTCTCTCTCTCTCTCTCTCTCTCTCTCTCTCTCTCTCTCTCTCTCTCTCTCTCTCTCTCTCTCTCTCTCTCTCTCTCTCTCTCTCTCTCTCTCTCTCTCTCTCTCTCTCTCTCTCTCTCTCTCTCTCTCTCTCTCTCTCTCTCTCTCTCTCTCTCTCTCTCTCTCTCTCTCTCTCTCTCTCTCTCTCTCTCTCTCTCTCTCTCTCTCTCTGTGTGTGTGTGTGTGTGTGTCTCTCACCCCATCTTGCCCTGCTCCGTCAGGTCTCCGTCACTGTGCAGAATGGCCGTCAGCATCCTCAGAGTGGAGTTCCCAGACTTACTCTGGTTGTTCTTCACCCCCAGCAGCCAACGGACCATCAGCTTGATGCCCTGGATCTGGAAAAGGGAGGGAAGGGGGGAGAGGAGGGAACGACTTAAACGCATGCTGACCCTAACCTTGATGATCTGGAGAGGGAGAGGGAGGGAAGGGGAGACTCACCCTAACCTTGACCTGATATGGTTAAAAATCAAAGGAGGAGGGGTTAAAGGTTAGGAAGGGGTTAAAGTGCTGACCCTAGGTTAAGGAGAGTGAGGGGTTAAAGTGCTGACCCTAGGTTAAGGAGGGGTTAGAATGCTGACCCTAGGTTAAGGTGGGGTTAAAGGTTAGGAAGGTGTTAAAGTGCTGACCCTAGGTTAAGGAGAGGTGAGGGGTCGAAGTGATGACCCTAGGTTAAGGAGGGGTGAGGGGTTAAAGGTTAGGAAGGGGTTAAAGTGCTGACCCTGGGTTAAGGAGGGGAGAGGGGTTAGAATGCTGACCCTAGGTTAAGGAGGGGTCAAGGGTTAAAGGGTTAAGGAGGGGTCAGGGGTTAAAGATTAAGGAGGGGTCAGGGGTCAAACGCTGACCTTAGCCAGAGTTTCTGGAGACACCTCATCATCTGGAACCCACAGCTTGGTGGTCTTCTTCCCGGCGATCTACAAAGCAACAACAGAAACAACAAATTTAATGAAATCAACAACAACACATTGAACTAAATCAACAACAAATTTAACAAAATCAAACACAACAAATTGAACTAAATCAACAACAACTTAACATCAACAGTATAAACAACAATAAAGCAATCCCAGAGGACCACAACACAAGCTAACATCCTCGTGAAAATGAAAGTTTTAAAAAGTGTTTGAAATGTGACAGACCTTGGTTACGGGAAAAACCAAACCATGTTTAAAACATACTGGAAATAAACTCACAACCTGCATGTGGTCTTATTGATTTACCTCAGACTTAATCCGCTCTTAAGAGTCTTGTTTGTGTGTGTGTGCAAGAGAGAGTGTGTGTGCATGTGTGTGTGTAAACCGTATGTGTATGTGTGTCTGTGTGTTGTACGCACCCTGTCGTTCATAAGCAGGTCTTTGACGATGAAGTTGGCCACCAGAGACTTGAGCGGAGCGGCAAACTGTTCTGGGGCCAGCAGAGCCAGGTGACCCAGGGTAGTGAGAGGGGTGATGAGGTTCTCTAAGTTCCCTGGATCCAGGCCTTTATGGAGGGGCTGCAACAGGCAGACAGACAGGACAGACCAGAACATTTAAATCAGGGGAACCAAAAAACTGCTGTGAGTAGAATCCAAAACACAATATGGAATCAGTATAGTTGCAACAATTATAATATAAAAAAGCGAACTATTATACATATATTAGTAATAAAAAAATTAAAAAAACGACGAAATGTAAATTCAAAGTTTAAATATATAAAATGTACCGAAAATAAGTCCAACATGGATTTCACCACTTCAATGTATCTTTGATAGCTTATGGAAATCCCTCAAAAGGAGGAAGTTATTTCAGCATTATGAATTTTTTATAAAAATAAACTGCTCACCTCAAAGATCTGGGCGAAGTGTGTGTCTCTGTTGGTGAACATGGCGTGGATGCAGTGGATGGCATACTTGGCCTGCCGAGGAGGGCCCCGCTTGGCCTTGGCCTGCAGTACTGGCAACAAAACACTAGGGGGAGCACACACACACACACACACACACACACACACACACACACACACACACACACACACACACACACGTCAGCTCATTTGTGCCCACCACGGTGCTATGGTAGACAGACTAGGTCAAAGACAATGATCTCTTTTGTTTAAAGTCACTCTAAAGGACCTTGGGACCACTATTCAACAGCACTAGCAACCGTTACCAAGACAACACAGAGGATGAAGCCATAGGCTAGATAGTCTCTCCTATTGCGTTTTCATTATAAGTGATAGTAGTATAGAAAAACATAATTAAAACCATTATTTTAATTTGTAAAGCAAAAATACGGCAGGAAACCGTTTTGAATGAATCATTCATAGTGTTCCCTTCCAGAATGTACTTTTCTAAAGCCATCTCATAATTTTTAAATAAGCGAAGTTTTCAAGTTCATCGTTTTCAATATAGGAACAAAAACAAACTGTGGGGACAGTAAGGTGCGTGACTTTATACGTAGAGTATGGTTATGAATATACACATACGTTTTATATATAATATAATATATATTTTATAATATAATATTACATGTATTATTCAACCTTGTGCTTCTAAGATCGGCACACTGCTGCCTGTCGAAACCAAAAACGACGTCATGCAGAAGTCAAATAAAGGTTATTATCAAACCATGCATGATAATAAAACAAATCACTGTTGGTCATGTAAACGTGCTGTACTGCAGCCAGGTAGACCCGAGCTAGCTGGACTTATGACTGGAGGATCAGGGTTATTATATAAAGGGTCTGGACTTAGGACTGGATGATCACGGTTATTATATAAAGGGACTGGATGATCAGGGTTATTATATAAAGGGACTGGATGATCAGGGTTATTATATAAAGGGACTGGATGATCAGGGTTATTATATAAAGGGTCTGCATGATCAGGGTTATTATATAAAGGGTCTGCATGATCAGGTTTATTATATAAAGGGACTGGATGATCAGGGTTATTATATAAAGGAACTGGATGATCAGGGTTATTATATAAAGGGTCTGGATGATCAGGGTTATTATATAAAGGGACTGGATGATCAGGGTTATTATATAAAGGGTCTGCATGATCAGGGTTATTATATAAAGGGTCTGCATGATCAGGGTTATTATATAAAGGGACTGGACTTAGGACTGGATGATCAGGGTTATTATATAAAGGGACTGGACTTAGGACTGGAGGCTCAGGGCTATTATATTATTAAATTATATTATGGCAGTGGTTCTCAAACTGTTTTGGTCAGGCACCTCTTATAACTACTAAATGTTTCGGGGGGCCCCCCTCATCATAATCCGATTCCCTTTCTATTAATGCTAATCAGTGATGTTGAATAAAAAAACAAATCATCTCTCTCCCCCTCGCCTCCCCTTGCAATACCTCGCCGCCCCCCATAGGGGGCTCACCCCACAGTTTGAGGACCACTGGGTTGAGGTGTTGTGCTGCTAGCTGGACTTACGACTTGATGTGAGGGAAGCTCTCCTCCATTTTGCTGCCCGTGTTCTTGAAGATCTGCAGGGCGGCCTCGGCCACCTTCTCGTCTTCCATCTTCAGACAGCCCAGCAGAGACTCAAAGGTCTCCGCAGAGTGGAAGGAGACGGGGTGGGTGAAGGACAGCACCTGGTGGAGGAGAGAAGGGGAGTACAAAGAGGGGGAGAGGAACAGAGAGAGAGAGAGAGAGTGAATAAGGAGAAAGGGAGAGTGGATAAGGAGAGAGAAAGATAGAGAGGAGGAGGGAACGGAGAGAGAGAATAAGGGGGGGGGAGAGAGAGAGAGAGAGAGAGAGAGAGAGAGAGAGAGAGAGAGAGAGAGAGAGAGAGAGAGAAAAAAAAGAGAAGGGCAGAAGGAAGAAATAAAAGTTGGAGGATAGAGAGATTGGCCGGAATGAAAAAAAGGTCAGGAGAAAAAGGGGGAAGAGAGATAGAGGAGGATAAATGAATAACTCTTCTCCGTCCAGTCACACGTGTTTGAGTGAGTCATTGAGTATGGCATTAAAGACTGAGAGAAAGAGAGTGTGTGAAGCAGAGTGTGGGTGTCAATGTGTGTGCGGGTGTGTGTGTGTGCATGAGATAGCGTGTGTTCTCGAAAAGCTGTGGGTGTATGCACGTGTGTGTGTGTCAATGTATGTGCGTGAGATAGCATGTGTGATAGAGAAGCAGTGTGTGTGTCAATGTGTGTGCGGGAGATAGTGTGTGTGTGTGTGTGTGAGTCTACAAACAGACAGTGCTACTATACACTTATAAGTCATTCAACTTTTAAAATATAGAAACAACCAATATCTGATGGAAGTTAGTTTGGAATACCATAAACAATAGTTTGCACAGGAAATGGACATATTACTCCGCTTACACACAATATTCCTCACTAATCATTGAGCAAATATATTAACGTATATAGAGCTAGTTTTTAGGAATGTCTTTCCTTTTACATGGTTTTCAATACTTATAGTATTTTCTTAGAGGAGGAATGGTGCAAGTGGTTTGAAGGTTCAGTAAGTAGGCCATCTGTCCTCTCCCCAGGTGACACCAAGGGTCATAGGTCACACGTTGTTTAGGGTGAAGTCCACTACTGAACCCACACACTGTCAGAGTGTAGTAACCACGTAAATACACAAAGCCTGCCGCTGCCAAATAACAGTCTTCTATCGATTAGACCCTTTGGTCTGTGGTTGTGTGTGTGTGTACCTTGAGTAGCTCCAGCCCCGCCCTGATGGCCTGATCTGTAGGAACACCTTCCTCTTCATCATCAGCCGTTCCATCTATGGATTTATTCACTTGCTTGATCAGAGCACTGTAGGGGGGGGGGGGGGGTAGAGAGGAAGGAAGGAAGGAAGGAAGGAAGGAAGGAAGGAAGGAAGGAAGGCAGAAAGGAGAGATAAAGGAAGGAATGGAGGAGAGATAGATAAAGGGAGAAGAGAGGAGGGAAAGGAGGAGGTATAGGGAGAGAAAGAATGGAAGGGAGGAGAGATGGACAGAGAAAGGAAGGAGAGATAGATAAAGGGAGGAGATAAAGGAGAGAAGGGAGGAGAGAATGGAGGAGAGTTGGACAGAGAAAGGAAGGAAGGGAGGAGAGAGATGAATGAACAGAAGATGAGAGATGGATAGAGAAAAGTGGATCCAGAGAAACAGAGAGAGACAGATGTTATCAATCCCTTTATAACGGTTAACATAGCATGTGCTTCACACACTCAAACGGACCCCAAAGTGTCTCCTAGCTAAACACAGCTCGCTGGCTGTGGCCTCAGTCGTTCTGTTCACCAGATCCAGGAAAACAACAAATCCTTTCTGATCATAGTATCAGTAAGTCGACTCTCAACGTAGAGCCAACGCAAGCTTTTTCTTTAATTCCCAAACATTGTTTTACGACCCTAATATTCAGCCATTTTATGTCAAAATGTCGAGGTAGAAACTTTGGAGAGAGGTATGGTTTATGTTTATGTTTATATATATATATATATACATACATATACACACACACACACACATCTATATAATTGTTTATTAGCTTTATGATTTATGCTCAGCATGTCCGTAGGTTTTTCCTTGTTACTATTCCTCCTCCAGTCTCCTCACTCTGCTACCGTGAAGATCATTTGAGAGAGAGGTGTGTGAGAGAGCAGCTATCAGTCTTAACGCAGTTAGTCTGTGTGTGAAGGTGTGTATGTGCGCAGTGTATTGCAGTGGTCTTTTTGTACATTATGCAACCGTCCGCAACAGCGTTTAATATCATTTCGTTTCATTTTGTAATATAACATCATTTTCCTAATCTTCTGTCATGCTTTACAACACTTTCATTGCTACAAAATAACCTGACACGTTTGAGAAGCTACACACATCCCAAAACTGGCTCTTGCCACTCCAAGCTTGCTTATTTTCCATATTTCCCAAAGTGGAAAGCAGAAGAAGGTGCCTCGGGACCACCATTGTACTAGCGGAGGAAATAATGTCATCATCAGCGCTCGGCTATCAGGGGTGTTCGTGGCCTTCTGCCCCCCGTGGTCTCAACACTGTGTGTACTTCATGTGTGTGTGTGTGTGTGTGTGTACTTCATGTGTGTATGCATGTGTGTGTGTGTGTGTACTTCATGAGTGTATGTGTGTGTGTGTGTCTCGTTGTGGCAATCACATCAAACCTACTCCAAAATGCAGCTATTCCCGAAGTATTAGAAATGTTGATGAACAGCCCAGGATCCAACTTCTCCCTGATACTCTGCATTGTCAACAGTTAATGTTACGTATCACGTAGGTACGAAGCTATGTATAGGCTACTATTAATAATCAAATCAATATAACGATAGCCCATTTCATACAGTGGCCAATGTGTGCTCTGCGAGTACAATCCGATGTCCAACCAATCAAAATGGCCTGAGCCCGGCCCCAATCGACTGAGCCTGTCGGGCCCCATCGGGCTTGCAGACCCCTAGTGTGTGTGTGCGCGTCTGTCCCTGTCTCTGTCCCTGAAAGACTCAGTATCGATGTGCACGGGGGACTGTGTGTGTGTGTGTGTGTGTGTGTGTGTGTGTGTGTGCCTGATAGACTCAGTATCAATATGCTCGGGGACTTAGTGAATGTGAGTGTGTGTGTGTGTGTGTACCTGATAGACTCAGTATCAATATGCACGGGGACTGGGTGAATGTGAGTGTGAGTGTGTGTGTGTCTGTACCTGATAGACTCAGTATCGATGTGCACCGGGGCTATTCTCTCCAGCAGGAACTTGACCATCTCCAGGAAAGGGTTGCTGGGTTGTTTAGGACTGCCCAGCTTCTTAGTGATATCTCGCTGAGGACACACACACACACACACACACACACACACACACACACACACACACACACACACACACACACACACAGTCAACACAAGGCAACAGTGGAAGAACGCAACAGCCAAAATAATCAGTACGAATGTCCTTGAGAAGCACCGATAAGACAGTGGATGGAGCAATGTTTTGCTGACCAGGCATGTGCAAGCAGAACAGGTGGCAATTAAAAACAATGTACCACTAATACAGTAGAACTACTAAGAAAAACATGTTATGTAAGGCATAAAAGGTAAATAAACTGTGTCCTGGGGCTGGTTGGACTGACCCTTGGCGAACGGCCTCACAATTTGTTGTTGATATTAAAATGTACTCGAGACAAACCTCTTTGACTCCAGTCTCGTCGATTGAAAATTTGCACCAAGTTTTTGTCTTCTATAACACACACACACAGGTCCACTCACCACACAGACCCCCCAGAGTCAACACAATGCAACAGTGGTGACACACACACACACACACACACACACACACACACACACACACACACACACACACACACACACACACACACACACACACACACACACACAGCAAAACAACGACAGTGTTGTCACACACACGGGTCCACTCACCACACAGACTTCGGCCTGCTTGCAGGAGCAGCTGGGGCTGACCAGGGTCTCCAGTTGATCTCGGATCCGCTCATCGTCCTCCAGAACCTGGGCAAGCTTCTTGACAAAGTCCTGGGCTTTGCCTGGGTCTGGGAGGTTCTCTGCTCAGAGAGAGACACGCACGCACGCACGCACAGAGAAAAGGGCTTCAATATCCGGATTCAATGTTTCACACATATTTAATAAAATACTGTCCTTTAATTAATAGAGCCGATTTTAATTGTAATATTCAACGTTTCTTAGCTTTTTTATTTTGATCAATATTTACATGTTAATATTTGAAGTATGTTAGTGAGCATGAAGATAGTAGGTGAAGGAGACACTGTAAATGTGTGTGCGTGCGTTCTGAAATTTGAAGGTTGACTTACTTGTGATCACCATGACCTTGGCGAACACTGCCTTGCTGGACGCTTCAGACTAAATAAAACAGAAGATAACCGTGATGAGAGTCTACCTCTGTCTGTCTGTCTGTCTGTCTGTCTGTCTGTCTGTCTGTCTGTCTGTCTGTCTGTCTGTCTGTCTGTCTGTCTGTCTGTCTGTCTGTCTGTCTGTCTGTCTGTCTGTCTGTCTGTCTGTCTGTCTGTCTGTCTGTCTGTCTGTCTGTCTGTCTGTCTGTCTGTCTGTCTGTCTGTCTGTCTGTCTGTCTGTCCTCCTCACCTTGGGCTGTTTAACCAGGTCCAGCAGGTCCTTGACGTTGTGTCTCAACATGTTCTGGCACTTCCACATCTCATTCAGAGCCCTGCAGGGAGAAACAGAGGCAGGAGGGAGAGAGAGAGAGAGGAGGGAGAGAGAGAGATAGGGGAGAGAGAGAGAGGAGGGAGGGAGAGAGAGAGATGGGGGTGAGAGAGAGAGAGGAGGGAGAGAGAGAGAGGGAGAGAGAGAGACGGCTATATCATTCAGTGGAACCCTGTCTAATCTAAACCAGTGTTTGGTGTACTGGTCAACTGGACAGACAAATCTAGTTTATCAGTAAATCTACACTGATTAATACACACACACACACACACACACATATATATCTTAATATATTCATATATATATTTGTATTCTGTTTATGGAGTGTGTTCTTACTTGACGGCGTTTGTGTCCAGCGTAGCGTAGAGGTAGTACAGACACTTCATCCTCTCTGTGGTGTCCAGGTTGTGAGGCACCATGTACTGAGCAAAGATACGCTCCACCAACAACCTGTGGAGGAGAGAGAGAGGGGGGGGGGGGAGCAAAAGAGGAACAAAGGAGAGAAAGAAAGATGTAGATAGAGATAGAGATAGAGAGAGAGAGAGAGAGAGAGGACTGCATGAATTGAGTGAATGAGACTTCCTCTAATCTTCATGAATCTTTCTGTTTCTTTTACATCCTTGTTTTCTCCTCTAAGACGTCTCTGTCTGAGAGCTCCAAGTCAATAAGCTCTTATTAGACCCCTTTAATAGGATTAGTCTGCTGTCTGCTCTCTCCCTCTCTCTCTCTCACACACACACACACACACACACACACACTAGAAGCTCTGCATCAGCGCACACACACACCTAATCTCATAATCTAATCAACCAGAGCTCTTTCCCCTCCACGCTCTCTTCCTCTTTCCTTCCCAATGCATGTCTGCTCTGGTAGTAGATGCCACACACACACACACACACACACACACACACACACACACACACACACACACACACACACAGCTACCTGTCGTCGATGCTGTTCTGGTAGTAGATGTGCAGCAGTTTGTCTTTGATCCAGCTGATCTGTTTGGAGGCCTCCTTACCGCCTTCCCCCTGCAGGGAATACTTCTTATAGATGGAGGCCAGGCCCATCATCGCCTCCTTACGTACACGCCACTGGAGAGAGAGAAAGAAGAGTGGAAGACAGAGAGAGGAAGAGAGAGAAAGAGAGAGAGAGAGACAGGGAGAGGGAGAGAGAAGGACAGAGAGAGAGAGAGAGAGAGAGAGAGAAAGACAGGGAGAGAGAGAGAGAGAGAGAGGTTGGTGGCACAGGAAGGAAAGAGGGAGAGGGAGAGAAAGAATGAAGGGAAGCAAGGAGGAAGAGGAGGAAAAAAGAAAAAAGGTGCGAGAAGGATACGAAAAGAGGAGAAGAACAAGGACATCTGTTATTTTCAACAGAACACCCACCCACCCACCCACCCACCCACCTACACACACACACACACACACACACACACACACACACACACACTCTTACCCTCTTGTCCAGGGTCCTCTCCTTTACAAAGTTCAGCAGGGCGTCGTTGACCAGCGCCAGGTCCTTCTTGGCCGCCGTTACTATGGAGACGATGACGTCGTGGCGGATGGCCTCCTCCGGGTCATGGGATCTGACCTTCAGGAATTCTGGGAAAAGGGAGTGAAGTGTTTATATTATAACAGTGTATTATAATCACTGTTAGAACAGCGAGCCTGCAGAAACCCTCAACCTTACAATAACAATAATTTAAAGACAAACCACGCTTAACTCTAGATTCAAGTTTGAATAAATAAATAATAGGGGCTGATGTAACCCTAACCCATCCATGGATGATGTACCTGTGTCCATATAGGTATGTAACCCTAACCCATCCTTGGATGATGTACCTGTGTCCATATAGGTATGTAGCCCTAAACCATCCATGGATGATGTACTTGTGTTCATATAGGTATGTAAACCTAACCCATCAATGGATGATGTACCTGTGTCCATATCAGTATGTAACCCACAACCTTTAGACTGTGTTCATAGGTGTACCTGTGTCCATCTAGCTAACCTAATGATGTACCTGTGTCCATCTAGCTAACCTAATGGTGTACCTGTGTCCATCTAGCTAACCTAATGATGTACCTGTGTCCATCTAGCTAACCTAATGATGTACCTGTGTCCATCTAGCTAACCTAATGATGTACCTGTGTCCATCTAGCTAACCTAATGGTGTACCTGTGTCCATCTAGCTAACCTAATGGTGTACCTGTGTCCATTTAGCTAACCTAATGGTGTACCTGTGTCCATCTAGCTAACCTAATGGTGTACCTGTGTCCATCTAGCTAACCTAATGGTGTACCTGTGTCCATCTAGCTAACTTAATGGTGTACCCGTGAGGTCTTAGGTCAGGGTCACAGCCTTTAGACTGTGTTCATAGATGTACCTGTGTCCATCTAGCTAACTTAATGGGGTACCTGTGAGGTCAGGGTCACAGCCTTTAGACTGTGTTCATAGATGTACCTGTGTCTATCTAGCTAACTTAATGGGCTACCTGTGAGGTCTTAGGTCAGGGTCACAGCCTTTAGACTGTGTTCATAGATGTACCTGTGTCCATCTAGCTAACTTAATGGGCTACCTGTGAGGTCTTAGGTCAGGGTCACAGCCTTTAGACTGTGTTCATAGATGTACCTGTGTCCATCTAGCTAACTTAATGGTGTACCTGTGAGGTCTTAGGTCAGGGTCACAGCCTTTAGACTGTGTTCATAGATGTACCTGTGTCCATCTAGCTAACTTAATGGGGTACCTGTGAGGTCTTAGGTCAGGGTCACAGCCTTTAGACTGTGTTCATAGATGTACCTGTGTCCATCTAGCTAACTTAATGGGGTACCTGTGAGGTCTTAGGTCAGGGTCACAGCCTTTAGACTGTGTTCATAGATGTACCTGTGAGGTCTTTGGCCAGGTCAGGGTGGTTCATCAGACAGTGTTCATAGATGTACCTGTGTCCATCTAGCTAACTTAATGGTGTACCTGTGAGGTCTTTGGCCAGGTCAGGGTGGTTCATCAGACAGTGTTCATAGATGTACCTGTGTCCATCTAGCTAACTTAATGGGGTACCTGTGAGGTCTTTGGCCAGGTCAGGGTGGTTCATCAGACAGTGTTCATAGATGTACCTGTGTCCATCTAGCTAACTTAATGGGGTACCTGTGAGGTCTTTGGCCAGGTCAGGGTGGTTCATCAGACAGTGTTCATAGATGTACCTGTGTCCATCTAGCTAACTTAATGGGGTACCTGTGAGGTCTTTGGCCAGGTCAGGGTGGTTCATCAGACAGTGTTCATAGATGTACCTGTGTCCATCTAGCTAACTTAATGGGGTACCTGTGAGGTCTTAGGTCAGGGTCACAGCCTTTAGACTGTGTTCATAGATGTACCTGTGAGGTCTTTGGCCAGGTCAGGGTGGTTCATCAGACAGTGTTCATAGATGTACCTGTGTCCATCTAGCTAACTTAATGGGGTACCTGTGAGGTCTTTGGCCAGGTCAGGGTGGTTCATCAGACAGTGTTCATAGATGTACCTGTGTCCATCTAGCTAACTTAATGGGGTACCTGTGAGGTCTTTGGCCAGGTCAGGGTGGTTCATCAGACAGTGTTCATAGATGTACCTGTGTCCATCTAGCTAACTTAATGGGGTACCTGTGAGGTCTTTGGCCAGGTCAGGGTGGTT
>CM030172.1:3737222-3779722 GCA_017639675.1 Aplochiton taeniatus
AAAATGATTAACACACAAAAAGTGAATTATTTTTCAAACTGCGCATATTATTTGACGTGGCAGGGTTTGATGTTGAAAGCTGGAGCGTACCTTAAGCTTATCTGGCTTATTATTATTATTATTATTATATTTCTTATTATTATTCTTTTTCAAACTGCAAACCTTAAGCTTATCTGGCGAGGTGTAGGGCGCCTCCGGGGCGTATATCCGAAAGATGTCTGCCAGGCAGCAGGCGACCAGCAGACGGACATCCTTTAACAGGAGAGAGGGTTAGGGTTAGGTTAACATCCCTTAGTCTAGCTAGGGAGAGATACAGCAGGCGACCAGCAGACGGACATCCTTTAACAGGAGAGAGGGTTAGGGTTAGGTTAACATCCCTTAGTCTAGCTAGGGAGAGATACAGCAGGCTACCAGCAGACGGACATCCTTTAACAGGAGAGAGGGGAAAAAACAGACAGGTTAACATCCCTTAGTCTAGCTAGGGAGAGATACAGGAGGGTACCAGCGCATGCACGCACGCACGCACGCACGCACGCACGCACGCACGCACGCACGCACGCACGCACGCACGCACGCACGCACGCACGCACAGATTAACATCACTCAGTCTAGCAAGGGAGGGATACAGGAGACTACCCTATTCTCCCTCTGCCTCATTAAAAGTGTCGAAATCGGAGTCGCCCCACCCCCCTCTATGCGAATACCCGCCCAGCCCCCACCCCCTTCTTTGCCGCCGCGCATACTTTTAAACATAGAACCCCACCAATGAACGGGATTGGTTACTTATTTGTGAAGTCAGAAATCTGGCTGGTCTGAACTCGCCCTTTGGTGCACTGCCGTTTCATAGCAGAAATGCTCAGCCATGGCGCTGGCTGCTTATTTTGCTCCTGATATGTCTTGTTGCACATGAAAAACACCACAAGGACATGTTAACAACGTTAACTTGATTTTTACAGGAGGGGGGCTTTAATGTAATGGTTTTTATTTCATATATATATATATATATATATATATATACAGTTTATTTTATAAATAAAAACTAGGGATGTCCTGGTCTAGGTTTTTTGCCCTCCGATCCGATACTTTCATATTCAGTATCTGCCGATACCGAGTACCGATCCAATATTTGTATTTTCCTAGACACCACTGCACAGTGTGTTCTGCAAGTTAGTAAAACCAATTCAATACCACATTAGTATTCCCTATGGAGTTTTACCCCCTCCAAATGGTTTAACCCAGGGACGTCTTTATCGCATCTGATGACATCACAGAACGCCGACACCCGGAACATCTGATGACATCACAGAATGCCGACACCCGGAACATTGACTGCGAAGCATTGCCTGTGTGAATGAACGATTTCAGAAATGTAAACAAAAGGAAAATAAAATGTAGTGCAAACGGAATCGCTGTCTGTCCTATCTGTTGTCCCCTGAGTGCTTTGATGGCATTATGTAACTGCTACGTGGACCCTGTGTGTAACGGAGCTACTGTTTAGCGTTCATTAAGTTGTGACAGTGTGTTTGAGCTGTACGACGCGGCCAGGCTACCGTTAGCACGCATCGGTGAAGGACTAGGCTTAACCACACACAATCACAAGGTCTTATTTTTGTAAAAATTATTATTATTACAAAAATAAAAATAAAAAATACAGCGGACATTTTAGCATTTTGTTTACTACATAACACGTGGCCTACCTCTCTGCCGCAGATTGTGGATGAAAGCCTAGTAGTTTACGACAATTGAATTGCCAAGTATCGGAATTAGCCGACTTAATAAAGCCGACACCGATACGTGAAAGATTTTGATATTGGGCCCGATAATGACGCGCGGTATAGGATCGGGACATCCCGAAGAAAAATATACATACACACATACATACATACATACATACATACGTGTGTGAAATGTAGCAGAATTCCTGGTTCTTATTTTATCCAGACCTCCCAGTCAGGATGCTCTACCACTGGATAACACAGTGCTGTGCCAAATGCTGTCAACACACCTAGGAATTCCCACATTGGTCAAACCTATAATGTGTCGTTCATAAACAGCTGTCTAATAAAAACAAGAAGTTTTAATCATCAAACCTTTTCTTTTTATGAATAAATAATATTAAGTCATGCTGTGATATTGTACAGTATCCTATGAAGGGTGCATTTCTCTGTTGCCGTGGCTACTACCACATATTAAGTGCTGCTTGGCAACTAAAACCCATGAAAGCAGACATAGCCATGGATAAACAACACATTATATATATATATATATATATATATATATATATATATATATATATATATATATATATATATATATATATATATATATATATATATATATATATATATATATATATATATATATATATATATATATATATATATATATATATATATATATATATATATATATATATATATTCCCTGGTCCTCAAACGAGTACACCTCAGCTGGTCGTAGCATTACATTTATTTGACTCCTAAACTAGCTCTTCCTCATCTTTTGTTTACTCCTCTACCCCCTCCCCCTCTATCACTCCGGTTGCTGTGTGTAAAAGGAGAATAGGCAAGCTACATCCGCTTGAAAGGGTGCTTTTTGAAGACTTTAATTTAGAAGCCATTATTTTCCAAATCAACCTCAGGACGGACATTTCCCCCATCTCTGAAATACCTTTTTGTCTAATTCTCTGGCTCTCCATGTTTCCTTTTTATAAAGACAACACTGTGTTTCTGTCTATAGTTTCCTCTCAAAGGTGCAGTATATATATAGTTCTGGTAGCCGTGCCTCCTTGCAAAAACTCTCCTGATTGGTTAGGTTCAGGCAGTCATCCCGAGATTTTGGAAAAGTTGAATGCACAGCCCAGGGCGCTCATATAGAGCGCACCTTCTCTCTGAGCATTTGATTTACTGATATACTCCAAGAGGTATAATTTTAATAAACATTAAAAAAAAAATTATAATAATAATAATTTTTGGCTAGAAAGTCAACCTTACATCCTGCACCTTTAAGGAAGGCTCTTAACATACAAAACTAACGATGGTCAGTATTTTGGCACAAAGAAAACCCTATATTCACCTGGGATAAACTGTGGACCAAGCTCGTCCAGGTACAATTCAGTTAGCTGCGTTCATCACTGGAGCATAACCAGTGTGGGTGAATAATGCACATTTCATTAACCCAGTATAACCAGTACACCCATTAACCCAGTGTAACCAGTACACCCATTAACCCAGTATAACCAGTGTGGGTGAATAATGCACATTTCATTTGGAAATAAATACCACATCCACAGCATTAACCCAGTGTAACCAGTACACCCATTAACCCAGTATAACCAGTGTGGGTGAATAATGCACATTTCATTTGGAAATAAATACCACATCCACAGCATTAACCCAGTGTAACCAGTACACCCATTAACCCAGTATAACCAGTGTGGGTGAATAATGCACATTTCATTTGGAAATAAATACCACATCCACAGCATTAACCCAGTGTAACCAGTACACCCATTAACCCAGTATAACCAGTGTGGGTGAATAATGCACATTTCATTAACCCAGTGTAACCAGTACACCCATTAACCCAGTATAACCAGTACACCCATTAACCCAGTATAACCAGTGTGGGTGAATAATGCACATTTCATTTGGAAATAAATACCACATCCACAGCATTAACCCAGTGTAACCAGTACACCCATTAACCCAGTATAACCAGTGTGGGTGAATAATGCACATTTCATTTGGAAATAAATACCACATCCACAGCATTAACCCAGTGTAACCAGTACACCCATTAACCCAGTATAACCAGTGTGGGTGAATAATGCACATTTCATTTGGAAATAAATACCACATCCACAGCATTAACCCAGTGTAACCAGTACACCCATTAACCCAGTATAACCAGTGTGGGTGAATAATGCACATTTCATTTGGAAATAAATACCACATCCACAGCATTAACCCAGTGTAACCAGTACACCCATTAACCCAGTATAACCAGTACACCCATTAACCCAGTATAACCAGTACACCCATTAACCCAGTATAACCAGTACACCCATTAACCCAGTATAACCAGTGTGGGTGAATAATGCACATTTCATTTGGAAATAAATACCACATCCACACAATATCACAAGCTCCAATGCAATGGAAAACACACTGCCCCGTGTCTAACCATTAAACCCACTGCCCCAGTGAACCCAGTACAACTCGTACAACCATTAAACCCAGTGTAACCAGTACACCCATTAACCCAGTATAGTATATAACCAATACACCCCTTAACCCAGTACGATCAGCACAACCAGTAAACCCAGTGAACCTAGTACGACCAGTAAACCCTGTACAACCAGTAAACCCAGTACACTCATTAAACCCTGGACACCTATAAGCAGTACAGCCATTAAACCCTGGACACCTAGTATAACCAGTGCAGCCATTAAACCCTGGACACCTAGTATAACCAGTACACCCATTAAACCCTGGACACCCCAGTATAACCATTATAACCAGTACCTTGTCTGGGTGCTTGAGGAAAAAGTCTGAGGCCAGATGGAGAGCCAGGTTGAGATAGAGCTCCTTCTCCTCCTCAGAGTCCTGGTCCATATCCATGAAGGTCTTTACCACCATCTAAAAGAGAAGATGGCCAAACAAGTTAGGAAAGTTCCAAATAAAATACTTTTACATGGAATGGAATGGACTTTTTGATGCAAAGGGAAAATTTCATGTGATTTTTTTTTCGCCATAAAAAAATATTAACAAACAAATGTATATTGCAAACCTATGTGATATGTAGATTAGTACTAAAATAATGAGTGCACCTGCTCCACCATTAATAAGGACTGATCTAGCTTCAGTTAGTCTCACTAGACATCCCTCCAAATCTTGCTCTTTCAAACTCAACTGGAGCTCTGGAGTATTTTCCTACAGAATGGGGAGTCGGCACTTTTGGCAGCACTCAATAATAAATGGGCAAAATTTGCAAAAGTGTTGGCTTTATTCAGAGTTATACTCTCTGTCAATGATGTTTGTTTGACCATCACAATAAAATAGTTGGAGAACTAAAGACTGCACACATATATACAATTATTGGAGTGTAATGATGTTGCAGTCTATAATATTACCACCGTGTGTTTATAAAAACTTGCCAGGGCTAATGTCAAGATTATGACGATATACTTGAAACGTCAATGGTTTTGTTATTGCGTTACTAATCCATATCCAGTTTATGCAACGTCAACCGCGTGATAAGTGCCATCTCCCCATTCTCCTCTCCTCTATGGCATTCCAAATTAGAAGGCCTGCATTTGATTGGTACTTATAAATGTCGCTCACTCTTTGGCAAAACCCTCCTCCTTTTAAGACACACCTTCTTCCTGGTTTCCTAAGCAGTAGCTCTGCCCATTTCAATACTTCATTGGTTATTTTTGAATAAGATGTATAGAGAGCTGGAACCGAGGCTAAGGGTCAGTTGTTTTACAAAGGTAATAAAAGCGTCTTCACCTTGAGTCTGCGGACCATCTCCTCCTTGGAGATCTTGTCGGATATTTCCTTCACGCCCGGGGGGTAGGTCACCTTCCCATCCGCGGCCCGAGCCTTGGAGTGAGCCATCCTCTCAGCTCAGCACTGCCTGGAAGACAGTAGAGAACAGTGTAAACAACAGGAATACTGCCTAGAGGACAGTAGAGAACAGTGTAAACTATGGGAATACTGCCTGTAGGACAGTGTAAACTACAGGAATACTGCCTAGAGGACAGTGTAAACTACAGGAATACTGCCTGAAGGACAGTAGAGAACAGTGTAAACTACGGGAATACTGCCTGGAGGACAGTGTAAACTACAGGAATACTGCCTAGAGGACAGTGTAAACTACAGGAATACTGCCTGGAGGACAGTGTAAACTACAGGAATACTGCCTAGAGGACAGTGTAAACTACAGGAATACTGCCTGGAGGACAGTGTAAACTACAGGAATACTGCCTGGAGGACAGTGTAAACTACAGGAATACTGCCTGGAGGACAGTAGAGAACAGTGTAAACTACAGGAATACTGCCTGGAAGACAGTAGAGAACAGTGTAAACAACAGGAATACTGCCTGGAGGGCAGTGTAAACTACAGGAATACTGCCAAGAGGACAGTGTAAACTACAGGAATACTGCCTAGAGGACAGTGTAAACTACAGGAATACTGCCTGGAGGACAGTAGATAAGTGTAAACTACAGGAATACTGCCTAGAGGACAGTAGAGAACAGTGTAAACAACAGGAATACTGCCTGGAGGACAGTGTAAACTACAGGAATACTGCCTAGAGGACAGTGTAAGCTACAGGAATACTGCCTGGAGGACAGTAGATAAGTGTAAACTACAGGAATACTGCCTGGAGGACAGTAGAGAACAGTGTAAACAACAGGAATACTGCCTGGAGGACAGTAGAGAACAGTGTAAACAACAGGAATACTGCCTGGAGGACAGTGTAAACTACAGGAATACTGCCTAGAGGACAGTGTAAGCTACAGGAATACTGCCTGGAGGACAGTAGAGGACAGTGTAAACAACAGGAATACTGCCTGGAGGACAGTAGAGAATAGTGTAAACAACAGGCATACTGCCTGGAGGACAGTAGAGAACAGTGTAAACAACAGGAATACTGCCTGGAGGACAGTACGGAACAGTGTAAACTACAGGAATACTACAGGAGCGCACAGGAGTACACAAGTAAACAACAAGAATATGGCATACAATAACAATATGACCCGATGGCCATCTAATAGAATTAATCTGATGAAGCTGTTTGCTAAGCGCGTAGTTTGCTTCTTTTTCATGTAAATTCATAGTCATTTCGTATCCTGGTGTTGCGCTGGATTTTCTTTTTTGAAATTGTCTATGATTTACCCTGCCCCGGCTTGCACCCAGAAGAGCAGCACTGCTGTGCACAGGGTATTTTTAATTCTTTAAAAAATAACAATATGGCATTAATATCCTTTGAACTCAACGCTGCCTTGACGAGAGAGAACAACATGAAAAGGAACATTATGATAGGAATTGAGTGTCTTCCACTATAATTAATAACGCCTTCTAAACGTCAAGAAACACCGGCCTGAATTCATCACCAGCTTGAGTGCGTTTACTCAACAGCTTCATTTCAGTGATCTGATTGGTCACATGATAGGTTCGTGATGGTCGAGACAGGTAGACAATCCCAGTCTGATAGGCTCATATACCACAAAAAGTGATCAGCAAATATCAACAATCATCATAAAACTGATCTCCTAAACAGACTACCAGTCGAGAAGGAGGGGCCTTAAGGGGCATGAAAGGAGAGAAGGAGAAAGGAAAGAAAGAAGAACTCACTAATCAAGAGAAACTACAAAACATTTCAAACCCCATTAGCCTCGCTGGCCGTGAAGAGAAAACATTTAAAACGGCAACAGCACATGACAACAGAACATCCCCTCACGTCCAATGTCGACTGCAGTCGAATAGAGAGAGAGAAAGAGAGGGAAAAGGAGTGCGTGGAGAGAGTGGCGCGAGAGAGTGGAGAGAGACTAATAGATAGTCTAATAGATAGAGAGTAATAGAGAGAGAAAGAGAGAAGCTACAGTTTCTAATAGTAGATCCCATAGAGATAGAACACTATCTCTAATAGTAGCTCCCATAGATAGGCTTCCAGCACAGAACAATTTCTCTTAAAAAAAAAAAAAAAAGACATTTCTTCATGCATCCATTTTCAAAGCATGTTAAAAAAAACTGAGCATGACTTCAAAAACCACCAGTACCCCCTTTTAAAATGTTAACCCTGGGGTACACACAGCCATGCTATTGCTGTTTCAAAGGCTGAATCAGTGATGAAACAGGGAATACCTTTATACTGTGAGGTACCCTAATGGTTTCTTAAAGGGCTGTGCCTGGGAGGAAACTACCCTCACATCTTAAGATAAGCTAATACCATCTATAAAAGACCACATCCAACATGGAAAGGAAAGAGGCTATTGGTCTATGGAGTAGCCTATCGCTATCTTAGCAGGCTGCACATAGGATGCGAGAAATAAGGGCTATTAGACTGTGAGCTAGCCCAATAATTACATCTTAAAATGCTATTGGCCTGTAAGCTAGCCCAATTATTCAATCTTAAAATGTTATTTGCCTGTATGCTAGTCCAATTATTCAATCTTAAAATGCTGGATTCTAGTGTGGGAGAGGAAAGGGTTATTGGCCTGGGAGCTAGCTAGGCCTGAACGATTAATCTTTTTTCAATCGAAATTGCGATTTGAAACAAGGCTGCAATTTAAGGTAATACGCTATATAGCTCGTCCAACCCAGGGTGAAACGGTCAATGTTTTAAAAACCGCATGCCTTCCTCGTGTGACAGTCATGCTAACCAATCAGAATTGGCAACTCCGTATTGGCTCCGTATAAGCGAGCAATACAATAATCCAATCTTAAAATGCTGAATCCTAGGGTGGGAGAAGGAAGGTTATTGGTCTGTGAGCGAGAGAGAGAGAGAGAGAGAGAGAGACACCGAGACAGACAGACAGAAACAGAGAGAGGGTTAAAGTGTCATCCATATTTGCTGAAAGACATTCACGCTGTGTGTCTGTTTGTCTGTTTCAGTTTTAGCATGTCAGGGTTGACTTGTTCATCTGGGCGTTTACGGTGGATTGTGTGTGTGTGTGTGTGTGTGTGTGTGTGTGTGTGTGCGCGCGCGCAGAGCTCTCAACAAGAACGGGGTTGGACGGGTGATAGTTGCCGCCGCCGCCACAACAACATGATGGGATGTCGTTTGTAAAACAAACCCACCCCGCTCGGGTCATGACCTTAACATCCTCTTAGATATTTACAGATGAGTAACACTGGCAGAAATGCCAGCAGAGGCTTGTTCTATTTCATTCATTTCCACCCATCGTAATCATCGGATTGGTTGGTACGACTTGGGATTTGGGGCAGTTGTAACAGCCGCTGAAACAAATAATGGACAAATGAATTAACAAATAGGAGGACCCCTGTCTGAAGATGAAGGAAACAAAAGTACCTAGCGCCTGCTATCCCATAATTGTTCACGACTGTTGCCCAGCCAGCCTGATGAGTGACTACACTAGCAGAACAGCCCACTCAGGTTGGTGGCTTCTTCTTAAAGCAGTGCTGTATCACTAAAGGCTCCAGGCTAACATTTTACACTTGTGGCAGTGCTGTATCACTAAAGGCTCCAGGCTAACATTTTACACTGGTGGCAGTGCTGTATCACTAAAGGCTCCAGGCTAACATTTTACACTTGTGGCAGTGCTGTATCCCTAAACTTTGTGCAAAAATTCGACGAGACTGGAGTCAAAGAGGATCTTCTTGGGTAAACTTTATTGCAAAATAACAAAGCTTGACGCCGTTTGCCAAAGGTCTGCCGAGCCAGGACACAGCTTATATACCTCTTTTGCCTTACATAACATGTTTTTCTCAGTAGTTCTACCGTATTAGTGGTAAATCATTTTTTATTGACACTTTAGCCAACTGTTATGCTTCTACATGTCCGGTCAACAAAACATTTCTTCATCCACTATCTTATCGGTGCTTCTAGGATTCTCAGAAATTTGCACTGACTCTTTTGGCTTTTAATTGGTAGGGCTTCAAATCATAAATTGAAAAGTTTTGTGTGTTAGTTAATGAAAAGGACAAAGCTGATAATACTGTTAAAAAAATACCATAGCCATCATAGCCATCAAAGAAATGCCGCCAGTGGGTAGTTCAAAGGAGGATAGTAAATAATGAAACAAAATCAGCCAACTGATTGACCTGGGGATAACTTTAGGATTTTTATAATAATAAATAAATAAACAAATAAATAAATAAATAAATACATACAACAACGGAAGTCAAGTGGCAGTAGTGCCACCAATAATATTTTGGGGATGGCACTGAAATGTTACAGTGGCCAAATTGGTGCCAGTCAGAAGCCCTGCATTATGGAGAGATGTGGGTGGTGGTGTTGTAATAGAATGATCAATAGGTCAACAGCCTGTCCTCTGTGACAGACAGACAGACAGACAGACAGACAGACAGACAGACAGACAGACAGACAGACAGACAGACAGACAGACAGACAGACAGACAGACGATTCTAGGTTAGTCTGATGAGGAATACAAAAGGGCAAAATCTCATTGCATTACTGCTAAAACTGGGATTGAGCACAAGAATGTTGGTTCAACTACTACTGCTGGTTAGGTAGGCGAGTTTGATGAGTGAAGATTTTGACCACATTAACATCGAAAAATGCCATGCCACAAAAGTCACGGGAAAATGTTTTGAGCATTTAAAAATCAATATCAAGACAACGGCATCATAATGCAAGACTTGAAATGCCGCCTATTTGAATTGCCGAAATATAACGTCAAGCTAACATATAGATTTGTCGGAATAATGAACACACGCAATTCTGTTTAAATCAAGCTCTTAACGCCTAATTTCTGTTATTTCACATATTAAACCTTAAAAACAATGTGTAAATGAATGAAACAGTTGAAAATAAATTCACAGCATTGCCCGCTATGAAACAGATTTGTTGTAAACGCGGCTTGAGAACTGCGGCGTGCATGTCATAACGTCACTGCTATTTTGAAGCGTCTATCTATTTTATCCTGTCGTAAAGCACACTGACGCAACGAAATAAAAGTGACAGCTCCACCTGAAGAACCTCAGTCGACCAAGGGGTCTTCCACAGATGATTCCACTCAGCAACTTTCAGGGGGCAGCCTTACTCACGAAATCCCTATATAACAACATCGCTAGTTACTGTGCATTGATACTATATTATATATTAATTATGAATGTGAACATTCTATGTATATTTATTTCTAGTAATTTGATAGATTAGATTGTATATCGCTCTATACAAACAACTTTGCTCACAGCAAAACAGCATCTAGAGATTAGACCAGAGTGATACTTTGACTTTGGTTTTTATTTAAAAAAAAAAAAAAAAAATATATATATATAATAATAATCATAATAAACATCTATAAAAAAAGAACCCAACACAACACCTAGAAAAGATTTCAGTGTCACATAAAAGGTAACAGACGATGTCTCCCACAGTCTCTCTCACACACTGCAGGGCAGTCTGCCAAAACACTGCTCTGACCTCTTTTCCACCATCCAGCTGCTGTCAAAGATGAGTCCAATCAGAGCGCACGTCACACAGGAACTCACTGGGCTCTGTCAACCAATCAAAACTCCTGACGGGAGCTCACTGATCTCTAGTTACCAATCAGAACTCTTGACATTGATATCTGAAGGTCTGTCAACTAATCAGAATCCTTGGCAGGTCCTTCTAGAAGCTAGTCTAAACGTTTATGAGCAATTCAATCATCACAATCACCAGACTACAAATAAGAACATTGCAGTTGGGAGCAAAGACATTGACATAATACATCGACAGACCAACAATGTCTGGTGTTTGAAGGGGATATATCTCGATAAACGCTCCTAGACAACACATAAGATTACACATATTGGGTGTCAGGGGTTATGAGAATTCTGACCAATGAAGAGGTTGACCTAGTTTGACCTTTGACTGCGATACCCATGGTTACCGTGGTCGGGGGATGGGCTGTCTGGCTAGACATCAGCTTGGAATGAAAGGCGGAATAGGATGAGTGAGCAGGGGAGCATAGACATACGCAACCAATCACACACACACACACACACACACACACACACACACACACACACACACACACACACACACACACACACACACACACACACACAAAACAAACAGCCAAACCACCCTGAACAAGAATGTGCTATTAAGGGGTGTGGGTGGTTACCAGTAATTTCCATCTCACTTCTGGAGACGATTTTATACAGAACAGAGTCGAGGCAACAACAGAGGACTGAGTGAGAAGAGGGATGAAGATATCTACCTTTACAAACGGCATAGGCTTTTTTTCAGCACCATAATGACAACATCAACATGACATGTTGAATAAAGCTAGCTGGTTATAGGAAAACAAGATAAAGCAAAGCTCACTGACGCATAACGCTCAAGGAATGAACAAGAATGTCAGATCTTCCCCTCACTCTCAAGTCAAACATTATCCAGACATTCGACAAACTAATCACAATCTAGTACAGCAAAGCTGCCATGCCTTGCTAAGATTAAGTCTACATTGGTAAGCGGTAGATGGGTAAAGCTAACTGGATCGATGGAAAGATAAATGCATGGGTTCGGTAGAAAAGCGGCGTTTCTGCTTCAATTAGCGTTCTCGTTTGTAATACAGCCATCGGCACTGTTTTAAACTGCTGAAGTTGGTCTAAAAGTATGATGGCATCATAGTCAATGCATTACAACATGCATAACGTTATATTGTCACTGTGGGCATAATCGACAGGTCATTCGATTATAATCTTTATCGAGCTTGCTAACAAACGTTAGCAACAGTGGCCAAGATCTGCCTTGCCAAACATTACTAATATTATTATATATTATATTAGTCTTTATTATTGTCAAACGCATAGGAAATCACATCAGTATTAGAAATGATTACTTTGTGATCTACATTGCTATAAAGTTATATTAGGAAACTGCTGGGGGGGAGTCTTTTGGATATGCTTGTTGAAATATGAATGGATGCGCGCATTGTTATGGCACAGATTGGACCATGTCAAGGCCACATAGATAGACTGTCTTGTTGTTGTAGCTTGCAGCGCTAGCTTAGCTGGCTATTGCTAGCTTAGTTGGATAGCATTAGCTAGCCCGCATTTTTGTTGACAGATGAGGGGCAAGAAAATGAAACAATGGTTACACATATATTTTTAGATTTCTATTGACTGGCTTTCAAGTTTACTTGACGATTGTACGGAGGCGTAAATACAGCTAGCAAGCTAGATTTCATTAGCTATTCCCGGAGTGGCATTGCACTGCAATTCTGTCACGGCTATCCAGAACAGAGGCAAGGAACGCGGGCAGCGTTTCGCGTCCTGTCTGGAAAGCTTCGGCAGTGTAAGGACAAATTTCTATGCGATATGTGTTTACTGACAATCCTAAATAGAATAAAAAGCATTTACCCCCAAACTGGATATGTTTGTTCGTGCCAAATCCTACCTGATTAGATGAATTGTGTTCAATTGTGTCCTCTTCTGCAGCTCTCTTCCCCCTCCTAGCTTCAAAATGGCGCCAATATGCACAGAACTGCACCAGTGGGCAAAAACACATTAATTGGTGCGTAGCGTCACCTATAGGTACATGGGGTAGCACCAAGTGTTCCCCTGTTGTCTCTTGCAACAAATTACAAGCGATTTAGGACCCAAACTTGAGGGTTCTCTGTTCAGCGAGATAAGTTTGCAACCGGCAGGGTACATACCCCTTGTTTTTCAGCGACAGATCATTTGTGTAGCGTTAGAACAGCCGGATCATGTGATCAGACTCAGATCCAAGTAAATTATGCGGTTTATTTCCGAGCATTCTGCTTTACAAAATTACATTAATTAACAAGCCAAGATAATGTGAGGTTATTACATTAACTATACCTGTATTAATATCAATTGACTATTGAATTCAGTCATGTGCACATTAGCCCTGTGCCCTTAAAGTGATAGTTCAACATTTTGTGAAATAAGATTTGCCCCAACTTACCCCTAGTGAGACTAGATTATTGATGTATAAATGTTTTGTCCGCAAGTCCAGTATTGAGTTAGTTACGTGGTAGTCGTAAAAGTAGCCTAGCGATACCAGTAAGCTTAAGGTAGACGCTAGCATGGCTCCCAAAAGTGAATAAATACTCCTTAATTTTTTTTAATAGCTATATATTCTGTATTCCGCAGGTGTCAAAAAAAGAAAAGAAAAAGCAGGACGTTGTTGCTGAAACAGATAGACGGTTGGAGATATTGCAATGTGAACCTTTGTTTCACCTTGTGTCAGCTAGGTGAGGGACCTAACATCTGAAGTAGATTGGTGACCATAGACATACAGTACATATATATTGACAAAATATCTAACAACGTCTTGCTTTTACATTTTCACATCGACACTTGCGAAATACAGAATATATAACATGTAAATAACACAGCTTTGGATTTTTTCACTTTTGGGAGCCATGCTAGCGGTTACCTCTAGCCTACTGCTATCGCTAGGCTAACTTTACGACTCACACGCAACTAACTCAATACTGGACCTACGGAGATAAAATTGATATCAATCATCTCGTCTGACTAGGGGTGAGTTGGGGCATATCTTATCCCCCGAAATGTTGAACTATCACTTTAAGTATTATCACATTCCCATTTCCTGTTCCCTCACAACTTTCTATCCAGCTATATCTGCACCTAATCAATTGAACCAGGGGACATAGTGGAGTTAATCAGATCTATGCATAATGCACTGGTATTACATTATAAAGCATTTCATATTTGCTGGCTAAATGGAGCCCAAATTGAGTGTATTGCAGATCACTGATACTAATAGTTTGCCCTAGATGAAAAGTTATCATTTAAGACTTGTGTGCTTGAACTCACAGAGAAGGTGAAGAGCAGACCTGGAGCTCTTTATAGGATAGGATTGTGCTTTTCTCTTGAAAACAGAATGACAATTGGGAAAATCTTGTCAGACGTGGACTATGATGGTGATATTGTGTATATATGCATGCAGCCCTAACTATTTTAAAGTCCCTTGATGCAGTTTACCAGTTTGCAGTTTGCTTTTGCTGAAAATATTCTACTGTATCGTAAATATCGTAAAACAAGTTTTTATTATCTGCTTATTTTTTCTTTTTATGTATTTTATTTCATTTATGTTTGTTCAGTTGTTGCAATGATTTATTCTGCCTAAAACAGAGTACTGCTGGAAATGAGACCTAGTCTCAGTCGGTTACCCCTGTATAAATAAAATAATAATAATAATAATAATAAAAAGATAATACCCGGACCTAAGGGTTAAAGCCGTACATCACTCAAAGTGCATAACGCATTACACATTCTCGTGGCTGAACTTCTGCCTCTGCTTTTCTAATTTGCACTTCGTAACGGTTCCTTTGAGGGCGGGGCCAATAAGAAACAGTCAAATGACACTTGACAAACAATCAAATAATTCTTATGTTATTGTTCTAGTTTTACTTGGTTGTACAGTGTGGATTTTGTGTTCATTTTAGTATCTTGGTTTATTTTATTGTATAAACTGCCAGTAGCTGTGCTTTGTCAAAGCACTTTGTAACCTTGTTAAGAAAAATGCTATACAAAGGTGTTATTGTTAACGGATTATTATCTCATAGTGGGCTATAAAGTGCACCAGTTGAAATGATCATGTATTTCCATGTCATGACTATTGTTGTATTGAGTATCATATGTGTTATTACAGTGGCATAATCATCTTAATCATATTCTAAGGATACTAGTAATTTAGCCTAACCACGATAGAGAAGGAGTCACCTAGAGCCCAGGGACCCTTCCTTTCATAAACAAACAAACAGCCTGGTCTTGATTATTTAAATTTTTTTGGTACACAAACACTTGATTTCTCTTTATCCATCAACTGTTTTACTGTCATAATAGCACTTTGTACCATTGCTAAGAAACATGCTATACAGATGACCAACACCGGTAGACATCGTTAATCTTGACAAGTGCCCATTGGTATTCAACACTGTGAACCTAATATCACGGTTGAGACTGACGATTCTTGTTTTTATTCATCAAAACTAGATAAGTGTCTCTTTTATTTTAAAGCACACACTCATTCTAATGATCAGCTCCCATCTTCATTACAGGTCACTGTTTGAGAACTGCACTCTTCTTCACCATCCGTTCAGAATTCTCTCTTTGCTGGGCATCCATTTTCCTTCCAACAGAACAGAGAGGTTCACTAATAGCGAGAAACATAGTGGCCTCTGTAATATTAGATAGATTGCTACAGTACAAGTTGTGTTTATTTTGCTGCCGAACATCTTGTAATTTGCGACCAACAGCTGGGGACCATTGGTTGTTTCTATACAGCCACTTACTCTTGGCCTTGTTGTTGTAAAGGACGTCGAAGATGTTCCTGACAAGCTCGTAATGTCCTTGCATCCCCTCAAGCCTCTGCAGTGTGTATAAGTTGCTGACTGTTTTGCACCGGCTATGAAATGGGATAAACAAACAGCTAGCCTTGGTCTTTTCCTCACAGAGTATAGGATGTGCTGCATCCTACTAGATGAAATGCTGTGCCTGATGAGATACGTTGCAGATAAGTTGTGACCCCTCTAATGAGCAAAACCCCTGTTTTCCCTGTACTACCCAGCAGAGAGAAACTTAAGCTTTAGAGGTCAACAATATGCAATTTGATGATCTCAAAGGTAATCCTAGCAGAAAAGAGTGAAATAGAACAAAATGTGACATTTTGATTGAAATGAGACCTTTCGTGTCAGATGGCTGTCGTTATGCCATACTGTGTGTATGAAACCAGTAAAGTCGCGCCCTGCTTGTTATTAGAAAGAATGCAAGTTTAAGGCACTACCGCATAGGCTTCACTTTTCAGAGCCAGAACTGCACCCTCGTCCAAATCCTAACAGCCGTAGCACACGTTTCTCTTGTGCATCAAACAATCGCTGATTGGTTGGGCAGGGAAGGAAGCAGGAAGCGAAAAGATATCCGGTAATATTTACGGTTGGAAAACACACACAGATCGCTCTCACGGAAAAAAAACGACAAATGTAGTGAAGTCACTATACGTGACCAGTATACTGTCAATGTACATGACGGTCCATATCTGTTTCTTCTACCGCCTTTTCTGTACATTCTAGATTGGTAAATGTGACCCTGCCCCCTAGTGAACCCGCAGAAGCATGTAGACAAGTTACTGTTCGAAAGTCAGTGAATGAGGCACCTAAAGGTTCGCGGATCCACATAAGCATAAACCTTGAGAGAGCGGTGGCGTGCGATGTGAACGGGTTAGGGTTGGGGTTAGGGTTAGGGAACGTCAGAAACACGTCTGTGTGAAAGGGTCCAACGCTGGTACGACCCGTGTCAGAAACACGTCTGTGTGAAAGGGTTAATACACAGGACGACACTACTAAGACCCCAACACACTGCTATCAAGAGGTTAGACTAAGGCCCTTAATAGTTTGCTAACACTAGTACAACCTTTGGGGCTACACTATGATTCACCTGTAGAGTTTATCCAGAGGTTCTTTCGGGAGGTCCTGGAATGTGACGTAATAGTCCCAGAAATAACCCTGCAAGACAATCAGACACACACACACACATACACCAAAAAATACTTTTAATCACGGTTTTCATTTCGAATTTCAAATACTGAGTGGACACAAAATAGCGTCATAAAACAATCTGACCAAAACCAAATAGGCAACAAAGCAAAGTGATCAAAACATTTTCCCAAAAATAAGCAGTTGGCACCGTGCACAGAGATTAAATTATATTTGGTAAACTTTGACGCAGACTTTAGAGAGAAATCAGCTACAGAGCCTTACCATGCGAACATACGGCCACATCTCCCACTTCTCAAGGTTGGTATTGTCAATAATGATGGGGTTGATACCTTTTTCGACAGCCTTTCGAACTGCTCAAAGAGATTTTTATTTGTCATTTGTTTAACCAGCCGAGTCACATGAGATATACATCTCTCTTTCACAAGGGAACCATGGCTCAAAGAGATAACTCACATTCAAGATACATTTAAACACTACTTTACTTTACTTTACACATTTTCACAGAACGTTAAAAATGTTGCAGTTTCTCTCCTCACAGCCATAATGTTACAAAGTAGCAAGAACATTGACAAATAAAAAAATTCCAATACTCTGTTATTTACATTGTGGGAATGTAGCAACAAAGGAAATTATGAAAGCAAGACGTTGTTATTTGAAACAGATAGACGGTTGGAGCTATTGCAATGCGGAACCTTGGTTTCACCATGTGTCTGGCAGGTGAGGGACCTAACATCTGAAGTAGAGTGGTGACCATAGACATACTGTCAATACATTAAATAACAACAACATCTTGCTTTTACATTTTCCTTTCGACACATGTGAAATGCAAAAGATATCACATGTAAATAACACAGCTTAGGAATTTCTTAAAGGGGTATTTGGTCACTTTTGGGAGCCATGCTAGCGGTTACCTCAAGCTTACTATATCGCTAGGCTACTTTTACGACTACCACGTAACTAACTCAACAGTGGACGTATAAACATAAAATTGATATCAGTCATCTCGTCTGACTAGAGGTAAGTTGGGGCATATCTTATTTCCCAACAGGTTGAACTATCACTTTCACATTCATACAGGATTAATAAAGGGTAAAAACAAACTTTAACACTCCAAACCTTAACCTGAATCTTAAGTCGCAAAGTGCAGGAAACAGTCAGAGGTCATGTGAACTATGAAGGCTGATTGCCATGGTAATACTGGCAGTGAGGGTCTGGATCAGAGTGATTTATGCCATAGTTAGTCAAAGATTGCAGAGGAAAAAAAAAACTCTCCTTTTTTTTTTTTCAGCACTAAGAAAACCGTGGAGTCTACGACACAGGAAGTAGTAAACCCTGCAATAAATCCGAAAATATATCTTTAGCACCTGGTGTGTAGGGAAATATTACAACTATTCATTGTGAAATAGAATAGAAATGTTAACCAATGCAAACCTCTTGAGCTATTCCAAATGTGGGCCGCGTCCTGTTTTTCGCGTACATAAAAAAACCTTCCTTTCTTTTTGAAATAGTCATCAGTACTGAAAATTTCTCCTCCCCACGTGTCCTTTATTTCGCTGAGACAAACACAGACAGACAGAAAGTAAAATAGAGAGAACACACAAATATGATCACACATCTTAGTTATTTATGTATCCAATCAGTATCATTACAGAAGTCTATAACAAGCATTCTTGAGTTTTGAAGGTTTGAAAAAATGTATATTACACATTAACATCCTCTAACTTAGCATCTAAGAAGGCAAATCAGAGCAGTCTGTACATTTTTTTTCTTTAAATAAAAAATATTATGAAATAAAAGGCACACATTTTGCATTCTTACTGCATGGTGTTTAATACAACGCAGCCATAAGAATTTATGTAAAAATACTTAACAGATTTTGTTTCAATTACAAGCAATTGGCTATGGACAACTTATTGTTGTGGAATTTTATACTTAATTCTTATGAGAAATAAAGATTTCTAATCATTTGTCTTGGTTTTGTTTTATTATTGAGAATTGAAGCAAAGTACAGTAGATACTGTATCTATATTTTATGCTGGCCAGCAGGACAAAGTTCCTCTTCTTTGCAGGTTGTTTTAAAGTTTGACCAAGACTGAAACTATCCCTGAGAATGAATTCTATCCTTTGCACATTAATGAAAAGCTTGAGGGGAGGAACTAGAGATAGGCCAGTTCCAGATAGTTGCCCTCCGCAGCCAAGCCTCAAGGTCAATATCAATATCAATAGAAGTGGCATTCGTTTTTGGTGACTTTCACGTTTTGTGTTACTCACCCAATGTTTGTGGGTATGGTGGACCCACATTACAGGGGTTTTAAAACAATACAGCCAAAACAATTAATGTAAAACACTTAACAGATGGTGGGAGGAAGATATAGTGAAGGTACACAGCAAATATTTGTCCTTTATTTTGACCAAGTTTACTGGTTTTCACCTACAATTTCCACACTTGTCTAGCCTCGGGTCCAGTGGTCCCCAACACCACATATGTAGGGCGATTGTCTATAATGTGGGACACTTTCTAATATGGGACACCCAAGTTTCAGTGGGTATATGAAGCCAGTCTATGATTGGAAATTTGAGAAATCAATACATTTTCACAGCTTGAGTTAACCCACAGTTTTATTGACTTCCATTTGTTTGAGGAAGACGTGCATTGGAGCTTCGGTGTCCCACATTTGGCAGTGTCCCAAATTACAGACATTCACCCTAATCTAAACGTGCTGGGTTCTTCACAGGAAATGAGCCCGTGCCAATGAGTCAAATCATTCATTGCATCATTTTTCCTTCAGTAAACATTCAAAACGGGTCCCACAGACCCGAACACCAAGCTATCAGGCCGTTTGGCCTCGACACTAGCCAATGTCTCACCACTGTCATTGAAACACAATGATAATTGAAGACAGAAACATCTAAACTATTAAAGATAAAGCATCAGCATTTCAAGACTAATATATGGCATTTTACTGTATTGCATTCCATCATGGCAGAGCCTTTGGTATAGCCTAACTGCTGTCCTCGGTTGGGAGTTTGTTGTGGTATGTTTTCATCAGTCATGTGGTCGGGCAGACACGTGTTGATTTAGTTTTCATTTTGCACACACGCACACAAGCACACACACACACACACACACACACACACACACACACACACACACACACACACACACACACTAGCAAGTCTGTGTTGTGTCTTCAAATGTCCACTAGTAATCAATAACATACAATGAACAAGGAACATAACATGGTACTTTAACCACAAAATATAATCTACTCCATGGTAGACTTTGAAAATACACATACATATATTTAAATGGCACACTAATGTGTTGGGGGCAAATACACAAAACACACTCAAATAGTGGGTCGAAAAAAGTGACATTTCTCGTACGGTTAGTTTGCATATATATTGCTTGCAACTTCAATAGAACAGCGCACCCAGTTTTCTCACATTGGCTAATTGTGAGCCCTATGAGATATGCTATATAAAGGATCAGTTCAATGACGGTCGGTGAATAATCATCACAAGACCAGGGTCTAGACTTTTCAAAAAAGCTCCAAATTCAGTCAGGGAAATAACAATCGCTGGTGTGCCTCGCTGATTTGTGACAGAAACTTTTGAGAACTACCGAGGTAGACTAGCTAGCTAGACTAGCTAGCTAACTAACTATCACTCTTCTTCACTAACCTGCGCTTAGACGAGGCAGTGGCACTTTCACGCTCTGACTCTGAGGCGGCAACACAGCAGGAGATAACTCTTCCTCTTCATCCACCTCCGCTAGCCTCGCCTGCGCCTTGTTGCCTAACTTGCCCTCATCACAAGTTTTCTTTAAAAAAAAGCTTCTTATGTTCATTGTTCACTGAATTAGCTAGCTAGCTTTACTAGTGCTGTAACCCAGTATCATTCTCCGGCTCACACAAAATGCGCACATGTCAAGTAGTGTTAAGTAGATCTGCTAAGTAGAACTTGCGTTTCTGATCAACGATATCAAGTCATGTCATTTATGAGGGCTTTAATGCATGATTGGAATGACAGATGAATAGATCCTGGCCCAATTTTTTTTTTATATATATATATATTTTGTATCATTATTATTTTATAAAAATAAGCTTGGGGCTATTCATAAAACACCCGGGGCTATAGCCCCTGACGCCCAGTCGTAACGACGCCCCTGATTGACACATCAGTAAGGGGTTAAAAAACAGTAGCCTATGCCAGGGACTCAACGTATTTCTTACGCTCTGATAACCTTCGCTTATTGGAAGTTCCTAAGGTGAGAACTGTGATAGGTATGGAGAGCCTTTATGTTCTTTGCGCCTTCAAAATGGAACAGGGCCTTATCACCCTGGGGGAATTAAGAGTTCTCATCAAGGGCCTAGAGGCAGACTCCATTTTTTACTGATTACGCAGGTGTCAAACGCTCCCGTAAAAAAAACATAGTGAAGTTTATTGTTTCTTGTCTACGGATTAGGATCAACGCTATAGCCTACTTTGGTCGGTGACAACTAGCCATGTATTAATAGCTAATCAACTTCGATTGAACAACAGATAGATCTGTAGCCAACGAGAGTAAGTCATAAATCATAAATCATAAAACTCAACTTATTTGGACACAAAGGTACGGAATATGTGCAGTAACTATGAGGAAGAACATAGAAGGAAAGGAAAAAAATACAAAAATGAAATAACATACAACCATATTAGACCACTAACTAGTAGTTTGTAATATATCATATTATAAAAGGATGCAGGGCCTTGCAAAGGGATTCAACCCTTTTGAAAGCTGTCAGATCTATGTTTGACTGCTTTTCAGATGTCCTGATCAATATTTTTTTACAAACTGATTCTCAAAATGAATGTGTGATTTTATGACATGATCCTTACCCATAAAACTAACATCCCTTTCAAATTACAGGTAGGCATATACGTTTTTTACTAAATATTACATCAAATATAGGCCTATATTATGCAAGTATAATCAGTTTGCCAGCTTCGTATGTGTCTTGGATTTTTACAGGACTTGGTTGATTTATATATTATATTATGGTTTTATTGACATTTGTGTTGCTGCCTAGTGCCCAGGTCTCACTTGTTCATTAATCTTAACCTGACTTTCCTGGTTCAATAAAGGTTTGATTAAAAATAAAAAACGCACTCATAAACACAATCAAACAAACATACTTAGAAACAATTCAAAGAGTCTCGTTTCCTGCAATAAAAAAAGGATGATCGAAAATGAAACTATACATTCAAAATGAACACGATACCTGGCCCGCTCTGACTTCAGTGATCCAGGGAGACCTCTGAGAATTATCATGTCATTTGTTCGCTCCAACCTGGCTCTTTTCATTGTTAAAACCAAACTTTGAATCTTCAAAACTATTACCAGTCTGCGAAAGATTTAAAGATGGCAGGATGGAAAGTCGTTAGTCGTTCAACACGCCCTTGTTACCGCCTCCCCCAGCCTAGGATAATTTCTGTCGCAATCTAAGTGTACTTCCATTTGTCTGAAACCCTGAAATGAATCGATACCACAACTTTTTAACCTTTAGTTCGTACTGCAGCTGCCCTCCAAAGTAGGTAAAGTTGCATTCAGAAAGACAATTGGGGCATACTAAATCTTTTTCTGGCATACTAAATAGAATTAGGATTTAATTATAAGAATATTAGGTGATTATTTTTCAATATATTTTGTTCATAATGTACTAGCAAAACAAACACCAAAAAGTAAACTTCAAGAGCCTTTGTATTTTCAATAAGAATTCAAACACTCATTATTTGTCCATATGCTGATCATTATATGAAACAAAAACAGCAGTGGATGCTGGACAGTTTGAAGCATTGAGTGACTCAGTCTCTATAAGTGACAGCCAATGTTACAATAATACCTTCAAGTCATATGGCATATGGCAAGGTATCCAAAAATCTCCATGGCTTTGATGCAGACTGAAATATGGTCGCTTACTGGTGGTTTAGTAGTGGCGATACCGACCTGCAGGTAATTTGAGTCACACAGGATTCAGTGCTGTAAAAAAATGTGCTGCATCAACCAAAATGTGGGTTATGATGTCATTCCAAATACTATCTTATCATATGCGTCATGTACACTCTGTAGAGCCAGGGCCCTTTTCAAGTGATGCTGTTCTGTCAGGGAGGAGTGTGTAATTGGAGGAAGAGGTGTCAATGTGAGAATGTTAACATTAAAATAGCATTTAGACAGTAAATTAAAGCACATTTCCATAGAGGGTATTGGCAGATAGCCATATTTAGTGCCATCCCAATTACGATAAGGGTGGAGTGCTGGTGGGTAGGGGAGGAGGGTCCGGTTTGGGAAAGACCTGGAGAGAGAGAGCTAGCTATCGCCTATATGGTAGAAAAATAACTACGTACAAAAATACAACGAGATTGGAGTAAAGAGGTTCTTCTTTTGGTAGACTTTATTACCAAATAACAAAGCGGGAGGCGCTCCGGGGAGCGTCTCCCGGACCATCCTCGGAACACGACTTATGTACTCTTTTGCTTACACAACACACTTTTGGACATGCCCTTCAGGTGGCTGATCACTCCCTATAAATCGTATTTCATCCATTTGCCACCAATATTTCATTTCCTAGTTTGGCTTGGTCATGCTTTAATTATAATAGTGTTTTTTGTGGGATTTATGAGTGCCAGTTTAATGATCCTTAAGTGACCATTGATCGATCTTCAAGCTTTAGTTTTTGACAATTGATGGATCACCATCCCTTCTTATCAGGTCTGGTTTGTCTCTGGTCATTAAGTGGTCAAGTAAGTGGGTACCCCTTCACACAAGTATGTGTTGGACCTTAAACACTGTCAATTGGTTTATGCTTTCTGAAATACACCTTAAACAATGTTGCAGGGTAATTCTTTAAAATGTGCCATAAGAAGAAATTAATCTGAGGAGTCTGGGTTTGCAGGGTGATTTCAAACCCTATTCAATTAAAATTAGGAGTGGGACTGTTGGACATTTCTTCGTACATGTCTGTTCGTCTATTTATGAGGGGATGGCACGTGGAGTCTTCTTGGCCATTGACCAAGTGAAAATAGTAGTGTTTAAGTTAATAAAACTTCCGCTGACTCTTCAGTGAAACATTCGCTCTATCTGAGACATGTAGTCAACAACTTAACTGAAATACAAGAAAACCATAGAACAATTCTTCTCAAGACACATAACTTAGGTCCCCTTTAAAAAAGCCTTTACAATGGATTGTAGTTGATACACCAAGCGTTTATTTTGTTGATATAGTTGTATAGTAGGCCTAATGGCACAAAAAAACAGCAAACAATTCATATACGCAAATGAAATTTAAAAAGTTAACATTTCAACAATAGTTAGGGTTTATGTGCGCATCTGTGTGTGCGTGCAGGTGAGCAGGGGCGTGTGTGTTGGTGTGTGTGTGTGTGTTTGTGCGTGGATATAAGTGTGTGCATCTGTGTGTGTGTGTGTGTGTGTGTGTGTACATGCATTTGTGCTTGTGTGTGTGTGTGTGTGTGTGTGTGTGTGTATGCATGCATGGGGGTGTTGCAACTAACACAGCCTTTAGGTGAGCAATGCAACGAGATCAAGGACAACACGCAGATTCAGTGAAGAAGACTTCTGCTTGTCTTCACCAGCAGTTCTTCCAAAACTCATGGCGGCTCATCCAAAAGTTACGGCTGTCTTTGTCATACAGGACGTCTCTGAAGTTATTAACTCTCTGATATGTATGCAACCAATTACAGAACTTGGACCATGGGATTGCACGACTGCAACGCCTGTACAGTCATAACACAGTCGTTTATCAGTTAGGATATATGAATTACTTTTTGTTGTCTATTAATTTGGGTACGATTTTTTGCTATATTTACCTGTATAACCTATTGATATTGATGTCGCAGTCTGGAAACCCTTGCGGTACATCTTCAAAGATGATAAAATATCCACGATGATACCCCTTTAAAGGAAAACGTTAACAAAAATGCAATATGATTAGCCCATATGCTTTGTCTTCGCCACCACCTGCGACAATAATGACTCATCCTTATTCAACCCCTTATCAAGAATTGCACTGATACAGACAGTTATTCAGGCAGGGAAGCTGTTCTGAGCTGCTGTCTTTATTACCATTTAGTTTTAACTGTTGTCTTGTTCACAAAGGTATAAGGACAGAAAAGACCACATCAACCCTCTAGCCACACATGTGCAGCATATAGATTTTTTACGTATTTAGATTATGTTATCTTGTATTATATTATATCTAGAAAAGGCCTTCGCCGCTTTGAGAATGACAACTATTGGCTATTTGCAATGCACTGCAGGCCTTTGTAGACGGAACCTTCCAATAAATAATCGCAATAATTGTTTTATTACGAATACATGTCCTGTCCAATATTGTAGTGTTTTCTTACTACAATATTCATGTTTAATCTTTAAGGTTTTCTTACAGTTATAGCATACAACTACATGCAACTTGGAAAATGTATTTCGTGGTTTTACAGGATAATTGTTTACTTTTTATGTTCGGTTCAGTTATGAGTATTGTCAATAGTACACTCCCTATATCAGGAATGAATTTATTTTGTACACATTATCGTCCGTTCTTATATAAATATATATATATATATATATATATATATATATATATATATATATATATATATATATATATATATAAGATTTATATATAATCTAATTTGCGAGTTGAAGATACAACATTGTGAATAACAAACGGAAAATTCTATTCCACTCACCATTCGAACATATGGCCACATATCCCAAAAGTAAATATTAATGTTGTCAATTATGATTGGATTCACACCCAATTCCATTGCCTCAAGAACTGTAAAATACAAGAACAATTATACATATACATATAAATATATATATAGGCCTAAATATAGGCTCATTCCAAATGTACTCACATATCCGATAAAGACAAAACAAAGCGGTTTTACCAAGCTAAATTAGGATTACAAACAAGAAAAGCTGCAGGGTTTTGTACAAAATCTTTAAATGTTTTGTGCTTATTTTTTCATTGACTAAAGGCTATATTTTGCCTTGATGATTATAGGCTATACAGGCATTTTCTTAAAAATGTAGACCGAACCAAACATTTTTGCCATTGTTGCCTTATAATAAATGTATAGGCCTACATTTCAAGCCCCATTTAAGAGCAATAATAGATTGATTAAAATCCACGCAAAATTTCCAGAATAAACTTGGAATTCGAGATTAATGTCGAAATTTCCAGAATAAAGTCAAAATAACATTTCCATAATAAAGGAAATAAATTCGTCACACTCAGAACGCATCGCAGGAAAACAACTAACTATTTACAGTTCCCATTTTGTTTTGCACATTTTGAGAATATCCTTGCATCTGCCAATTGCTCGCTAGTTCACTTTGCACGACTGCAGCAACCTCGTCCACATTTGATTAATTTTTCCTCCTGAACAAATGCAACTTTTGGCACAATATTTTCAAAGTCTGATAGCCTGATGTCTATGTGCTAAAAGCAAGAGCATTTCCGTGTTATTAAATCCCCTTCTAAAGTAGGCTTTCACTAAATCCTCTGCACACATTTCGACGGGACCCAGATGCCATAGGAAGTGTTAGTTCTAGAAAGTTCTGACTTTGTATTCTCGAAAGGTTATTTCGACTTATCGAAATGTTGACATTGAGTTCGGAATTCCGAATTTATTCTCGAAACACAGGGGTAATTAGTATAACAATGTTTTTTCGTGGCCCTCATACTCTTCCGTAAATTTGAGTTGAAGTAGTAGAAAAACAAGTAGGCTACAGCAAACGAATCCACAAACACACACGCACGCACGCACGCACGCACGCACGCACACACACACACACACACACACACACACACACCAATCATCTGTACAAACCATCTTTCCGATTTCGACGATGATTCTCCTTAAAGTACGCTGGGTCATACCCACACTGGGCATTATAGTAGTCTGTGGAGAAAATGTGTTCATTGTTTTCATGGATATTCAATCCGCTCAGAATTTCCCTGTAAATGTAAACAGGGAACGCTTAGTCAATGCAATTAAGGCACAACAATGTCCAACATGTTTAACTAAACAAACAAGCAATTTTAAATACTAGGCCTACAACTAAAAACCAACGATATCGATTCTCATATCGAGGTTCTCGAGGCTGCAGTAGCCTATTACACATGCGACAACGATAGGGCTGGCACACACAGAAAACATCCACATAGCCCGGGCTTACACCTCTTCGTTCGGTCTCAAGCGAAAATAAATGGTTAAAAAAAATACACAACCTTGCACGAGCGGATTTCCCAACTCCGGGCAATCCTCTAAGAATGAACAGCTTTTTGTTGCGTCTGCGTGGCATTCTTCACAGTAAATCTTTCAAGTCCTGTTCAAACTTTTGAAAGTTTAAGCTAGTGATGCTTATCCTGTGTTTACAAGACCCTCCCACCAAACGAGGCATGACGTCCAACACTACCAGGCTATTCGTATCTGAGTCATTGTATCAGCAAACTAGGCTGATAACCGGAGTATATACCAAATGAATGGCGAAGTAGGCCTACATTTTTTAAATTCAATTACAGTAACAAATATTACACAACTCATTATACTCAAAAGCATAAAACATAGGCCCACAGCCAGATTAGATACTACAGAAAAAACATGAAAGCTTATCACAGACAGCCGTGAGTCATACAGCAAGATTTCTGGGTTTGGGGCTACTCAAAATGTTCCCAAATATAGCAGGTCATACGGGAGCTTCTTCCAAACTCAATTTTCACATATGTACTGTCTAGGCCTACTTGTTTTTCATCAAATGTAGTATAGGTATATATGCATATAGGCGATTCCGAACGCTGAACTGATGATTGCTCTGGCGCAAGCAAAACCACAGTTCCACAAGGTAAAAAAAAAAAAAAGCATTACCAGTGAAACGAAAGTAAAAATATCTGTGGGAGTGAGAATGTGGGTGTGGTGGTGGGGAAAAACCTAAAAGGCACACTTGGTTATTTGAGTGACTTACACAAAAAAAAAAATGTCCACAATATACAATGTGCTCAGGCTGCTCACAATTGGTGAAGAAAAACCAGAGCAATAAAGACTATCTGCATCGGGCACTAAAAGTCTTTGTGCAAACAACCTTGATTGAAGTGTTGTTTCCGCACAGACACCGGCAGTATATCCACTGAACCATGACAGAGTCGGGTCGTATAGGCCAGTTCTATTGGAATAGGCTATACCTACAAAAAAACAGGTCAACGGTAAAACAGAAAAAATACGATAACAAAATTATCTCAACAATACAGATGTTATTAGGCCTACAAAAACGCAATAAAAGTATGAGCCATTGGTACAGGAGTCCCAAATATGGACCGACGTCGCACGATGCGATTTTCCAAGGCAAAACCAAAAGTGTAATAAGTTTACTTTCCTACATAGGATATGACAGTGTTTTTCTGACCATTTTAAACTTTGAGGTTCTTGGTTAACTGGTGTAAATGTCTTTCTTTTGCTTAGAGCTTCAGCAATTGACAAGAGTTTTGTGGGGGGTGGGGCATATAAGGCTGGTAGACAGAGGAAGTTTAGAGTTTTTCCCCCCAACCGCCAATATCTATCTATCTCACTCTTCCTAACTATCAGAACAATTCTTTCCATATTACTTTGCTGAGGGGTATATTTCATGTGGCATATCATCAAAATGTACTTAGTACAAGATTGTTAGGATGCATTTTCCAGTGGAGTCTTACATGCATGGAAGGTCACTGCAAGTCAAGCTAGACCAACATAGAAGATTTACGTTCATGTAGGGTGTTGTTGCCCGGCAAGGAGAATGCTGGTGTGCCAGCTGTGTAGAGGACTTGTTTGTCTCCTAGTATATAATGACAAGGAGACAAAGAGAACTTTCTCCTTACTACTTTGTGTCCCTGCCAAACCAACTCTCTGTGTATGAACGGACTGTGCGCTGGGATCAACCCATAGACAGAATATTAGTGGACAAAGTGATCGTGACGTCACCCATTGGTTTGTGGACCACCGTTTTGAAGCCTCGAGTTTGGCATTTTGAATATCGCCATCTTGGTTTCATAGGCCATCGCCATCTTTAAAAAAAAACTGTGGTGACGACATTGACCATACTTGGACGAGAGGGTGGAGCTGGGGAGGAGCGAGGGGTGGAGGCCGTTGTTATGTCTCTATCCCGATTTAGTGTCAATTGTTGTGTATTTTGTATGGGTGCAGGGCTTGGACTGTGTGATTATGTACTAATGCTTCCTTTGTAATTATATTACCCTGCATTAGTTAAAAGACAGGGGTCACATAATGAATGCCAGATGTCCTTGCTGGGTAGGAGGAAACAACCCCCCTGTTAGGATGATCTTTGACCTTACCCAAAAAGGGGACATAAGTATTTAAGAGAGAATCAAGAGGAGATGGGAGCCGGACGCCGTTGAGGAAAGTTAGGAAAACCTGTGCAGGTTTTCAATTGTCTTTGTATGTCAAATAAAGCCACCTTCTCCAAAGCTAAACCCTGACTCTGACTTCTTGCAAATCGGGCCAAATGGTCTTCCTTCCTAACCAGAGGGAATTCACCATACAATGACAAGGTAGCCACGCCCTAAAGCATACCCTGCTTTATTATCTAATTTACATTAAAAGGGACCATCATTTACAAATTGAACTTCATGCTGTATTGAAAAAGACTTGAAACTAGTGATTGAGACCATAAACTCGTAAGGAAAATGTTTACTGATGTAATAAAGTAAGTGAGAAATAGGGTCATTTTCTCATATACTTCCGTACATTCGTAGTTGCTTCTTATACTAGGCAGTCGCCCCCAGGTTTAAGGCACTTCCGCATAGGCTTCACTTTTCAGAGCCGGAACTACACCCTCGGATCAACCATCATAAACCCATCTGTGTTAACCATTCTTGAGCCTCATCATCGTCATTCAGCGATTATATTTCCAATATAATAATCACCCTATCAAATACCAAGCAAGGCATTCGGTGCTTAAAAACTGCACAAATGGAAATGCAGAAATTCCACAAAGCACCATTAAAGCTGGACTATATATATATATATATATATATATATATATATATATATATATATAAATATATATATATATATATATATAGAGAGAGAGAGAGAGAGAGAGAGAGAGAGAGAGAGAGAGAGAGAGAGAGAGAGAGAGAGAGAGAGAGAGAGAGAGAGAGAGGCGAAAACCAGAATGGGAGGGAAAAACTTAAAAAAAAGGGCAATATTGGTGGCCAATGTGTGAAATATGATCTGAGAGAAGTGGTCAGCAATCTGGAGGTCACGTCCAATATGCATTAGTCGTGTTGCGAGGTTTGTTATCTGGCAATAAAGTTTACCAAAGAAGAACCTATTTGACTCGTCTTGTCGTTGTGTTTGTACGAAGTTATTTTGATCTCCATCAGGGGTCACAAAGAAATGACTGATTAAAGACAATTCACAGAGTTTACAATAAAACTACTGTAGGGAGATTAGTGAAGATAAACAATTTAACAGTACATTTTTAGAGATTCTATATGCGATGCGATATTTCCCTATTTAAATAGAAATTCGAAAACAATAATAGTTGACATTATGGACGCTGTCAGTTTATTCATCATTTAAAATGTGCATATAACCGGTCTCAGCTGTTTATGCCAGATTTCGGGTTACATGTGAGGATAACCTTGCTCTTAGTAAATCTTTCTCCCTGCGCATGTGCTAGATTAGGTGTACATTACATACCAATATGATAATTAACCCGCACACCTGAAATCAATTAAAGTCAAATATTTCCAAAATGGTCACCCCGATTGGCAGTTATACAGGGGCTTATAAAACAAAGTGGTGAACCTGCGCCATGTTTATATAGAAGATGGAGGGGATCGTGTTTTCACCCTATACTTTCAATGGCTACCCGGGCTGCAGCCAAATCCTACGTAGCAATCCAAAGACACATGACTGGGTTAAGAAAGGCGGCCTATACGTGACTCCTGAGATTTTAGGTTATATTGATCTCTGCAAGGGATCACAGTTGAAAGCCATTCTATCCCAAGTTAATCCGAATTTCCTCCCTCCTTTTGGTTTTGGTAAGGCAAATAGGCCTACCAAAGAATGTGGCGTCCAGGTTAACGCAAAAGCCGACGCAATCGTTCAGTGCTCTCTGGGGATAAAAACGTTATACTACAGGGAAAGGACTTATTCTACTTATCCTAAGTCGACGCCTATGAGCCCGGTTCCCCTCACACCGGACGGCAAAGCATTACCGAACACGCCAGTTAACAACGTGCGTTTTACACGCCCTCTTGCCATCTACTCTCCGGTGTTTGATCGCCGGTTCCTGTTGAAGTCTGTATTGTCAAACCCTGGTGGCGCACAGCAAGTACGAGAGGACTATGGAAGCGAAAATGATGAACCCGAGGAAGATCAGACAATGGAGGAGGAGACCACACCTGAAAACTGTCGTGAGGATGCAAGAAAATCTCTCCAACCGCGACAGAAGGGCTATAACTTTCAGGTGAGGGCTTATCACTGGCAGTCTACCCCTCTCCTCCACTCCCCAAGTACATTTTAATCATCCGAGGTAAATCCACCATTTTAAACGTGCTTGGTGCATCCCGTCCCTTGTAGTTTCTGGAACAGAGGTATGGCTTCTTCCATTGCAGCAAGTGCAACATCCGGTGGGAGAGTGCCTACGTGTGGTGTATCTCTGGGACCAGCAAGGTAATGCAGGGATCCCTTCACTCAGAGGGTCTCTAGTCATAGGCTGTGTTTGGAATGCATCCTTAACACACTAATGGTTAACTCATAAGACATATCAATACACCTTCTATCTTTAAGGCCTGCCTCCCAAGAGAAAATGTATAACATGAACATCTGTCTATTATATTCAATGATATAGGATACAAAGAGTCCTACTACTGTTGGCATACTGGCATAGCCTTTGCCTTTTTGTCCAGAAAGAATGTGCTAGTAGGCCTATAGGTGTCCAGTTTTAATTAACATAGGCTCCTATTACTTGTTTGAGAACTGGACCTTGTTGGTACATTTCCCTGCTTTAACAAGTTCTGTGTTCGTACAATATTCAAAGACAAAAATTAACAATCTCCCTTGTCTAATCTTCAGGTGTACTTTAAGCAGCTGTGCCGAAAGTGCCAAGTGGGATTCAATCCGTACAGAGTGGAGACTATCCAGTGCCGGGTACGTCCAGGTCACTAGTAGGGGTGGGAACTGTAGTTTACTAGTCGACGAGTCTAAAACTACAAAATCGACTAGTTTTAAATAAAGAACTGTCTATGAACAATGATCCCACAGTAACATTTTGGTACAAGGATTTGTTGATTTAATTTTTTCTTGACAGGCAGGCACAGTTCACACTATTTACTATATGCGCCCCCCCCCTCCACACCCATCTGTATTCCAGCAAATCGGGTCCAATGTCTCTTTATGCCCAAATGTAAAAGTTCTAACAGATATACTCTCACGGTTTATTTGAGTTTGAATGTTGCCGGGGGGGGGGGGGGGTTGCAGTTGATTTGATCACAAAACCAAAGTACGATTGGTTAAATGACTAAAGGTTCCTATGTATAAAGGTTATGTGTAAACGTTCCTATGTATAACCCCTCCTGTGCCAGGAGTGCGCCCAAACGCGCTGCTGCTGTGAGAGGAAGCAGCGCCACATCGACATGACCCGGCCTCACCGCCAGGACCTGTGTGGGCGCTGCAAGGGCAAGAGGCTGTCCTGCGACACCACCTTCAGCTACAAGTACATCGTCTGAGACCCCCCCCCCCCAGCCCACCCCAGGATAGGACCCCTCTTCCAGTCTGAGTGCTTATCACCAGCCCCCGCCCCCCCCCCCCCCCCCCCCCCCCCAAAAAAAAGAGAATCCTAGACATCACTCTTAAAGTACTGGAAGCATACTTGCTTCTGATAACTTCATGGATAAATGTGTGTTCGGGCCACCATTTTGAGTGATAGTTGGCATATTCTCCCATGTCTAGGATCAGCCTGTCCTATGGAACGGCTGGAGATGTTGTAACTGATCAGAAATCAGCCCCTGGGGAAGGGGCATATTCACCCAGTGGTTGATTTGATCGGGCAGCACAGGTTGAAGTTGCCCCTAACAACAAATCAAAGGCTTTTGATTGGCTTGGTCCTAGCCATGGTTTGAAAAGGAGTCACTTCCTGGGTCGGTTGTCGGGGGCAACGTCTGTCAGGCAAAGTACTAGGATTCTACTTCTGCATGTTTTATTCCTTGTCCATGGACTATTCTGTCTACCAAGGTGAAATTGTAAATTGTTTTTTTTTTCTAACTTTACTATCATGAATAAACCTAATGCATCAAATGGTGTGATTATTTTCTTAACGGTGGGTAAGGTTAGTCTGCTGCTCCAGTCTGTATGGGAAAATGTCCCCCTCTTAGAACAAAATGCATGATATACTTTAAGTTCCACACAGACATTTAAGTCATACGTTCCATTCACTAAACACTGCAGTGTCAAACATCTCTCTGAATAGGAACTCGTGTAAGATCAGATTCTTTTTTAGATGTGTTTATTTTGACAGACTGGTACAGAGCATACACTCAATGGTTGTACAATTATTTACAATGTGTAAAAAAACAAAAACAAAACTACACAGTCTTACTCTACAAAGCTGTAAAAATGTGCAATTTCTTATTTGGCATGCACAGAAAATGTAACTCCCTCACTCACATAGAACAAAAACCCAACTTGAGCTTAAACCTACTTATACAAACGTATCTAAGAAAAAATATGAAATCTCTTATATTTCTACCCCACATACAATGCATAAAAAGGGTGCATGCATGGCAGTTAAAATCGCATTGAATTGAAAGAACATGGAACAGATAAAAATATAACGCAGTTGAATTGAGTGTGGGTTGGCAAGATATAAATAGGTTCGATATATTTGTACAGCAACGGTAAAATACAGCTGGAAAGGAAACAAGTAGGGGGAATCACCAAAGGGACGGACATCAGTAGGAAGTGTTTTTTTTTTTTTTAAAACCAGTAGTAGCACAAGAGGTTGGCCATGTTCGGAACCACATACTTAAATATTCTAAACTCAATGAGTACATGCTATATACTCCAACCGAAATCTAGTAAACTACTTTTTACAAAGATTCGCTTACATTGTTAGTAAACTCAACTGGAATATTTCACCAAAACCCAGTTTTTTTTTTGTGTGTGTGTCAAAGCCAGAAGAAAGTTGCCTTGATTTTGGGTTGTGAATCAGCATTGTGTAGCAGTAACATCTCTTGGATACTAAATCTTCCTTGCAAATATAATATGTTATCCTGGAGCATTTTCCATACTCAAATTTTGTGCACTATTGGCATACTGCATGTCACATTTAGTATGTTGAGGAGGCATAGTAGGCAATTCCGAACATAGCCACTGAATGTCAGCCTCTATCAATGCTACAGTATACAATGATAATGTACAGTATGTGTACGTGTCAAAGACTTTTAACATGACAGAGAAAATATAGACAAAACAATTCAGAGTCATAGAATGAAAACAACCTAGAACGAGTCTATATTTGTGTCAATGCTTAACCTTTTTGGCCACTCTGGCTTGAGAGTTCGGTGCTTTGTGAGAAACTTTCTGTATTGAGATTCCTTCTGAATTAAACTCAGATAGCAGCTCCGTCAGTGGGGCAAAGCCTGTGTTGGTTGTGTACATAGCAAAGTGTCCGTCCTGTTGTCATTTTTTTATCCGGTGTCGACAACAAACCTAAATATTTGCAGTGCTTTAAAGATACAAGCAAAACCAGGGTCAAAAACCATTACAGCAGGGAAATGGTAGCTCACAAATCAATGCAGTACAGCTCCTCACACAGTCAGTGGGGGGTTAAGATCCACCTACTACTAGTACTACTACTACTTGTCATACTCAAGAAACGCAGGTGCGTTTGTTTGTTATGCCGGCGAGCAGAATTGAAAGCACATGTGGGGCTTCTCTGATCTTGCCAGCAGGGATTTACTTCAAATCCAACACACCTGTAGAATTTTAGTATGAGTCTTTGGGCGATTCCAAACTTTGCCACCATGTTGAGGGTGTTCTTACTGTTTTCCCTGTTGTGATACAGAGTGAGCTTAGCCAACATGTTGAGTGTGTGTTTACAATCTCGTGATAAAGAGTGTACCGAAGCTGTTCCATGGAGCGGCAATCTGACTCACTGATGCACCACCGGCATGTCTTGGAGTACAAAACAACAGCTGGGTTTAAGAAGAACAACACTGAAATATTACGTTCTGACCTAATTCATATTGCTACGATCAAACAACAGTTGAGGAGGGCTGGAGCAGCCATGGTAACCAAGAGAGACCATGGATCAGTCAGCTCTGTCATGCATTGAACATTTCCAGACACCATCCAAAATAAAAGAAAAAATTAAACGCCACAAACTATTACACATAACACAGACGTTATTCGTCATCTGTAAATCCTTTCATGTTAAAAAACCTGGCATTTTCCTCACATTTTTTTTCCTTCTTCAGTAGTTCAACAATCAGTAGCAAACCTCACCCTTTTCTGGGCCGGTCCATCGCCACGGTAACGAAACGACTTTGTTTAGTGCAATCGATTAAGAGACCCGCCTGGCTCCGCTCCACACTGAAGTTAGGACACGGCCCTTGTACCCTGCGGCCCGGAACACCCTTTTATTTCTCCTCCATCACGGGGATCCTTTAGACACGTCAGCGACGAGCAGCCTGACCCGGGTTCCAGTTCAGTTCCGTTGGGTTGCCGGCGTGAAATTGGAAAGAAAAGACACCTACACACAGGTGAGCGTGGGCTGTGCCACACCCTGGTTTCCCTCACTGTAGCTGGGTGACGTCCTAAGTCCATTACCCTCGTAGGGCAGGTGGTTTGGTTCTAGTGCCCACGTTCAGGGCCGAGGGCTCCTAGTGCCCACGTTCAGGGCCTCAGGGTCCTAGTGCCCACGTTCAGGGCCTCAGGGTCCTAGTGCCCACGTTCAGGGCCTCAGGGTCCTAGTGCCCACGTTCAGGGCCTCGGGGTCCTAGTGCCCACGTTCAGGGCCTCGGGGTCCTAGTGCCCACGTTCAGGGCCTCGGGGTCCTAGTGCCCACGTTCAGGGCCTCGGGGTCCTAGTGCCCACGTTCAGGGCCTCGGGGTCCTAGTGCCCACGTTCAGGGCCTCGGGGTCCTAGTGCCCACGTTCAGGGCCTCGGGGTCCTAGTGCCCACGTTCAGGGCCTCGGGGTCCTAGTGCCCACGTTCAGGGCCTCGGGGTCCTAGTGCCCACGTTCAGGGCCTCGGGGTCCTAGTGCCCACGTTCAGGGCCTCGGGGTCCTAGTGCCCACGTTCAGGGCCTCGGGGTCCTAGTGCCCACGTTCAGGGCTTCAGGCAGGGGGACGGCGGATTCTCCGCTGAACAAGTCAGCAACACCAGTTCAGTTCACCATAGTTCAGTTCCCTTCACTTCTATTACTATCATGTGGAAATATCCCGTGGAAATATCACGTGACAGTCCAGCCCGCGTTCAGGTTTCAGGTCTGAACGTCTGACACTTTGGGCTTCAGGAGCCCCCCAACGTTAAGCAGGGGCTGGGCGGCCTGCCCCACCTTGCCCAGGTAGCGGGAAAGCGGAGTGGGGCCCCCCCTGAGAGGGCAACAGCAACCCCAGCCTCCTGCCACCGCCGCCGCTCCCAGACCCTGGAGGGGAGGAGGAGGGGGTGGAGGTGGAGGAGGCAGGCCCAGAGAAGGGGAAGGAGGGCGGGTTAGGACGGCGCCGTGGCCCGCCCCCGGGATGGAGGTTAGCAATAGGGAGGGGTCTGGATGTCTGTCATGGGGGCGGGGGAAACGGGGGAGGTGGGTACCCTGTGAGGACGTGTGTGTGTCGGGGTGTGTGTGTGAGGACGTGTGTGTGTCGGGGTGTGTGAGTAAAGCGGGCTCGGAGGCCACGGTTGGAAGACAGGACGGCGGGTGGCGGCGATGTGCGTGTAACCGTGGTGATCCGTGAGAGTCCTGACAGCCACCGGAAGAGAAGACGTCGAGAGGAGAAGGGCCAGAATCCTCCACGGTTCTTCCTCGGTCCACCCATGGTTCTGGGTCTAGGGGTGGGTAGGATGGGGGGTAGAGGGCTGACCTGACCCATGGTTCTGGGTCTAGGGCTGGGTAGAAGGCTGACCCACCACTTCTCTCCGGGATGTCAGCCGTGGCTGTAGAGGAGATGGAGGGGATCCAAGGGCACGGGTCATCTGGAAGTAGGGCTGTGTGCGAGGCTGAGCTGGCCCCAGCTGAGAGGGAGGTTTTGGGCCTGACTGCCAAGCCGGTCCATGGAGGGGGAACAGCTCTTCCAGATGTCAAAGTGGAGAGGCCAGAGGTCAGGTCAGCATGGCGGTGGAGTGTGGAGGGGATACAGGAAGGGAACGTGGAGTCAATAGGGGCTGGGTCTAAGAGGGAAGTGTTGCTAGGGGCGGAGGACGTCCAGGCAGAGGGGGTTGGAGTAGTGGTCCAGCCAGGGGCGGTTTCAGCACCTCCAGGGACCGGGGTAGGCTGGGGGGGCTCCTGGTTTAGTCCTGTCAGAGGCTGGTCCCCGAGGTGCTGGAGTCGGGGAGGTAGGTGTTGACCACGCGGTAACCCTGGGCTCGGCGGATCATGTCGCGGATCTCCCCGTTGAGCTCCAGCAGCTTGGAGCAGATCATGCTGGAGAGATAGAACCGAAAACACACAGAAGAAGAGAAAGAGAGAGAAGAGGGAGAGAGAGAGAGAAAGACACTTTAAATATATGCTTTTTCGTTGCATGCCCCGAGAATAAGAAATTCAGAAATGTATAAATGCATGCATAAAGACAACAATTGAACACATTTTGGATAGTTTGATGAATTTAATAAAATGTTTCAACCCGAAACTGGTGAAGAGAATGGCCTTTGTCCCTGAAGGCTGTTCTCTATACTATAGTGATGAACACAGTCTGACATCTAATACCTTCAAACTAAAATTCAGAACATCACTGCAATACAATCACTTATTATCCGCCATTAATCAGAACGTTCATCTTTATGAGGGTGTGAGCTGACCTATAAGGGTCATAGGTTAAAGGTGAGGGTCTGGACTGACCTATAAGGGTCATAGGTTAAAGGTGAGGGTCTGGACTGACCTATAAGGGTCAAAGGTTAAAGGTGAGGGTGTGAGCTGACCTATAAGGTTCAAAGGTTAAAGGTGAGGGTGTGAGCTGACCTATAAGGGTCTAAGGTTAAAGGTGAGGGTGTGAGCTGACCTATAAGGGTCAAAAGGTTAAAGGTGAGGGTGTGAGCTGACCTTAGGTCCTGCCTGGAGCCCACCAGGGCGATAGTTCCTGTCTGACCTAGGGTCTGGTGGCGGAAGTAGGCGTTGAGGAGGGTCTGGACCTCACTCTCTGAACCGCCCCCAAACACACCACAGGGCCACCTCCTCCTGGGGGGGGAGAGAGGGGGAGAAAATTAATTATAGTGCTAAATGTGAAAAATAAAAATAAATAAGTGAACATCAAACCTATTTGTTTGAGGTTCTATTTATTCATAAGTCACGTGCTTGCCTGCAGGAGCTGAAATGTTTTGTGTGATACCAAAACTACAACTCCCATTAACCCCCCCCGCCCCCCAAACACACACACACACTTCTTACCTGCACTCCTGGATGTAGCGGACCGCCTTGGTGAACTCCTGGTTCTTCAGGCACCCCAGAATGGCCTGCACGGCCGCCTCCGAGGAGGGGAAGTTGGGCACGGCCAGGGCAGCAGAGGCCTGGGCGGCGGAGGCCTGGGCAGCAGGGTGGGCAGGGCAGGACGAGTGGCCCTGGAGGTGTGTGTGCTCCAGGTCACTGGCCACAGCAACCTCCGCAGCCTGGAGGCTGGTCTTGAGGTCCGTCAGCTCTCGGGACATGTTAAGGAGCTGGAGGAAGGGAGGGAGGGAGGGAGAGAGAGAGAGATAGAGAGAGGTGGGGGGGTGAGAGAGAGATAGAGAAGGGTTAGGGTGTGTGTGTGTGTGTGTGTGTGTGTGTGGCTGTATGTGTGTGTGTTTGTGTGTTGATGTAGTTTAGAATAAATTGTGTTTGTTTGTATGTGTGTTTGCTTTGTGTTTAAAATATGTTTCTTGTCAACCCGAGCTGTTGTTATCACATAAAACACCAAATCCCATGAATTAAGAGTATCCAAGCATCCAGAGACAGCACTTCCTGGTTTTACCTCTGGAACAGAGCTGATGGCGTGGACCTGACCAATGAGCTTGCAGTAGGACTGGAAGAGGAGGAGCAGCTGAAAGTGAAGCTTGTAGAGACGCTGGCAAAGCTCCAGTTGCTAAGAGACAGGAAAAAGAAGAAGAAGAAGAAAGAGAAGAAGGTAAAGAAGATGAGGGGAAGGGTAATATGTTAAGATAACACACTGTCACATAAAGCAGTGTATTGACATACATTAGACAAACACACACACACACAAACACGCACGCACACACTCACACCTGCAAACAGAATATTCCCTCATCGAATACAGCAGCATCCGCTCATATAGTGGCTAGTCAGTTATGTCTGACAGTGGAAAATTAGAGGTTTTGAAATTGGAATTGGAAGAGGCATAAAAAGAGAACTTACAGCCAGAGACTCCATTTGCTAGGCAGCGAGAGAGGAGTGTTAGGTGAGACCAGAGAGAGACAAGAGAAAGACAGAGAGCATTCATCAGACGCATGCACAACACACCAGCAGCATTCAGTTAGAGCAGGCCTGACTGTTGGGCTGGCTAAGACAAGGCTTTCTTTCCACTGTAATAATCAATGATAATACGTTCTATTTCAGGGCGCCTTTCGAGGTCACCTTATGATGAACAGATCTGCTGTGGGGGGGAATCAAAATCTTCTCCCATTGAAAGTGGTACAGTTCACGATTTATCTTTATTCTTAAGCTAGAAAAGCCAAAGACAAAAAATATATGTTCTAATTGATTCAAAGTAATAGCACTGCCCTTTGGTGTCAGAGTTAATGAATGTTCTAATCTAGTGTGAGCAGAACAGCGGCCATGACGACACAGGATCGAATTACACTGCAGTAATACAACAGCAGCCAACAGATACAAAGGCCTATTGAAAGAATGAGAGAGAGAAAGAGACAGAAAGAAAGACAGAGGGATGAGCAGTAGCCAAGTAAAGAGAAGATGGAGTCAGTCACCGCATCAGTCGAAAAGATAGACAGTCAGTCAAACAGTCAGTCAGCCTGTCTGCCAGTCAAACACACGGGTCAATCACACAGATTCAGTCTGAGAGATTGAAATGTGAAACATACTTTCTGTATCCTTGTGTTGTTCTTGGTAAGCAAATTCTTATTGACTACTAACATGTAATGGAAACACCTTTTAATTATTGGTTAAATGGCTCAGTATTGTTGTTGTATGCTGTAAATCTTCATTGGTTTAGTCATACATTGGATAATTGGATTCCATTCCAATTGTTTATTGAGAATGTTGATTATTAATGTAATGTTTCCTGATCCTTATAGCCAACCTTTCTAGTGGCTGTTCTCTAGTACTACATTCTTTAAGTAAACATTCATGCATGAATATTCCAACTGCCATTTAACATTTTAAAACAAGCTGGGTGGTGTTGCTAAGCAACGCTTTGAGTTTTCCTTCCCCTCACCTTCTCCTCAGAGTCTCCTGGCTGGCAGGTGATGACACCATCGCCGGGGCACCTGGGAAATGTGTCTTTACAGTTTCTTAGCCACTGAAGGGTTTGGCGCAAAAGAAGAAAGAACACAAGTTAGCTCTGTTTTGTTCAGTTAAAGGAATAAACACATAGCTCACCAACAGCTCTTCCTGTTGTGGATCATTATGTATTATTATTATTATTATTATTAATATTAATGTCTCACTGAGACAGCGGCCTCCTCTCTGGTGCTGTAGGTGTCCAGATACTCCTGGAGCTCCAACACACTGAACTTCATCTTCTCCAGGAGACCATAGGACAAGATCTGGACAGAGGACGGATATACCAGTCAACAGATTAGACACACTTTCTCATTATCTGTATATCTATATATCTATATATACAGTATGTAGATATATATATACAGTACCAGTCAATAGATTGGACAAACTTTCCCACTATCTGTATATATACATCCATCACAGTAGGAATATCTAGTCTAGTGCATGTATGTCGTAATGGAGGTCCAGTGACTGTATCAAGCAGCCATCTCTTTCTGTTCTACAGCCTGCCTCCTGTTCTTACGGTGTCGGCGTCAACGTAGAGCGTGGGGCAGTCGGAGCAGGTGGTCAGCATCTCACTGGACTTGACGAACTTTGACCCTATCCCCCTCAGACCCTCTCCTAGGTACGTGGCGGCGTCGCTGGTCAGGGAGCAGAACTTACCCTGGATGTTCTGAGGACGAGAGGGAGGGAGAGAGAGAGAGGGGGGAATTATTGATAGATTGATTGATTGATTGATTGATTTATGATTGGTTGACTGATTGATTGATTGATTGATTGATTGATTACCTGGAACAGCGAGGGGTATACTTGACACACAGTCTACCTTACAGACTAATAATGAATCATTGATTGGTTGATTGATGTATTGATTACCTGGAATAGCTAGGGGTAGACGGTACACACTGTCTAACTTACTGACTCATAATGAAATAAAATGAATGAATTGATTGGTTGATTGATGGATTGATGGATTGCTTAATTGATGTATTGACTGATGGATTGATTGATTGATTGATGTAGTGATTGATTGATTGATGTATTGATTGAGTGATTGATTGATGTATTGGTAGACGTATTGATTGATGTATTGGTAGACGTATTGATTGATGTATTGGTAGACGTATTGATTGATGTATCGGTAGACGTATTGATTGATGTATTGGTAGACGTATTGATTGATGTATCGGTAGACGTATTGATTGATGTATCGGTAGACGTATTGATTGATGTATTGGTAGACGTATTGATTGATGTATTGGTAGACGTATTGATTGATGTATTGGTAGACGTATTGATTGATGTATCGGTAGACGTATTGATTGATGTATCGGTAGACGTATTGATTGATGTATTGGTAGACGTATTGATTGATGTATTGGTAGACGTATTGATTGATGTATTGGTAGACGTATTGATTGATGTATCGGTAGACGTATTGATTGATGTATCGGTAGACGTATTGATTGATGTATCGGTAGACGTATTGATTGATGTATTGCTTGATGTATTGATTGATATATTGGTAGACGTATTGATTGATGTATCGGTAGACGTATTGATTGATG
>CM030172.1:3784722-3787222 GCA_017639675.1 Aplochiton taeniatus
CTGGTTTACCTTGGTTTATTTCACCTGGTTGAACCTGGTTTATTTACCCTGGTTTATTTCACCTGGTTTAAGCTGGTTGATTTAACCTGGCTTATTTAACATGGTTTATTTAACCTGGTTTCACCTGGTTTATTTAACATGGTTTATTTAAAGTGGTTTATTCAACATGGTTTATTTAACCTGGTTAATTTAACATGATTTATTTAACCTGGTTTACCCTGGTTTATTTAACCGAGTTTAACCTGGTTTAACCTGGTTTATTTAACCGAGTTTATTTAACCTGGCTTATTTAATCTGGTTTATTTACCCTGGTTTATTTAACCGTGTTTAACCTGGTTTATTTAACCTGGTTTATTTTACCTAGTTTATTTAACCTTGTTTATTTAGCCTGGTTTATTTAACCGAGTTTAACCTGGTTTAACCTGGTTTATTTAACCTAGTTTATTTAACCTGGTTTAACCTGGTTTATTTAACCTGGTTTATTTAATCTGGTTTATTTACCCTGATTTATTTAACCGAGTTTAACCTGGTTTATTTAACCTGTTTATTTAACATGGTTTACTTAACCTGGTTTATTTAACCTGGTCTACTTAACCTGATTGATTTAACCTGGTTTACTTAACCTGGTTTATTTAACCTGGTTCACTCTTAGTACAGGAACTAATGCCTTCAAAAGTTGAGACATCCCCACCCGAGGTAGAACAGCAGGTTTGCACAACATAACACATAGTTCACACATGGAGCAGAATGTCTTAGGGTGGATAGTCGTACCATTATAGAGCTTTTTCTTATTCCAATATTGTTGTTGTTATTTGTATGGTTATCTGTTTACCATAAATAATTCCTCACAATACTTTCCCCCTGGACAGGAACACATGTCCCCTTGAATAATAAATAAACGAAATAAATCATTTCAATAAATAAACAAAATGAAAAAACGCTGAGCACCACAGGACTGATTTAGAATCATGTCCAGGGAAATACATCTCATCCTCTTTGTCCTGTACTGAGGATGAGCGGGGGTGAAGTTAAAGAAGCACATTCTTAGAAAACTTGCTCGTTACATTTCATAAAGTTAAAAAACAAAACGTTTTGGGAACCACATACATACGGCACTGCTACAGTCTACTGCACGCGCTCAGAGCCACACAGACACAGCACGCTCACAGACTCACCTGTAGCTCCTTGGAGGCAGAGGGGGGGGGGGGGGGGGGGGAGAGAAACACAGAGTTAGAAAGAGAGAGATACAGGCGAGAGAGAGAGACAGGGGGAGACAGAGAGAGATACAGGTGAGAGATACAGGTGAGAGAGACAGGGAGAGACAGAGAGAGAGAGACAGGGAGAGACAGAGCGAGATACAGGTGGGAGAGAGAGAGACAGACAGAGTGAGGCAGGTGGGACTGAGAGAGAGAGAGAGAGAGACAGGTGAGAAAGAGAGAGAGAGAGAGAGAGAGAGAGAGAGAGAGAGAAAGGTGAGAAACATGGAGGAGAAAGACCAGAGAAACAGAAAACAGTTGGAAGCACAGTAAGACTCATGGACTTCAAACAAAAGAGAAAGAATAAAACTATGAAAATAGATAGAGAGGCAGTGATGTGAGGAACACATAGGAAAGAAACAAAGGGAAAACATTCCGAAGAAAACGTTTATATATTTACAGTATGTCATTTAAATAATAATCTAAACCAACGATAGTATTCAGTGAATAAATCTGTGCGGTGCAACCACACCGTAACACACATCTTCACTTTGCTTCACAGTATCTATGACAACAGCGGTTCTGGGTCACCGCGGTAACAGCGTACCTCTCCATTGTTGTTTACCTTTTGCACACTCAAAGCACTTTGTAACATTTGTTCTGAGACGTGTTTTATAAACACAGATGGATAACTATTATTACTTTCATGGTGATTATTATAATTATAATTATTCATATTATGGTTATTATTGTTGTTATTGTTGTGAGAGCGTACCTCTCCATCCTCCAGCTCCACGTCCAGGAAGTCAAAGTCTCGGAACACCCTGAACTGCTGCTCACTGGCCGTGTCATCCAGGGTGTCCTCCCTGGCCCCACCCTCCTCCGACGACACGCCGCTCACCTGGACCTCCATCATCATGTCTAGGTCACCGCACGACGAGAAGATCACCTGGAGAGGCAGGGAGAGGGAGGCCTTATTGGGAGACACACAACACTTTGCCATGGAGAGCATAACGTTCGTCATACAGGGAAGCTTGGTCTCATGGAAACAATATATATGAATCAGACCAGTTAGCTTAGAGGTGACTGACCCTGAGAGGAGGAGGAGGAGGAGGAGGAGGAGGAGGAGGAGGAGAAGGAGGAGCAGGATTAGGAGGGAGGAGGAAAAGGAAGATGAGGAGGAGGAGGATGAGGAAGAGGAGGATAGAGGAGAAGGAGGAGGAGGAGGAGGAAGAGGATGGAGGGGGAAGAGGAGGTGGAGGAAGAGGATGGAAAAGGAGGAGGAGGATGGAGGATGAAAGAGG
>CM030172.1:3789722-3792222 GCA_017639675.1 Aplochiton taeniatus
GTCCCTCCCTAAGTGGTAACAAACCCCCCCCCCCCTAAGTGGTAACAAAGTCCCTCCCTAAGTGGTGACAAAGTCCCCCCCTAAGTGGTAACAAAGTCCCCCCCCCTAAGTGGTAACAAAGTCCCTCCCTAAGTGGTAACAAAGTCCCCCCCCCTAAGTGGTGACAAAGTCCCTCCCTAAGTGGTAACAAAGTCCCTCCCCTAAGTGGTAACAAAGTCCCTCCCCTAAGTGGTAACAAAGTCCCTCCCTAAGTGGTAACAAAGTCCCCCCCTAAGTGGTAACAAAGTCCCTCCCTAAGTGGTAACAAAGTCCCTCCCTAAGTGGTAACAAAGTCCTCCCCTAAGTGGTAACAAAGTCCCTCCCTAAGTGGTAACAAAGTCCCTCCCTAAGTGGTAACAAAGTCCCTCCCTAAGTGGTAACAAAGTCCCCCCCTAAGTGGTGACAAAGTCCCTCCCTAAGTGGTAACAAAGTCCCCCCCCCTAAGTGGTAACAAAGTCCCCCCCCCCTAAGTGGTGACAAAGTCCCTCCCTAAGTGGTAACAAAGTCCCTCCCTAAGTGGTAAGAAAGTCCCTCCCTAAGTGGTAACAAAGTCCCTCCCTAAGTGGTAACAAAGTCCCTCCCCTAAGTGGTAACAAAGTCCCTCCCTAAGTGGTAACAAAGTCCCTCCCTAAGTGGTAACATAGTCCCTCCCTAAGTGGTAACAAAGTCCCCCCCCTAAGTGGTGACAAAGTCCCCCCCCCTAAGCGGTGACAAAGTCCCCCCTAAGTGGTAACAAATTTCCCCCCCCCTAAGTGGTAACAAAGTCCCTCCCTAAGTGGTAACAAAGTCCCTCCCTAAGTGGTAACAAAGTCGTCCCCCCCCCCCCCCCCCTTAGTGGTAACAAAGTCCCCCCCCCTTAGTGGTAACAAAGTCCCTCCTAAGTGCTGACAAAGTCCCCCCTGGTGTATATTTGGGGAACCCCAGTCGTACCTGTGCTATCCTCTCGGCACTCTCCTTACAGAACTGAGAAGGGTGTCCAAAGTGCTGGACCAGGTGCGGTAGCAGACACAGCACGTTCAGAGGGAAGCCTGGTGGACACACACACAGCCACAACACACACACACTCAGAACCAACGCACGGACATCTCAGCACAATGAAATAAAATGTTTCTTCCAATTTGTTGGAAGAAAACCTGGTACTAGCATAGTATAAATGTAGGAAGAACACAATAAAAGACAACAATACATTTGTCTATATACAATACAAAGGTCAATAAAGTTAAAATGAATGTAAAAGAAAAAAACGTAACTTTTTTTTTTATTAGGCAACGAGTAAGACACCCTTACACAGTGCACACTCTGACATGAAATCAGTTTGACTAAAAGTTCAAAGGTCACCTATGGCCTGCGAGGTGTCGACGACGGGTACACGGGACACGGGGGTGAGCTGGCAGAACAGCTGCAGCGTGAGGTCAGAGGTCGTCTGGGAGGTGAAGCCCTTCAGGAGGAGCTGCTGGAGGCCAGAGAACCCGCTCCACCTCAGCTGAGCCTGCAGCTTCTCCAGACGCTCACGGTTCTCCGCCCGGTCCAGGGGCACCTGGGAAATGGAGTTCACAAAGAAAGGGTTGAAGGTGGTGTGATGATGTTTTTCTTGTTCTTGTTTCGATTGACCAAAAAACTCAATAAGGTCATGTGTTTTCTCGTTGAGTTTTATGTCAAATTTTGTTTTGCGTGCATAAAAATAGTTTGTTGTTTTATTTATTATTTATTTATCCATTATGTATGTCTATAATACTAGTCCCAGTTAATAAATACACAGATTCATATTTCATTATAATCACTGGTATCTCAAACATAATATGGCCTACCTTTGAAAGAAGCTTGTGTACAAGGCGTAGCGACATCTGGTATTCAAACTCAAAGTCCGACTCCATGAGTGACACCGCTACCCAGAAGACAGTGGCCAATATGGAGGAAGGATGGGACACGTGGGCGGGATCAGACAGCACACTGGGGTCGATGCGATTGGTCGACGACGTGCAGGAGCCCGGGGTCCGTCCGGGACGCACAAGGCCGTGATTGGCGCAGGCCTATATGACATCAGAAAGGAGGAAAAAACTTGGGTTGGTAATGACTTTGAGAGAATTTTTTATTTTAATAATTTTTTTACAGTAAATACACAAAATTATACTTTAAATTATTGTTTAGGAATTGTCACTAATTACAAAGATTAAACTAGACAAAAGCAAAAATAATAATAATAATCTATCTATATATCTATCTATATATAATCTATATATTTATTAATATATGATATAACAAATATTATAATTAAGTATATAAAACCTGTCTTCCTGACCTGTATGATGAATACAAATAAATATATATATAAATATATGTTAAAAGTATTATATTTAAGTAAATAAAGTGAAGTGAATAAAAATAAAGATACATGTTCTTATATATATACACATATATATATATATATATATATATATATATATATATATAGAGAGAGAAA
>CM030172.1:3807222-3822222 GCA_017639675.1 Aplochiton taeniatus
GTGTCACCTATCACTGATGACTCCAGCGTCGGCCAGCAGTTCAAAGATCCGTAGCAGCTGCAGTCGGAGCAGATCTCTCCTCTCACGACGCTTCTTATTCTACACACACACACACACACACACACACACACACACACACACACACACACACACACACACACACACACACACATAAAGGTTGCATTTACCAAGAGGAACACATAATGCAAATTATTGTAATACATTTCATTTTTGAAAAGCACATTACAACATTACAAAGCACAACATTAAAGCCACATTCAAGTAAAAAGATTATAACAAATGTAGCATAGTGTGTGGGTGTGTGTGTGTGAATGTGTGTGTGTGTGTGTGTATTTTTATGTATGTTTGTGCGGTTGTGCCTAGTTGCGTGTGTGTGTTTGTCTGCATGGTTGTGCAGATGTGGTAGTGTGTGTGTGTGTGTGTGTGTGCCTGCGTTTGGGTGTGTGTGCGGGCATATCTTACCTCAGGTCTGCGTTCCAGGGCCTCCTTCATCAGAGGGTGAAGCTCCTCCACTAGCTCCCTGTCAACACACACACACACACACACACAGACACACACACATAGACACAAATAAAAGGACATTGTTTATTTCATAACATTCCAGTTAAACAAAGAACATAGATCCATCCCTCCTCCCCTCCATCCCTCCTCCCTACCTCCCCTCCCCTCCTCTCTACCAGAGAGAGAGAGAGAAAGAGAGTGTATGTGTGTGTGTGTGTGTTTCTACCTGAACACCAGGGCGTTGGTGCGTCCCAGGCCCAGCACCAGTGACTCTGTGATCTCCAGACTCTCTGCTCTCATCAGAGGCACCAGCTGCTTCAGGAGCCAGGCTACGGACGGGGTGCCAATCACCTGATCAACAACACACACACACACACACACACACACACACACACACACACACACACACACACACACACACACACACAAAATATCAATACAACACACACATTATCAATACAACCTCAGTCACCTGATCAATAGAAAACATACACACACACACACACACACACACACACACACACACACACACACACACACACAGACATATTATCAATACAGCACACACATTATCAGTACAACACACACATTATCAATACAACCTCAGTCACCTGATCAATAGAAAACACACACACACACACACACACACACACATATTATCAATACAACACACACATTATCAGTACAACACACACATTATCAATACAACCTCAGTCACCTGATCAATAGAAAACACACACACACACACACACACACACACACACACAGGGTCAGGCTCCTGACCTTGCTGTCGTAGGTGACACTGCCGTCGGGCGTGGTGGCGGTGATCTCGGGCGTGGATGCCCTGAGGTGCCCGGGGGACATGATGCTGGGCTTGGCCACGCCCAGACACAGGATCAGGTAGTTCCTCCAGAGGGGGACGTAGCTGTCACTGGAGCCCGCCGCACTGCTGGTCCTCTTAGCGTTCACGGGGCTGCTGCAGGGGGCCGCCACACACACACAAACACACATACACAGACACACACACACACACACACACACACACACACACACACACACACACACACACACACACATACACACACACACACAGCAACAGAAACACACACAGACAGACACGTGGACACACACACACAAACACACACACACACACAGCAACAGAAACACACACAGACAGACACGTGGACACACACACACACACACACACGTGAGACGGTTAACAAGCAGGTTATGTGTGCTTATTTGAAATCAAAGATCAAAGCGTGATTGGTAGTGATTGTAAGGACACTTAAGGTTCCATTTTATTCTCACTCTCAATCTCTACTCACTCCCCATCTTTCTTTTCCCCTTCAGCCTCTTCATCTCTCTCTCTCTCTCTCTCTCTCTCTCTCTCTCTCTCTCTCTCTCTCTCTCTCTCTCCCTCTCTCTCTCACTCCATGTCTCTCTCTCTCTCCCCCTCTCTCTCTCTCACTGTCTCTCTCTCTCTCTCTCCCTCCATCTCTCCATCCTCACTTTACCTCTCAATCTATCATTCTTTTTTTCTCTCCCTCCCTCCCCTCCCCTTCCCTCATCCCCCCCCCCCCCCCCCAGTGCGTGGTCTCCGTACTTGGGGTCCACGAGGGGCATCAGCAGCTGCAGCCTGGTGAAGGTGTAGGGCCAGGCGTACCCCAGGGCAGTGGGGCAGAGTTTGGGCAGGTGCTCCTGGCGGAGGAAGCTGTGCAGGCAGAGCACCCAGGGGTCCCGGACGCACTGGGAGAACACCCACACGTGGCTGGGGGACTTGACGTCGTAGGGGCTGCTGACCAGCCGGGCCGTCCACTCCACCAGCCACTGGAGGTCCACGGCGTGGCTGTGAGGCAGGGTGGCCTGGAGGGGGGAGAGGGTAGGGGGGGGGGGGGGGGGGGTGGAGGACACAAAGGGGAGGACAGAGAGGGGGTGAGGGGGGTGAGGGGGGGTGGATGGAGAGGGTGGACAGGGGTGAGGGGGGAATTATCAACGGCTCCTAGATCAAATGAATAACATTCTAATTATAGGCCCTGTATTAGTCATGTTATGTATCGTCATGTTATGTATTAGTCATGTTATGTATTGGTCATGTTATGTATTGGTCATGTTATGTATTGTCATGTTATGTATTATTCATGTTATGTATTGGTCATGTTATGTATTAGTCATGTTATGTATTGTCATGTTATGTATTGGTCATGTTATGTATTGGTCATGTTATGTAATGTCATGTTATGTATTAGTCATGTTATGTATTGGTCATGTTATGTATTGTCATGTTATGTATTAGTCATGTTATGTATTAGTCATGTTATATATTGGTCATGTTATGTATTGTCATGTTATGTATTAGTCATGTTATGTATTGGTCATGTTATGTATTGTCATGTTATGTATTAGTCATGTTATGTATTGGTCATGTTATGTATTGGTCATGTTATGTATTGTCATGTTATGTATTGGTCATGTTATGTATTGTCATGTTATGTTTTCCATCAGGAGCTCTCCTTTAATAGTGGCCGCGAGGTCTATAGACCATTTAGAATTCACGCCCCACCTCCACCCCAGCTTCCACCTACTCTGGGTCTGTTGTTCAGTATCTGTCAGGGGGAATCTGTAGATATCTGCTCCCCACCCATGGTTTCACTGATCGTTGGAACATGACCTTAGGTGGGGAAGTCATTCAGAACACCAGCCCCTTGATGCCAACGTTCAATGTATTACCATGTTTTTGTAATAAACACTTTAAACTATCCGAAGTTGTCCTGACTGAAATGTTATTATTGATGAAACACTCATGCCAGGACAACTGTTTATCTGGACAGCCATTACACTGACTGGTATATATTGAAGTGATTTAAATGAATTTTTACCTCACATATATTTACAAACGAAAATGTAGACATTATACGTCAAAAGTGTGCTACTGAAAAATACCAAACCCTTACTGTTGGAGCCAAAAAGCCTAACGTTTAACCCTGGAAGTTTCCCAGTGCTGGGACGAACTGTCCAAGTTGATGTCCATCCGAGTGGATACTTTCCTAAACTAAAACTTGAAGACTCCTCCTAAAAGGTGAGATTCATCCCAGTCGTTTTTGTAATACACAGTGAAGCCACTCACCTCTCTGAAGCGCAAGCTATGTCTGTATGGCTGACTTGTGAGTATTCCAGACGCGCACATTTTGAATTCCCCCCCCCCCCCCCCCCGCCTAAGTTGACGTGCGTCCCTCTTACCGAGTCGCTGCGTGCCACGTGGACGAAGCTCTCCATGACGACGGGGCTCAGCTGGTCCATGACCTCGATCAGGGGCCTGTCATCGTCGTCGGCGTGGCCCAGGGCGCTGAACAGGCAGCGGACCTCCCTCAGCACACCCACCGCCAGCTTCCTGGTGCTGGTCTGGCAGGAGCAGAGGAGGAGCAGGGCCAGGCCCTCCACGGCGTGGAGCACGGAGCAGTGGGGGCTACGCTCTGGGGGGAGGCGGGGGCTGGACTGGAGGGGGAGGAGAAGGGAGGAGGAGGGGGAGGAGGAGGAGGAGGAGGAGGAGAAGGAGGAGGAGAAAGGAGAGGACGAGGAGGAGGAAGAGGAGGGAGGAGAAGGAGGAAGAAGAGGAGGAGGAGGAGGAGGAAGAGGGGAAGGAAGAGGAGGAAGAAGAGGAGGAATAGGGGGAGGAGGAGGAGGAAGAAGAGGAGGAAGAAGAGGAGGAAGAGGGGAAGGAAGAGGAGGAGGAGGAGGAAGGAGGAGGAGGAATAGGGGGAGGAGGAATAGGGGGAGGAGGAAGAGGAAGGAGAGGAGGCAGAGGTAGGATAAGAGGAAGAGGAGGAGGAAGAAGAGAAGGAGGAGGAGGAAGAAGAGAGGAAGACGAGAAAGAGGAGGAGTCAGAGGAGGAGGAAATGAAAGACAAAGGAGAGGAGAAAGCGGGAAGAGGAAGAAAACAGGAAGAAAAGAAGATGAAAGACAACGAGAGGAGAAGATGGTGATTTAATCCGTCCCCTTGGCAACGGGACCATTAGCCCCAGTATAAGTGAATGGTATTGGTTTGGTGTGACTATCCTGGTCAAAGTCTCTCTCATTGTAAACATTCTAAGTCTCCAGTGGGCTTCCAGTATGCCCTGTCTCTCTACTCATCCTAACTGTAAGAAGATAACTACCTAATCTAGTGGTCCCGTTGGAACTAAGTGTCCCTTCTACTCTACTCTAACTCTAAGTGTTCCCCGTACCGCTGTCTCTTCTAGTCTACTCTAGCTCTAAGGTAAGTTTTCCCCGTACCTCCATCTCTTCTACTCGACCCTAGCTCTAGCTCAGTGTCTCTTCTACTCTACCCTAGCTCTAGCCCAGTGGCTCTTCTACTCTACCCTAGCTCTAGGTCAGTGGCTCTCCATACGTTTGTCTCGTCTACTGGACCCTAGCTCTAGTTCAGTGTCTCGTCTACTCTACCATAGCTCTGGTTCAGTGTCTCGTCTACTCTACCCTAGCTCTAGGTCAGTGTCTCTTCCACTCTACCCTAGCTTTAGGTCAGTGTCTGTTCCACTCTACCCTAGTTCTAGGTCGGTGTCTCTCCGTACCTCTGTCTCTTCTACTGTACCCTAGCTCTAGGTCGGTGTCTCTTCTACTGTACCCTAGCTCTAGGTCGGTGTCTCTTCTACTCTACCCTAGCTCTAGGTCGGTGTCTCTCCGTACCTCTGTCTCTTCTACTGTATCCTAGCTCTAGGTCGGTGTCTCTCCGTACCTGTCTCTTCTACTGTACCATAGCTCTAGGTCGGTGTCTCTTCTACTGTACCCTAGCTCTAGGTCGGTGTCTCTCCGTACCTCTGTCTCTTCTACTGTATCCTAGCTCTAGGTCGGTGTCTCTCCGTACCTGTCTCTTCTACTGTACCATAGCTCTAGGTCGGTGTCTCTTCTACTGTACCCTAGCTCTAGGTCGGTGTCTCTTCTACTGTACCATAGCTCTAGGTCGGTGTCTCTTCTACTGTATCCTAGCTCTAGGTCGGTGTCTCTCCGTACCTCTGTCTCTTCTACTGTACCCTAGCTCTAGGTTGGTGTCTCTCCGTACCTGTCTCTTCTACTGTACCATAGCTCTAGGTCGGTGTCTCTTCTACTGTACCATAGCTCTAGGTCGGTGTCTCTTCTACTCTACCCTAGCTCTAGGTCGGTGTCTCTTCTACTGTACCCTAGCTCTAGGTCGGTGTCTCTTCTACTGTATCCTAGCTCTAGGTCGGTGTCTCTTCTACTGTACCCTAGCTCTAAGTCGGTGTCTCTCCGTACCTGTCTCTTCTACTGTACCATAGCTCTAGGTCGGTGTCTCTTCTACTGTATCCTAGCTCTAGGTCGGTGTCTCTTCTACTGTACCCTAGCTCTAGGTCGGTGTCTCTTCTACTGTATCCTAGCTCTAGGTCGGTGTCTCTTCTACTGTACCATAGCTCTAGGTCGGTGTCTCTTCTACTGTACCCTAGCTCTAGGTCGGTGTCTCTTCTACTGTACCCTAGCTCTAGGTCGGTGTCTCTTCTACTGTATCCTAGCTCTAGGTCGGTGTCTCTCCGTACCTGTCTCTTCTACTGTACCATAGCTCTAGGTCGGTGTCTCTTCTACTGTATCCTAGCTCTAGGTCGGTGTCTCTCCGTACCTCTGTCTCTTCTACTGTACCCTAGCTCTAGGTCGGTGTCTCTCCGTACCTGTCTCTTCTACTGTACCATAGCTCTAGGTCGGTGTCTCTTCTACTGTACCATAGCTCTAGGTCGGTGTCTCTTCTACTCTACCCTAGCTCTAGGTCGGTGTCTCTTCTACTGTACCCTAGCTCTAGGTCGGTGTCTCTTCTACTGTATCCTAGCTCTAGGTCGGTGTCTCTTCTACTGTACCATAGCTCTAGGTCGGTGTCTCTTCTACTGTACCCTAGCTCTAGGTCGGTGTCTCTTCTACTGTACCCTAGCTCTAGGTCGGTGTCTCTTCTACTGTATCCTAGCTCTAGGTCGGTGTCTCTCCGTACCTGTCTCTTCTACTGTACCATAGCTCTAGGTCGGTGTCTCTTCTACTGTATCCTAGCTCTAGGTCGGTGTCTCTCCGTACCTCTGTCTCTTCTACTGTACCCTAGCTCTAGGTCGGTGTCTCTCCGTACCTGTCTCTTCTACTGTACCATAGCTCTAGGTCGGTGTCTCTTCTACTGTACCATAGCTCTAGGTCGGTGTCTCTTCTACTGTACCCTAGCTCTAGGTCGGTGTCTCTCCGTACCTCGGCCGTGCCGCGTCCCTTCCCTTGCTGCTGTAGGGAGAGTCTCCACTGGGTGAGCAGCTGGAGCAGGAGCCTGACCGAGGTGTCCTGGAGCCCCTGGTGGGTGTCCTGCACCTGGGGGGCACACACACACGCACAGAGAAACACAAACACAACCACACAAACACACACACACACACACACACCAACACACACAGACACAACCACACAAACACACACAGACACACACAAACACAACCAAACAACCACACAAACACACACACACACACATACACACACACACAAACACAAACACACACAGACACAACCACACGCCCACACACAGACACACACAAAAAAAAAACGTTACTTTCCGGTTTATTTTATGTATTAATTTCTTTGGCTTTGACATCCATGATCCAGAATCAAAATAATAATAAATAAAAAATTGAAAGAGAAGGTTCCATATGTATATCTGGTGGTCGTCCAGTGAATAATACACTATCTGATGTCTCTGATAGAACCTTTACCTCTCGAAGCAGGAAGTGGATGTACCCAAACAAAACGTCTTCCCTCCAATCAGAGAAGTCTAGCAGCAGGCTCTGCAGGGAATTCTGGGAAATGAGGCGGAGTTCGTCATCCATGTGGACTGTTAGTCTGTGAGCGGGAAAAAATAACCAATTCATTTACACTCTTAACAAGCTCTCAAAAACTGAAAAGGGTTTTACATTTTGGTGGTATTGTAGCATTATTTAGCAACACTGAAATTAGTAACCATTCTTCAACTAATTAAAGAGACAATTAATAGAGCATATTAAATGCATTAAATTATAATCTAATGATCACACACACACGATAAATGTATAGTAAGTATAGTAAGTATAATCTAATAATCACAAACACACTTTAATGTATTAAAGTATAATCTAATAATCACACAGACACACTTGTATTAATTAATGAATATATTAAAGTATGATAACTGACTGAGAGCATATTCAATATATTAAAGTATAATCTAATAATCACAGACACACTTTTATGTATTAAAGTGTGATAACTGACTGTGAGAGCATATTCAATATATTAAAGTATAATCTAATAATCACAGACACACTTTTATGTATTAAAGTGTGATAACTGACCGTGAGAGCATATTCAATATATTAAAGTATAATCTAATATAGTATAATAGATTATGATATTATTATATTATTGATATTATTAAGGTCTAATCTAATATAGTATAATAGATTATGATATTATTATATTATTGACATTATTAAAGTCTAATCTAATATAGAATAATAGATTATGATATTATTATATTATTGATATTATTAAAGTCTAATCTAATATAGTATAATAGATTATGATATTATTATATTATTGATATTATTAAAGTCTAATCTAATATAGTATAATAGATTATGATATTCTTATATTATTGACATTATTAAAGTATAATAACTGACCGTGAGAGCAGGTCTACCAGCTCGGGCTTAGACATGCCGTCTGGAAGGATCCGAGGCACGGCCGCCACACAGGTCCTGAAGAGGTCAATCTTAGGCTTCCTCTCCCCTCTGACACACAGAGAGGGAGAGAGGGAGAGGGGGAGAGGGGTAGAGAGGGAGAGAGAGAGAGAGAGAGAGAGAGAGAGAGAGAGAGAGAGAGAGAGAGAGAGAGAGATGGAATTGGAAATGGATTACACTTAGGCCAAACTCATTCAAAAACATATATTAAGAGTGTTAGCCATCATGGAATGGTCGTACAACATGGATCACATGACATGCAACACATTATGTTACATATGTGATCATGAGGTTTTAATGCTGTGGCGTGTTACATACATGATATCGTGTATGTAATGCAGTGATGCTGTATGTTACATGTGTGATATCTTGTGTGTAATGCTGTTTTGTGGTTTGTATACGTGATCATGAGGTTTAATGCTGTGGCGTGTTACATACATGATATCATGTATGTAATGCAGTGATGTTTTGTGGTTTGTATACGTGATCATGAGGTTTTAACGCAGTATTGTGGCGTGTTAAAGGTGGCGTGTGTAATGGAAATGATCAGGTTTATGCAGAAAACGACCCATTCAAGGAGGTGACAATCCATGCAATAATCAAAGTACAATTTAATGAATGACTACAGAGTGCTGGTCTGTACACAGAGAAATTACTACAGTGAGTTCACTCCAACAACATAGTAAATTCTGATTGGTTAAGGTGGAAACGAGTGTATCGGTCTAAACTAAACAAATCATTCCATTGGTCAATGGGAACACGTGTTACCTCCCAGTATTGTAAAGGACACGTATGCCAACTGCCATTGTGATGACTACAAACAGACAACACTAGCCTTCAGTGTCTCAGAGAGGCCCATGTTATCTCTTTGGTGCTCTGGCCTTCACTCTGACCCTTCCCTCCCATCTGAACAACAGCTCAGACTTTAACATCCAACAGGATGCCCACACGTGGCCATTACATGTGTTCCAGGCGTGTTCCAGGCGTGTTACATACGTGATCATGTCCTCTGGTTCCTTGTTGAGCATCTGTACGTTGGTGAGCATCATGCAGCGGCCCACCTCTTTGTCCAGGTGTCTCAGGACGCTGTCCAAGGCCTTACGTACCTGGGAGTAGTACAGAGACATACCTGGAGAGAGATGGAGAGGGGACGTTAGAGACAACACATACACACACACACACACACACGTCCTTACACACACACACACCTATGAGCTTGGCATCCTCCTCGGTTAGAGGTAACACTCACACACACACACACACACACACACACACACACACACACACAGACAAACACACGTCCTTACACACACACACCTATTAGCTTGGCCTCCTCCTTGGTTAGAGAGATAACACACACTCTCACACACACACACACACACACACACACACACACACACACATACACACACACACACACACACACTCCCACACTAACACACACACACCCACCTATGAGCTTGGCCTCCTCCTCGGTCAGTGTTTTGCTGAGGTAGGTCTTCTTCTTCTTCAGTGAGTTCCCAGAAGGCAGCGTGGCTCCAGTGTTGGGCATGGGAGGCTCTCCATCCTTCTGCTGCAGAGCGTCAGCTATCACCAGGAAGGCCCTGAGACCGATGTTCATACGCTGCAACACACACACACACACACACACACACACACACACACACACACACACACACACACGTTACTGTAGCACGTTCTAGTTCTAGACTACGACTTTTTTGGGTTGTAAACTTATTCTGTGTTCTGGTTCCAAAGTAGTTCTGTGTTCTGGTTCTAAAGTAGTTCTGTGTTCTAGTTCTCAAGTATTTATGATTGTGAAGTAGTTCTGTGTTCTAGTTCTAAAGTAGTTCTGTGTTTTGGTTCTAAAGTAGTCCTGTGTTCTGGTTCTAAAGTAGTTCTGTGTTCTGGTTCTAAAGTAGTTCTGTGTGCTAGTTCTAAAGTAGTCCTGTGTTCTGGTTCTAAAGTAGTTCTGTATTCTGGTTCTAAAGTATTCCTGTGTTCTGGTTCTAAAGTAGTTCAGTGTTCTAGTTCTAACGTAGTTCAGTGTTCTAGTTCTAACGTAGTTCTGTGTTCTGGTTCTAAAGTAGTTCAGTGTTAGATGACTAAACGACTGTAGCTGTAAGCCACCATTTCTAAACTCTCCAGAGTTTCTAAACTCTCCTAACAGCAGAGTGTCATAGTCTCTTTCTCATTCACACAGGACCAACTCATAAAACCTGGAATGCTATTCACACTGACATGCCTGGAGGAGGCATATTTGCTATGATGCCGGTGTGATGGATGGCTACTTGTGTCTGTGTGTGTGTCTGTGTGTGTGTCTGTCTGTGTCTGTGTCTGTGTGTGTGTGTGTGTGTGTGTGTGGGTGTGTGTGTGTGTGTGTGTGAGCAGTACCTCTGGGTTAAGGCTGAAGGCCTTGGCAGGCTTGCCCACACTGAGCAGGTCAAAGATGATCTCCTTCATGGCAAAGTCCAGCCTCTCCTGAGACACCACCCAAAAAAAGACACATATCAGGAAAAGAGGTGGATGTGTGTGTATGAGAGAGTGTGTGTGTGTGTGTGTGTGTGTGCATGTGTGTGGATGTGTGTGTGTGTGTGTGTGTGTGTGTGTGGGCCTGAATGTGTTTTGTACTCGTCACAGATGGGAAGGTCCAGGAATTGAAGCTATCCATTTGAAGTGTTATGAATGCACGTGTGCAGTCACACTGCTGTGCTGCAGGTATGTGCTATTCACCTCTGCGTCATGACCTTCATGATGCAGCTATTCAAGCTATGCGTTATAGCTACTGATTGGAATGCCTGCATGTGTGTGTGTGTGTGTGTGTGTGTGTGTGTGTGTGTGTGTGTTGCCATGCTCTTTGGGATGGAAGTCACACCTGTGCGATGAACTGTATGATCTTGACGAAGATGTTGAGAGGCATGTCCCTGGGAACCACACTACGACTGCCCTTCGGGAACAGAGTGGAGGTGATGGAGGTCAGACGACTGGGGGGGGGGGGGGGGGGGGGGGCAGAGAGGGAGGGGGGGCAGAGAGAGGGGGTGAGAGAGAGAGGGAGGGGGTGAGAGAAGGACAGAGAGAAGGGGGCAGGGATTGGGGGAGAGAGAGAGAGAAAGTGGGGGAGAGAGAGAAAGAGAGTGAGGGGGAGAGTGAAAGACAGTGGGGGAGAGAGAGAGAGAGAGAGAGAGAGAGAGAGAGAGAGAGAGAGAGAGAGAGAGAAAGTGGGGGAGAGAGAGAGATTTCTGTATTACACACCTTTGACACACATGTTGCATTCGTTTTCCTACAGACCTTTGGAGTGTAAACAGGATATACATGGTGTGTGTGTGTGTGTGTGTGTGTGTGTGTGTGTGTGTGTGTGTGTGTGTGTGTGTGTGTGTGTGTGTGTGTGTGTATACCTCTGCGTTCCCGTGTTGCTTTCACACTTGATGCGTATCATATAGACCCACAGCAGTCTGTAGAGAGACTCCAGAGCCACACGCGCCATCTTGGGGTCTTTGTTCTAGAAGCGCACACACACACACACACACACAGACACACACACACACACACACACACACACACACACCAGCAGATTATTTACTGAAGAGCCTTGTCTCTACAGCTCAATGATAAACGCTTTCTAAACTTACAACCAGGAACAGGAGAAACATGCATTATTAAAACCACAAGACATGGAGATGTTAAAACTGCTTACACACCTGTGTGTGCGTGTGTGTGTGTCCACCCCCCTTACAGTTGTGGGTCAAATTAATGGATAAGCTAGAGTAACAGTTGTCTTTCCTCATTCTCCGCTTCACACACACGCACGCACACACACACACACACACACACACACACACACACACACACACACACACACACACACACACACACACACACACACACACACACAGAGGTTTGGACACAGAAGCCGTTTAGCCGTGCCAAGCTGTATGTGTTATTTAGACCTTATCTTAACCTTACAGCCTCTCTACCAATGTGGCTTCTGTTATTTAGACCTTATCTTAACCTTACAGCCTCTCTACCAATGTGTCCTCTGTTATTTAGACCTTATCTTAACCTTACAGCCTCTCTACCAATGTGGCCTCTGTTATTTAGACCTTATCTTAACCTTACAGCCTCTCTACCAATGTGGCCTCTGTTATTTAGACCTTATCTTAACCTTACAGCCTCTCTACCAATGTGGCCTCTGTTATTTAGACCTTATCTTAACCTTACAGCCTCTCTACCAATGTGGCCTCTGTTATTTAGACCTTATCTTAACCTTACAGCCTCTCTACCAATGTGTCCTCTGTTATTTAGACCTTATCTTAACCTTACAGCCTCTCTACCAATGTGGCCTCTTCCATCCCCTCTTTCCATCTCTGTCTCTCTGCATTCCTGTACCACACACACACACACACACACACACACACACACACACACACCTCTGTCTATACTTCCGTCATTCCCCCCTTATCTTCTGTCCATCTAAATATCATTCCAAACACCTCTAGCCGTTTCAGACTTTTATCGGTTCTGTCCATCTCTCTATCTCTCATTCCAGACACCCTTCTCTTCAGCTGCTCATCAGATCAGATCGGATGTGTTCTCTAACAGGACAGGGTGGTGTCTAAGGTTACTGCAGTGCACATCAGAGCTGGGAGTCTGAAGCCAGCATGTTTTCCTGATAGACGTGAATTGGAAGCACAACGGATGTTTTTGGTAAGCATACGTAGATAAATCCCTTCTGGTTAAAGCCAGCGTGTAAGGAGAAATGTGTCCAGTGTTGTCGTTCTGTAACACGTTCAACAGTCAGTATTTCATAGCCAGCGGTAAAGACAGATGTGATGGTGCGGCGTCTTTTTACCTTGAGGTTGGAGAGACAGTTGTTGAGGAAGACGTGCCATCGGCTGAGGAAGAGCTGCTTCTGACTGACGCACAGCAGACAGGTGACCAGAGGGTACAGCGCCTGGACAGAGAGAAGGACAGAACGTTATAAAAGAAGACAAGAAAAGAGAGGGATGGAGAGAAAAGAGAGAGGAATGGAGAGAAAAGAGAGAGAGGGATGGAGAGAAAAGAGAGAGAGAGGGATGGAGAGAAAAGAGAGAGAGAGGGATGGAGAGAGAAGAGAGAGAGAGAGGGATGGAGAGAAAAGAGGGATGGAGAGAATAGACGTTATGAAAGAAGACAGAGAGAAAAAGAGTGGTGTCTTCAGTTTAGCTTTGGACCTCAGTGATGTTAAAGAGTGGTGATTTTCCCACTGACTGGGAGGTTCAAAGGTCAACCACATTGAAACTAGAGTTAGAGTTAGAGTTAGAGTTAGAGGTAGAGTTAGAGGCAGAGTTAGAGTTAGAGTTAGAGTTAGAGGTAGAGTTAGAGTTAGAGGTAGAGTTAGAGTTTCCCACTGACTGGGAGGTTCAAAGGTCAACCACATTGAAACTAGAGTTAGAGTTAGAGTTAGACGCCTTTTCGGTCTAGATCAGGTAAAACAAGAAACCTGTGTGAGCCATGCTCCCTAGTCTTCATCGACTAGCCTTCCTCTCTGAGGTCATGGAAGGACGGCCGCTCATAGAAAGTAGCTTCACCTGTTTTATCTGCCCCTGTTGCCATGCGCTACACACTACACGCCACACGCTACACGCCACAGGCTACACGCCACAGGCTACACGCCACACGCTACACGCCACACGCTACACGCCACAGGCTACACGCTACACGCCACACGCTACACGCCACAGGCTACACGCTACACGCCACACGCTACACGCCACAGGCTACACGCCACACGCTACACGCCACACGCTACACGCCACAGGCTACACGCTACACGCTACACGCTACACGCCACAGGCTACACGCTACACGCCACACGCTACACGCCACAGGCTACACGCCACACGCTACACGCCACACGCTACACGCCACACACTACACGCCACAGGCTACACGCTATACGCTACACACTACACACTACAAGCTACACACTATATGCTACACACTACAAGCTACAAGCTACACACCACACTACATGCCACACACCACACACTACACGCCACACACTACACGTGACACACTGCACGCCACACGCTAACATGCTAGACTGCTTTGTCCCCGTCATTTTCTCACGCCAGGGACTTTTTAATGACGGGTCCCGGGACTACAAGCAGACAGGCTGCATATGTTTGGGGTGTGTGTCAACTTGCAAAGGTTTCAAGGAATGCGTTCCATTGTCTGTCTCTGTCCATAACACACTGACTGAGCTGGAATATCTCCATCTCTCCTTCCCTCACTCCCTCCATCCTCCCCCCCCTCCTCTCCCTCCCTCACTCCCCCCCTCCTCTCCCTCCCTCACTCCCCCCATCCTCCCCCCCCCTCCTCTCCTTCCCTCACTCCCCCCATCCTCCCCCCCTCCTCTCCCTCCCTCACTCCCCCCATCCTCCCCCCCTCCTCTCCCTCCCTCACTCCCCCCCCCCCCCTCTCTCTCATTCTCCGTCCATCAACGGGCTTTAGATTTACGGGTTGGGGCGTTGTCGGAGTGGAGATGGATGGATAACCATTAGGGACAAACAGAGCATGTTATTAGCTTTTCCGCTCCGTCAGCTCAGACATGACGGGTAACTGTGAAGGTGTGTCTGTGTTGGAGAGAGAGAGCGAGGGAGAGGGAGAGAGGGAGAGATACAGAGAGAGAAAGAGAGAGAGAGAGAGTGAGAGAGAGAGAGAGACAGAGAGAGAGAGAGAGAGAGAGAGAGAGAGAGAG
>CM030172.1:3829722-3834722 GCA_017639675.1 Aplochiton taeniatus
GAGGCTGAGGAAAGAGACTGTAGCTTCAGAACCTGATATATAGAGAGATATATGTGCACACTAGAGTTTAATAACCTGTTATATATGTATGCATACTAGAGTTTAATAACCTGTTATATATATATGCATACTAGAGTTTAATAACCTGTTATATATATATATATGCATACTAGAGTTTAATAACCTGTTATATATATATATGCATACTAGAGTTTAATAACCTGTTATATATATATATGCATACTAGAGTTTAATAACCTGTTATATATATATATATGCATACTAGAGTTTAATAACCTGTTATATATATATATATATGCATACTAGAGTTTAATAACCTGTTATATATATATATGCATACTAGAGTTTAATAACCTGTTATATATATATATATGCATACTAGAGTTTAATAACCTGTTATATATATATGCATACTAGTGTTTAATAACCTGTTATATATATATATGCATACTAGAGTTTAATAACCTGTTATATATATATGCATACTAGAGTTTAATAACCTGTTATATATATATGCATACTAGAGTTTAATAACCTGTTATATATATATGCATACTAGAGTTTAATAACCTGTTATATATATATGCATACTAGAGTTTAATAACCTGTTATATATATATATGCATACTAGAGTTTAATAACCTGTTATATATATATATGCATACTAGAGTTTAATAACCTGTTATATATATATGCATACTAGAGTTTAATAACCTGTTATATATATATATGCATACTAGAGTTTAATAACCTGTTATATATATGTATACTAGAGTTGAATAACCTGAATATGTAATGGTATATATCTATAGTTACATGCACACTATAGTATAATACCTGAATATGTAATGGCATTTATATACACATACTATAGTTTAAGGACCTGAATATGTAAGGGCATACATATATATATATACATATGTATATTGTTATATATATATCGTTACATACAAATTGTAGTTTAATAGCCTGGATATGTAATATGGCATATATGTTGACATATAACTGTCTTTGAGTGGAGCTACCAAACCTCTGGGTCCTAAAGATAGTAACACACCTCATAGCCAGAGCAGAGGCACTCCCACACACACACACACACACACACACACACACACACACAGACACACACACACACAAACAAACAGCTGTGAGACTTGTCTTCCCCCCTGTTAGACACTGTACCCTTAGTAGGCAGTTTTCATGTCACCACGGAGAGAAAGAGGGAGAGAGAAAGAGAGAGAGAGAGCGAGAGAGAGAGAGAGAGAGAGAGAGAGAGAGAGAGAGAGAGGTGGAGGCAGAGAGACAGGTTCTGTCACTGTCACGCGCCACCATGATCCACACTCTTAAAATAGAACAACCTCCACACTCAAGAGACACACACACACACACACACACACACACACACACACACATACATACACAGTGATAAAATAGGATGGTTATAGAACTTAGTAGTGGAAACCCCATCACAGATATGGAAAGGAGAATGCAGTTGAGAGATATTATATTTGATCAACCCTTACATTTAAAATATAGATAACCCATAAAAAAACAATCAAAAAGGACCACAATATTTAAACAACTCGGACCTGGACCCTGGAGACAGATAAGAGTTCACGACCCCTTGTCTCCGTCAGACTGACACTTTGACCTTTGACCCCGTGTGTGACACAAGGGTCTCCCTGGAGAGGTCAAAGGTTCAAGCAGTCTGGACGGCTCCAAAGGCTGACAGGCTAAACTGTTAAGACACTCAACCTCATAGCAAACACACGCACACGCACACGCACGCACACACACACATACACGCCTAACACACTAACACACACACACACACACACACACGCGTACGCACGCACACACACACATACACACTAACACACACTCAACCTCATGTACAGTGGAGTACATACACACACACACATACAAATACAGCTCAGTACACATACACACACTCAACCCCATGTATCTTAGGAAGCACACACACACACACACACACACACACACACTTAAACCCATGCGGCTTAGGAAGCACACCATCGACTCCACCCACAACACACAGTGGAGACACAGCCTGTGGCAGCCTCCCCGCTCAGGTAAGGAAGAGCTGTCCCTATAGTGCAAGCCTGAGGCTGGGGGGGGGGGGGGGGGGGTCAGGGATTGAATCCCCTGCCTAGATGTCCGTAGCTGGGGGGGTCAAAGAAGGACTCCCCTGCCTGGATGTCTATAGCTGGGGAGGTCAAAGAAGGACTCCCCTGCCTGGATGTCTATAGCTGGGGAGGTCAAAGAAGGACTCCCCTGCCTGGATGTCCTATTTAAAAGGGGGAGGGGTGGGGGCTGGACGGGACACTGACCAAGAGGGCCTCAACAGCCACAGGCATCCCCCCCCATTGGTCCATTCTGCGAAAGCCAATCATTACCTTAGCCTGGCCGTGAGGAGTAGATACTGACACATAAGCAGCAGGACAAGAAGCCAGGAGGCCTCCACGTACTGAAGACCATCCTGAGTGTAGTGTTAGCCTCCCTACTGCCTTTCACTGGCATTTAAATAATATATCTACAGAAATATAACTACAGAAATATAGCTACAGAAATATAACTACATAAATATGAATACAGAAATATAAGTACATAAATATACCTACATAAATATGACTACAGAAATATACCTACAGAAATATACCTACAGAAATATGGTGCTCACTTTCATTTGCTCTTCTTGGATTCTGTTTCAACCCCCCCCAACCCACACACACACACACACACACACAAAGACCTCAGCATAGCTAGGCGTGCCACAACACACACACACACACACACGCATACACACACACACACAGGCGAAATCAGTAATCAGAAATCACAGACAGTAGCTTATTAGAAATTTGTGGGTGGATTTACACACACACACACACACACACACACACACACACACACACACTCTTACCCAGGCCCTTGATGAAACTGATGAAACTGACCCGGCTCCACCTAGCCGGCCCCTCCATGGTGCACACACACACACACACACACACACACACACACACACACAGGGCTAGGGGACCGTAGGAGGGTGTCTTTCAGGAGGGCAGCAGTGAGTCTGGGGTAGCAGAGAGAAAGAGGCAGGTGGAGAGGGCAGAGGAGCCCCAAATTGGACGTGCCATACTAGAACCAACCAACTGTCACAAATCCACCACAGAACAAGTGACGACCCAGGCTTCTTTTATGTCGAAAACATCAAAATCTTCAGACAATGTCTCCTCTTAGAAAAAAAGGACATCCGGTCAGGGCTTGCGCATTACTAAACCATTTCTTGGGCTTTTATCCAATAAGTTTGATCAGATAGAAAAGTTTCTCAGTGCTTATAAAAACACCAGCATATTGAAACTTCTGTCCAAAACGGAATAATCTCCAACAGGAAATAGTATTCTACTCCAACTGGAACAGGGAATAGTATTCTACTCCAACTGGAACAGGAAATAGAATTCTACACCAACAGGAACAGGAAATAGATTTCTACTCCAACAGTATCCAGAAATAATTCTCTCCTCCAATAGGAAAGACAAAAAAAATTCTCTTCTTCTGTGGTTAAACTCGTCCATGACTGGGCTGGCTGGCTGTCACTGGGTGTAGGGTGCAGTGGAGCCTGCCCTGCCCGCTTTGGTGCCTCCTAATGGGGTGACAGCCTGTAACTTCTTCCCCTCCAGATTCCCTGGAGCTCCCAGAGTCTCCATGAGGCGTCCTACAAAGCCGATCCCAACCTTAGTGAGGTTGACGTGGGGGTGAAAGTTGTTTTTCAAGGCTGCTCTTAGTTCCAGGGCTGTGTTGCTGCACCATGCTGCTGTTGTCATATGGACGTCTCAGAGGAGGAGGGTCCATCTGGAATTTCAGCACTGCCCGGAGAGGAGGAGGAGGAGGAGGAGGGGGGGAGGAGTGGGGGGGGGGGGACTATATATAGACCGCTGGCGGTCACTTTTTGACATACCCTGCTCTGCCCACCCTCCCAGCCCTCTGAACCACGGTAACACACACCCGCAGTCACGCACACACACACGCACACTCACACACACTCACACTTACACACACGCACACTCACACACGGAGGTAGACATGCTGACAGAGAGGTCGACAGAAAAGCAGACAGACAGACAGACAGACAGACAGACAGACAGACAGACAGACAGACAGACAGACAGACAGACAGACAGACAGACAGACAGACAGACAGACAGACAGACAGACAGACAGACAGACAGACAGACAGACAGAAAAGCAAACAGACGGGATTCCACTACATAGCAGTGGTGAAACGGACTCTTTTATGGTGAGTTTAAATACTTCATCCCATACAACCTCACCATTACCTGCTGTTGTTTTTATTACCATCTATAATCTTACAGTCTTATGCCTTTTGCCAGTGTGTGTGTATGTGTGTGTGTGTGTGTGTGTGTATGTGTGTGTGTGTGTGTGTGTGTGTGTGTGTGTGTGTTTCTATGACAACCTAATGAAGCTATGTGGTGTCACAGGCAGATTTCCCAATTGGCTTGTTTTCTTTAGCATGACTCAGCGTTTTGAAAACTGATGAGTCAACAGAACTCTGTCTACATTCTCAGACAACTCCTGTCGAGAGAAAGAGAGAGACTAAGGGGGGAGAGATTAGAGGGGAGGGACTAGGGGGATAGGTTAGGGGGGAGAGATCAGGGGGGAGAGACTAGGCAGAGAGACTAGGGGGAGATAGACTAGGGGGGAGAGACGAGGGAGAGAGACTAGGGAGAGAGACTAAGGAGAGAGAACAGGGGAGAGACTGGAGGGAGAGAGACTAGGGGAGAGACTAGGGGAGATACAAGGGGGAGAGACACGAGGGAGAGACCAGGGAGAGACACTAGGGAGAGAGGCTAAGTGAGAGGCTAGAGGAGAGACTAAGGGAGAGGCTAGAGGAGAGACTAGGTGGAGAGGCTAAGGGAGAGACTAGAGGGAGAGAGACT
>CM030172.1:3849722-3852222 GCA_017639675.1 Aplochiton taeniatus
TCTCTCTGTCTTAATACAGTCTACATCTGAGAGTCTCTCTGTCTTAATACAGTCTACATCTGAGAGTCTCTCTCTGTCTTAATACCTACAGCTGAGAGTCTCTCTCTGTCTTAATACAGTCTACATCTGAGAGTCTCTCTCTGTCTTAATGCCTTAAACTGAGAGTCTCTCTCTGTCTTAATACCTACATCTGACACACACACACACACACACACACACACACACACACACACACACACACACACACATACATACATACATACTGTATATAAGAGGACCCTATATATATAAACTATGAGGACTCTCCAGGTGCATATTCTACACAGTACTCCCTCAGTGACTTCCTGGTGTTGATGTCACCATCGCCATGACAGCAGGTCCCCTGTGTAAGACGAACCTGGGTTACGTGTGATTCCAGAGAGAGAGATGATCGGGATTCAACTAATCCACAGGAGCACAACACACACACACACGCACACACCGAACGCACACACACACACATAGGGATACCTGAAGAACTGGATAGAGTCAAAAGTGTGTTCCTGTGTGTGTGTTTGTGTGCGTGAGTACTTGTGTGTCTGTTTGTGTGCATATGTGTTCATGTGTATGTGTGTGTTCCTGTGTGTGTGTGTGTATTTGTGTGTGTGAGTACGTGTTTGTGATCGTGTTTATGTGCATATGTGTTCGTGTGGGTGTGTGTTTCTGTGTGTGTGTGTGTGTGTGTGTGTGTGTGTGTGTGTTCAGGTGTGTGTGTTCGTGTGTGTGTTCCTGTTCATGTGTGCGTGTGTTTGTGTGTGTGTGTGTGTTTGTGTCATCTAGTTCGTGCTGAGAGTTTCAGATTCTGACAATAGACCACCGGACGTGACTCTGTCTGACTCATGTAGGCCACACAACACAAAGCACACACTCCCCCTGACTAAACCAGGGAGTCCACAGTGGCCTGCTGACCCTCACCCACCCCCTGTGCTCACCAGCCAAAGGGCTTTCACAGAGAGAGGCTCTGGTATATCAGCTCCTTGGCAGAGGAGGCGGTGGGCACTTCTATGAATTAACAGCAAGGTTATTGAACTCATGGCGTTCCAAAAGCACTAAATCCTTTTTAAAGTGAATTATGTATATATATATATATTTATATATATATATATATATATATATATATATATATATATATATATATATATATATATATATATATATATATATATATATGTGTGTGTGTGTGTGTGTGTGTGTGTGTGTGTGTGTGTGTGTGTGTGTGTGTGTTTGTTTGAGTGTGTGTGTGTGTGTGTGTTTAAAAGATATAGCCCTGGTGGAAGAATAAATATATCGCCATCGAGTCTAAAGGAGAAATATGCAATAGATAGAATAGAATAGAATAGAATGCAATATAATAGAATAGAAGGCTATGCACTGTCATTAGGCCACACACTTAATTACAGATTAGGTAAACTGACTGTGGCCAAGGCTAATTAGTTCACTGTCCTTGTTGTGGTATGAGTGGAACGAAACATGGAGGCTGTGTCTCCAGTTATCTGTCAGTCAAAGGGTTAATGTTCTTAATGGAGCCAGGCAGGAGAGTGGCACAGGACCAAAGGTGTGTCACCACCCTCAGGGGACACACACAAGACCAGTGTCTAAAGAAAACACACACACACACAATAGTAGAAAACACACGCAAACACACACACATACACTCACACACACATACTGTACATACCCAGAGCATAAAAAAAAACTTTTGTTTCCACTCCTGCATTTATTCATCCTTCATCTAAAGAAAACAGAAAACAGGAAAACAAACAAAACAAACAACCATTCACAAGAAGGAGGCATCGCCACATAGTTAAAACACCCTTCTAGAGAGCTGAGAGGGGGGGGGGGGGGACAGCAGGGAGCTTGTTAACACTCATTCATCCACACTCCCATTATCATCTGAAAGGACGGTCGTTTTCATGTTTATAAATGCAGGCAGCAGACCATGAAAAGGCCTCTGCTTTGTAAAGAGCCATTGTGTGGGAAGTGTGGCCCACTCTGTTGTGCCTGTGTGCGGCGGCGGCCATGTTTTAAGTCAGGCTTCCACAAAGGAAATTATGTTGGCTCTGCTCCAAAGGGAGACAGACTCCCCACACAGCACACACACATACACACACACACACACAAAAACCTACTCCACGCTCAGATGAGCACAAAGACAGGAGGGGGAAGAGACAACCATGACTTCTGTGCAAAAGAAATAAAAGTAAAATTCACTTTCTTAAAAGTCAGAAAAAAAATCTTTGGAAAATGGACAGCAATATATTTTCGGCAAAATCTTAATCAACGTACTCATTTAATGAATAATTCATTTGAATAAATGAGACCACTTTCTAAATAAATGAATCCTACCCTTTCAGTCAGAGGGGATCTAGTTCCAGTAAAACGCTGTCATTCTGCTCTTCTGTTTCATAAATACAAAGGATATGTTTCTACAATATTATGCTTCCTGGCCCAGATATTGTAG
>CM030172.1:3857222-3867222 GCA_017639675.1 Aplochiton taeniatus
GGTCACAGAGGAGGGGGGAGGGGGGGGGGGGGGGTGCAGAAGAAAGGAGAGAAAGAGAGGGAAGAGGATGTAGAGAGTGACATGGACAAAAAGAGTAGAAGGAATAGAGGATGAAGCGGGTGAAGGAGATGGAGAAAATATAAAAGAGAGAGAGAGAGAGAGAGAGAGAGAGAGAGAGAGAGAGAGAGAGAGAGAGAGAGAGAGAGAGGAAAGACTATTGTGTGGATGTGTGTGTGTGTGTGTGTGTGTGTGTGTGTGTGTGTGTGTGTGGGTGTGTGGAGTCCTGTCTTAGGACTGTGACTCCATTTGGGAGCTTGAACCTTTAGCACCGCGGGGAGCCACGCAGCAACGTGGTCTAGACAGCTCATGGATTAGGAAGACTCAACAAACCAACACTGGAACCCATCGTGGCTGAAGGGCCGTGCAATGCAGAGTAAAACGCATGTGACCAAAAATCACAAGAGGCCAGACCCTCGCTATGTGTGTAATAAATGCCAGACCAAACAAAGCAACATTTTCCTCCTATAAAGGCATCTTCTTCAAATGAGTGTTTCCGCCTCGTACAACGTCAATAATATGCCTGTGATCACATATTTCAACCATTGAGTGATAGCCTAATACGTTGTACAGCACATGTAGAGGTCTGCCTGAGTTTACGAAGCATGAGTGATGCCGTGCTATTAAATATTTAATTGGTGGGGAGATTAAAAGAAAAATCGCAATTTGTTCGTAACCTCTTCACTAAGACGCACCAGCTGCTAGCTCTCCATCGCGCCTTTTGGCCGAGTCTACTCAGACAGGCTGATTTGCATCTCCAACATTTCAGAACCGGAATGTCTGGATATTTAGTCAAATGGTTTATCTTTTGACCCTCCAAAGAATTTGCTGGCATGGGTGAGTGTGTGCTGAAACAACCAACCGCCTACGAACTAGAGAATCATGTTTTTAAGCAAGAGGAGCCATAGAGCGTTGCATGCCTTGTTACAAATGTATCGTTGCGTTTAACATATAGTAATTTGAAATAATGTAGGTTCCGTATCAAGTGAATTAACAGTGACGACAACTTGGTAGCCAAATACCACACATACTCGTAGCTACTACGGATCAATCCGTTAGCTATGCGAGCTATTTTGGCACGAGACGCATGATTCATCCCCAATGAATGCACCGGCACCAGCACAACAGCAACATAATCCGTATCGTAGATAAACGGTAATGCAAACGTTAAGTCGCCAAGACAAGTACTATACCTGATGATATAAACACCAACACTAATATTGCTGTAACGTTTTTTTTTCTTCGAGAAAAAAACGGGCAATGATTGTTGGCTTGCCTTGTAGCTAATTAATCAAGCTAGCACAAAAAAACACCACTATTGTGTTATTGTTGTCATTACTATGGACCATACCTTGTTTGAGTCCGTCTCGTTGTCTACACGATCATATCTTCGTTTTTCGGCCTTTGTTTACCTATTTGAGCACGTTCCTTGTTCCATCCATCTGTCTCGTCTGTCTCTTTGCAGAGTCGTGCCTACTCGGCTGACAGCTCTCGAGCACCATATTACAGAACTCCACCCTTAGCAACCAATCAAATCCTCGGTCTCTTCGGAACTGAGTAAATGGAGGCGGTCTAATGGCTAGAACTCCTGTCTATCAACCTGTCGCTAAGGGTGCGCCTTGGTACTGAGGTAAGCCACCTGCCTTAGCTTAGATTAGAAAGATGCTGAGCGCCAAGCGACGCAGTTCAACAGGGTGTAGTGTGAAACGTCGAAATGAAATCCCGAAGCAAGCTGCGCCACTGACAGCCCTATCTTCTGATTTTGTTATTATTTCTAAATTGGATGAAGCGCTAAAACAACACATTACTGACAGTAACATCTCAATGCTATCGCCCTACCTCAAAGCTTTGTTTTGTCGTTCCTTGAAAGGGGGCCGCAGACGTAGGCCAACTAATTCTATCATGAATAGTTTTTTAGCCAAAGATTAGCGACATCGAACAGACTTGGTGACAGGACGGGTGGAATACCTGAAAATCCCTCAAGGGAGTGCTGTTGACTAAGCTGCAAGCCTAACTGTATTCTAGTTTGTGTGTGTGTGTGTGTGTGTGTGTGTGTGTGTGAGTGTGTGTGTGTGTGGGTGGGTGTCTCTCTCGCTCTCTTGCTCTCTGTCGACCTCCCTATCTCTCTGTCTCTGTCTCTGTCTCTCTCTACCACTCTGTCTCTCTCTCTCTCTCTCTCTCTCTCTCTCTCTCTCTCTCTCCCTCCCTCCCTCCCTCCCTCCCTCCCTCCCTCCCTCTCTCTCTCTCTCTCTCTCTCTCTCTCTCTCTCTCTCTCTCTCTCTCTCTCTCTCTCTCTCTCTCTCTCTCTCTCTCTCTCTCTATATATATATATATATATATATATATATATATTTATATACAGTGGGGCCAAAAAGTATTTAGTCAGCCACTGATTGTGCAAGTTCTCCTACTTAGAGAGGTCTGTAATTTTCATCATAGGTACACTTCAACTATGAGAGACAAAAATGAGAAAAAAAATCCAGGAAATCACATTGTAGGATTTTTAAAGAATTTATTTGTAAATGATGGTGGAAAATAAGTATTTGGTCACCCACAAACAAGCAAGATCTCTGGCTCTCACAGGCCTGTAACTTCTTCTTTAAGAAGCTCTTCTGTGCTCCACTCGTTACCTGTATTAATGGAACCTGTTTGACCTCGTCATCTGTATAAAAGACACCTGTCCACAGCCTCAAACAGTCAGACTCCAAACTCAACCATGGCCAAGACCAAAGAGCTGTCGAAGGACACCAGGAAGAAAATTGTAGACCTGCACCAGGCAGGGAAGAGTGAATCTGCAATAGGCAAGCAGGTTGGTGTGAATAGATCAACTGTGGGAGCAATTGTAAGAAAATGGAAGACATACAAGACCATTGATAATCTCCCTCGATCTGGGGCCCCACGCAAGATCTCATCCCGTGGGGTCAAAATGATCATGAGAACGGTGAGCAAAAATCCCAGAACTACACGGAGGGACCTGATGAATGACCTGCAGAGAGCTTGGACCAAAGTAACAAAGGCTACCATCAGTAACACACTACGCCAAGAGGGACTCAAATCCTGCAGTGCCAGGCGTGTCCCCCTGCTTAAGCCAGTACATGTCCAGGCCCGTCTGAAGTTTGCCAGAGAGCATATGGATGATCCAGAAGAGGATTGGGAGAATATCATGTGGTCAGATGAAACCAAAATAGAACTTTTTGGTAAAAACTCAACTCGTCGTGTTTGGAGGAAGAAGAATGCTGAGTTGCATCCCAAGAACACCATACCTACTGTGAAGCATGGGGGTGGAAACATCATGCTTTGGGGCTGTTTTACTGCAAAGGGGACAGCACGACTGATCCGTGTTAAGGGAAGAATGAACGGGGCCATGTATCGTGAGATTTTAAGCCAAAACCTCCTTCCATCAGTGAGAGCATTGAAGATGGAACATGGCTGGGTCTTCCAGCATGACAATGATCCCAAACACACCGCTCGGGCAACGAAGGAGTGGCTCCGTCAAAAGCATTTCAAGGTCCTGGAGTGGCCTAGCCAGTCTCCAGACCTCAACCCCATAGAACATTTGTGGAGGGAGTCGAAAGTCCGTGTTGCCCAGCGACAGCCCCAAAACATGGCTGCTCTAGAGGAGATCTGCATGGAGGAATGGGCCAAAATACCAGCTACAGTGTGTGCAAACCTGGTGAAGACTTACAGGAAACGTTTGACCTCTGTCATTGCCAACAAAGGTTATGTTAAAAAGTATTGAGTTGAACTTTTGTTATTGACCAAATACTTATTTTCCACCATCATTTACAAATAAATTCTTTAAAAATCCTACAGTGTGATTTCCCGGATTTTTTTTCTCATTTTTGTCTCTCATAGTTGAAGTGTACCTATGATGAAAATGACAGACCTCTCTCATCTTTCTAAGTAGGAGAACTTGCACAATCAGTGGCTGACTAAATACTTTTTGGCCCCACTGTATATGTCTGTCCATGTATTTATTTATTTATGTGATGTCTGGTATCTGGACTTTGAGTCTGCAATAAAGGTTTGATTGATTGATTGACTGATGGGTTCACAGTGTTTAAATGAACTTGCACAATCAGTGGCTGACTAAATACTTTTTGGCCCCACTGTATATAAATATATATATATATATAGCTGTCCGGCTGGCTGCGCTCAACATGACGCTGTTGGTTATTGATCCATGTTCACCTTGAGGGAGTGGCTCCTCTCAAAATAAATGTTCACTTGACAGTTGGTTGACTCAGCGTCTGTGTACGACGCCCTCTATGGGCTGTTAACGAATATATGTCCTCTCTAGAGACACTTGTTTGTTTCTATATCTCTCTACTACCAAACAGACATTCGTGTATCATCAATGAGAATCTCATGAATCTTTTACTGGCTCATGAATCTTTTACTGGCTCATGAATCTGCCAAGTAAGAATCCTCACATTAGCAATCCAAAGAGGGATGCGGGAAGTTGATACTACTTTTCAAAGGAATTTATAAAGATTTGTATCACCTTCTATCACGTCACACTGTACAGTTATACATATATTATAAAAAAAAAAAAGCATACATACATAGTGACATGACAAAAAAACAATTTGTCCAGAACATTTTGGTCGTTAATAACACAAACTGAAACAGGATCACATTTAGTTGCCCGTAAAAACTGAAAATATGAGTCTTAACCCAAATAGACGAGGGTCAAGACCCAAACATCTGCAGTGAGTTTGAATTGCTTCTCTTTTGTTTTGAACTCTGCTTTTAGATTGTACAATGCGGATGTACTGGTGGAAAAAAGTGCAATATAAAAAGTGGTTAATAGCTACTATGGCACGTCATATATAAATAGAAAATCTACAAACCAAAACATTAAAGGTGGCATATGAAGAGGAGCGGTCAAACACAGACAGTCTGAATGAAGGCAGGCAGCCTCTCTCACACTCTTTCTACTGGGTTTTGCTGCATCTTTGCCAATTTATCTTTAAGCATATTTATAAATATAGTCTTTTCATAAAGAAAAAAAAGACTTAAATGCGTACATTAAGCACTTCATTAGAGTTGTGTCAAAACAAGCACAATTTACAAATGAGCCTCTAATTTAGAGAGAGAAAAAAATGTAAGAATAGAAAACCTTTCTATCAAATTTAACATCAGGAGTGAACGGACCTTTTTCCCATTTGGGAGATCTAAAACAATTCAAATGGTTTTCGATAAACAAGGGAAGACACAGCAGTGTAATTTGAAAAAAAAATTATGAATAATAATGAAAAAAAGCATGTGAAAGATTTCCTATTGCACCCACGTGAGAGGAAACCATTTTATGTTTTCTATTTTTAAAGAGATCTTGTTTGTTAATGGTAACTTACATGTACATTGTTATGAATAATAATCAGCAACAGGGAACAGGGAGTTATACTATACATATATTGTCTTTGCTGATGTGAATATTTATCTGCTGTGAATAATAGATAAGACTCCCAGTGTTGACAAAGAAATAAACAAATCAAAGGAAAATACATCGCACATTCCTTCCTGTTGATTGTACATGGATGGTCAACATTCAAGGAGCTTCTCTTGTTTACCACTTTATCGAATCTCTAGGGGCAGTGCACACCGCTTACAGTTATAAACCTCCAGAACACTTTTGTTAATGTTACTTTATTATTCAAATGAAGATATTTCAGCTATGATGTTTCATAGCGTTTTCTATCGGTATGGTTTCTAGACACAGCCCTTAGAGGTTTCTGCAGAAGTCCACTCTCCCCTTTAATGCTAAACCCATTATCTGTCAACACATAGTTCACTTGGTCTGGGCTGAATCAGTGGCATATGCAGTCGGCAGTCTCCTCAGGTTAGGGTAAGCGTTGGGGTTGGGGTTAGGGTTGGGGTTGGGGTTGGGGTTAGGGTTGGGGTTGGGGTTAGGGTTAAGACAACAGTTTACTGAGGTCCATGCCGACAATGTGTCAGACACACACACAAACACACACATCTATTCAGCCATCGAACCCCATAGCAGTTCTGATGCAGGGCATCTTCAACGTGATGCTTGAGGCTACAACTCAAACCCACATCTAAACGTTAGCCGTTAGCCCCTCTGCCCGCCAACCACAACCCCACCAACGTCTCTGAAGAAGAGCTACAACAAGCAGAACAGTAAAAGTTCAGTGATTGTCCATCGGCAATAAAAACACAATAGCTTATTTATTATTTTTTTCAAGTCACTTCAAAAGAGTTTCTTAATGTAAACTTAGCCGTGCTCTGTGGTGTACTGGTGACAGACCCTCCAGCAGGTTCTGATTTATACAAGGTGTCGGCACTTTTTCTTCTCTCTGAATTTGTCCTTCATAAAATAATAATGGCTTTATTTTATTTTTTTCCAGTTCAGTTGAAGAAAACAAGCAACAATGTCTGTCTCGTTTCGTACAGAAAAGTCATTTTCTTTTAGTCCTGGGATTCTCCACCCAGAATGTAAAGGTAACCGCTCGTTTCCATAGCAACTACTCTAAAGGTAACCATGCGTTTCAATAGCAACAAACCTGAAGGTAACTGTTTTTCGTCCTCTCTTATTTATTTTCAGAGGCAACAGAGATGTGCAAATGAAACGTTTTCTTGATAGCCTTCCTCTTTTGGATTATATAATCAAATATTAGGCCAGAGATCTGATAAAAAAATAAGTATTTGCATTGTCCAGCTCCTTGCTATGAATGAGACAAATGCACAAGCCATGACGCAGGTTAGCAAAGCGAGACATGGCACAAGCTGTTGATTGATGATCGATTATTGACATTTAAGAACTGCAAGACCTTTGTAATCACTTATACTGATTGAAGTGTGATAATCCAGATTTTATTTACCCTTGAGGGTAAGCTCTGATGTATTTGGCTTGACAAAGTGCAGGTCCTCATATTAAGTTAAGACTTATAGTCAACAAATAGTCTCTAAATCGTAAATTGGGCTCTCCGAACCACAGTGAGACGTAATTGAAGAGAGAGTGAAAAAGAGAGTTATACAAATAAATAAAATAATTCCTACATGGGCCACATAACTCGAGCAGGTAACACTGTCATCCATTTCTTGTTGGGAATAACGTGATCCTTAAGGCAGCAGGGAGAAATCACGATTTAGCAAAGGGGAAGGACGTTTTCTTTCTTTCTTTCTTTCTTTCTTTCTTTCTTTCGTTCTTTCGTTCTTTCTTCGTTTCGTTCTTTCTTTCTTTCTTTCTTTCTTTCTTTCTTTCTTTCTTTCTTTCTTTCTTTCTTTCTTTCTTTCTTTCTTTCTTTCTTTCTTTCTTTCTTTCTTCCTTTCTTTCTTTCTCCTCCTGCTCCTCCTCTAGCCGTAGCGTGGGTCCATGTCAGTGAGGGAGGAGGTGCAGTGGGAGGAGGTGGGGGGCCGGTAGAAGCTGGGCCGGGAGGCCTCCATGAAGAAGGTGGAGGAGGTCAGGCTCTTTCGATCCTTCTTCAACACGGGCCTCCTCTGCCAGCGGCACAGCAACAGCTCCACCTAGTGGGAGAGAAATATAATCAGCATTTACGGTTGTTTTTTGCCCAGATTTATTCCAAAATGCGATATGTCCATTTTGGAAAAACAACTATCTGAAATCTTTGTGACTAATATAACCCTTAAGATAATCTCTTCAAATGCACATTAACATTTATTATTTGTCCATTTTGAATTTTTTTTTGTATTTTTAAATTGTGCAAAAATCCGAAATAAATAAACAAACAAAACATGACGTACAGTAATAAGAAAATAAACAAATCGAATAAATAAAATAAAAACCAGAAAGTACTTTTAGATACAAACCTGCTCTCTGAAGAAGCTAGTGGTTAGGGTATAGAGGATGGGGTTGAGGGCGCTGTTGATGGGCAAGATGAAGATCACCACCCAGGAGGAGATGGTGCCTAGTAGACGAGAGAGGAGAGGAGAGAACAGAGGAGGGAGAGTAGAGGAGAGAGCAGAGAGTAAAGGAGAGGAGGGAGAGGAGAGGAGAGAGCAGAGAGTAAAGGAGAGGAGGGAGAGGAGAGGAGAGAGCAGAGAGAGCAAATTGGGAGAGAGAAGAGAGAGAAAATAGATGAGAGTGCAACAAGAGAGCAGAAGAGACAGAACAGGAGTGGAGAGGAGAGAGCAAAGGAGAGGAGAGAGAGCAGAAGAGAGAGAATAGATGAGAGAAGAGAAGAGAAGAGAAGAGAAGAGAAGAGAAGAGAAGAGAAGAGAAGAGAAGAGAAGAGAAGAGAAGAGAAGAGAAGAGAAGAGAAGAGAAGAGAAGAGAAGAGAAGAGCAGAGAGGAAAGAACAGATGAGAGAGGGTACAGGTATCACAGCTGTATGCTTACAAAAATAGCTGAATAGAATTTTTTCTGGTCTATGTTGTTTAAGCTAGTATCCTGTGTGTGTGGGTGTGTGTGTGTCTGTGTGTGTGTGTGTGTGTGTGTGTGTGTGTGTGTGTGTGTGTGTGTGTGTGTGTGTGTGTGTGTGCATGCGGTGTGTGTGTGTATGTGTGTGTGTTTGTGTATATGTGTGTGTGTGTGTGTGTGTGTGTGTGTGTGTCTATAAGTCCATACGTGTGTTTGTTAGTAATATATTCGGAAAGACAGAGAATGTGGGGATGTAATCATGATCATCATCATCATCCTCATCATCATCATCATCATACTTCATCATTTCTCACCTGGTATTTCAACTTCCAGCAGAGAAAGCACTTTGACCAGGAAGATGGGGATCCAGCAGAGGGCGTCAGAGAACACAATGAAGAAGAACCTGCACGGGGGCGACAGAGAACACAATGAAGAAGAACAGGTTCCCGTGGAAACTACATGACAACAATGACTTCATCCTGATGGCGGTCTAATAACTCATCATAACTGATGCTTCTGAGCAGAGGCGTCATGCACCACATTTTTTGGAGAGGGGCACTGTTTCACAATTCCATTGACTATATGCCCCTTCAGCCTATATACATAACACTATGGATTTGATTTCAAACCCTTGTCTCAAATAATTAGGGGGGCACACGTCCCCTTAGTGTGAATGGAAACTACGTCTCTGCCTCTGAGGGATATACAGATGAACCAGAACATTCAAATGAATTAATAAAAAAAATACCTGATCGTTTCGAACAATAAGTAACTAAAAAAATTATAATCAACAACAAAAATAAATTAATTCCTGTCTGAAAACTAATGAAGACAAAAACTTGGTGCAAAAATTCAATCGACGAGACTGGAGTCAAAGAGGTTTGTCTCGAGGACATTTTAATATCAACAACAAATCGTGAGACCGTTCGGTAAGGGTCTGTCCAACCAGCCCCAGGACACAGTTTATTTACTTTTTTGCCTTACATAACATGTTTTTCTTAGTAGTTCTAAATCATTTGTAATTGCCACTTTTAGCCACCTGTTCCATTTACAAATGCCTGGTCAGCAAAACGTTGCTCCATCCATTGTTTTATCAGTGCTTCTAGGATTCTCAAGGACATTTGTACTGACTCTTTAGATCTTTAATTGATAGGGCTTCAAATCATCAAATGACAAGCTTTGTGTGTTAGTTCATGAAAAGGACAATGTTTATAGTACATGAAAAACGGAGGTTATGAAGAGCACACTGCTGACACTACTTTTCAAAATATACCAAATATATAATAAAATATTGCCCTAGATTCATCGTTTTCATGGGGGTAGGATATACCTTTATTGCCATAGATTCATTGTTTTTCATGGGTGCTGGTCCCTTAGTGTACTCCCTGGCCCGTTCTTGGTATTCCAGGCCCAGTGTTACTCACCGGGCAGTACCCCAAAGGTCATGTCCATATGTACATGCTGTCAACAGTACTCTGATTTGTCGGTTTCTTGATATCTTGCCTTCATTCTGAACTTATGCTTTATAGTGTTAGCCATTGCCCCTGTTGTTTTAATCAGTCCCGTATGTTTTTAGAGCATCAATCGTGAGGTCCCTTA
>CM030172.1:3869722-3874722 GCA_017639675.1 Aplochiton taeniatus
AAGGCTTTAGTTCAATGGATATATGCATTATTCACAAAGCATTCAGGAATTAGAAATCATGAGCAGCTTTTCTGTGACCAAACTGCTCTTCCTGAATGTATATTCCAGAGACCTAGTGCTCAGTAATGTTGTGTCCGGCACCTTTGGTACTTTTGACCTGGCCATCAAAAGAACAATGAAGTTGTTTATTTTCAGCTTTATAAATGTTCTAGTCATTCTATCATATTTATAACTTATTAAAGTAAGGACTTATTGTACTTGTAACCCATCATGCTTAGTACTTTACATAAGTATAACTTTCTGCAATTCAGTTATGATCGATCATGGGCTTTAAAGGTTATTGACTGTAAGGACTTTAATGTGACTGGTGGTTGGGTTATTGACTGTAAGGACTTTAATGTGACTGGTGGTTGGGTTATTGACTGTAAGGACTTTAATGTGACTGGTGGTTGGGTTATTGACTGTAAGGACTTTAGTGGGACTGGTGGTTGGGTTATTGACTGTAAGGACTTTAGTGTGACTGGTGGTTGGGTTATTGACTGTAGGGACTTCAATGTGACTGGTGGTTGGTTATTGACTGTAAGGTCTTCAGTGTGACTGGTGGTTGGGTTATTGACTGTAAGGTCTTCAGTGTGACTGGTGGTTGGGTTATTGACTGTAAGGTCTTCAGTGTGACTGGTGGTTGGGTTATTGACTGTAAGGTCTTCAGTGTGACTGGTGGTTGGGTTATTGACTGTAAGGTCTTCAGTGTGACTGGTTGTTGGGTTATTGACTGTAAGGACTTTAATGTGACTGGTGGTTGGGTTATTGACTGTAAGGTCTTCAGTGTGACTGGTGGTTGGGTTATTGACTGTAAGGTATTCAGTGTGACTGGTGGTTGGGTTATTGACTGTAAGGACTTTAATGTGACTGGTGGTTGGGTTATTGACTGTAAGGACTTTAATGTGACTGGTGGTTGGGTTATTGACTGTAAGGACTTTAATGTGACTGGTGGTTGGGTTATTGACTGTAAGGACTTTAATGTGACTGGTGGTTGGGTTATTGACTGTAAGGACTTTAGTGTGACTGGTGGTTGGGTTATTGACTGTAAGGACTTTAGTGTGACTGGTGGTTGGGTTATTGACTGTAGGGACTTCAATGTGACTGGTGGTTGGTTATTGACTGTAAGGTCTTCAGTGTGACTGGTGGTTGGGTTATTGACTGTAAGGTCTTCAGTGTGACTGGTGGTTGGGTTATTGACTGTAAGGTCTTCAGTGTGACTGGTGGTTGGGTTATTGACTGTAAGGTCTTCAGTGTGACTGGTGGTTGGGTTATTGACTGTAAGGTCTTCAGTGTGACTGGTTGTTGGGTTATTGACTGTAAGGACTTTAATGTGACTGGTGGTTGGGTTATTGACTGTAAGGTCTTCAGTGTGACTGGTGGTTGGGTTATTGACTGTAAGGTATTCAGTGTGACTGGTGGTTGGGTTATTGACTGTAAGGACTTTAATGTGACTGGTGGTTGGGTTATTGACTGTAAGGACTTTAATGTGACTGGTGGTTGGGTTATTGACTGTAAGGACTTCAATGTGACTGGTGGTTGGGTTATTGACTTGGGTCTCACCGCTGTCTGTCGTTTCCCGGGCCGGAGGTTGCTGAAGGGGAAGACGATAACCAGAAACTTCTCCAGGGTCAGGTAGGTCAACAGGATCACAGACACCTGGAGCAGGAACAGCAGGGTTAAAGGTCGTTAAGGGTTAAAAGGTCAGACGACCAGAGCAGGACATTGAGGTTCAAAGGTTAAAGGTCAGACGACCATAGCAGGACGTTGAGGTTCAAAGGTCGACCGACCAGAGCAGGACTTTGAGGGTAAAAGTTAAAGGTGAGACGACCAGAGCAGGACGCTGGGGTTCAAAGGTTAAAGGTCAGACTGACCTCAGAGGAGAGCATGGCCAGGAAGCCGATGGTGCGACATTCCACACTCTCCATCCACAGCAAGGCGTTCCTGTTGTACTGGCCCCGGAACTTCACGTCAAACACACCAACGAAGAAGAGGTACACGCCCATCAGACAGTCAGCGCCTGGAAAAGAAGGATGGAGGGGTGGGGGGGTAGAGTGTTGAGGAGGAAGTTAAACCCTGCAGAGAATGGGGGGGGGGGGGACTGGACTGGACTGACTGAGACTGCTGGTCTATGTCTCACACAGGCAAATACGAGATAGAAAGAGCGACAGATAGAAAGAAGGACAGATAGAAAGAAGGACAGATAGAAAGAAGGACAGATAGAAAGAACGACAGACAGAAAGAACGACAGATAGAAAGAACGACAGATAGAAAGAACGACAGATAGAAAGAACGACAGATAGAAAGGAACAACGAAAGAAAGAAGGCGACAAAACACACACAGGAAAGAAAGAAGACAATTTGGATTGAATGCTTAGGAGCCCAGTGGCTGCAGTGTTGTCACAGAGCTAACCCCACTCTCTCCCTCCCCCTCTATCTCACAGATAAAGGACTCCTTCCTTAGTGCAGCCTTCAAGTAATTCAAAGAAAAAGATTTCTATAATGGGAGTCCTGCCTCGGGTGGAGACGTTAATCATTTCTCAATAGTTTGGAATGACTGTTGCAATCCGTCTTCCCTGGGTGAAGTTGGTGTTGTGTGCGATTAAACCATTAATACAATTATTATGGAAACATAGAGATGTCAGCGCTACCCCTGAATGTTCAGTAGAACTGGAGAAAGACATTTCTTTGTTGTTTTCTGATCTTGGCGAAGATTCGATACCGCTAACCCTAACACAAAGAATAGGCCCAAACCCACCCATGGGAATCTATAGAAACGATGTTCCAATCTCTCCAAATATGGGGTGGAGAATTTGCAGTTCCAGCTTAAGTAGGTAAGCAAAGCAAAGGTGAAAATGATTCCCTACTTTGGCTCTTACACTGGGGAGCTTTATGTATCCTGGCCTTTGTGTGTGTGCATATGGGTCAGTGTGTGTGGGTGTGTGTGGGTGTGTGTGGGTGTGTCTGTAGGGTGATTAGCCTATCACAGTAGACTCATCATCATAGTTTTAATGGTTATTATTTAATTGTGTAATTATTTTGCCTTAATGACAACAGGAAACAAAGTGATATGCTTGCAACCATAAAAAAAATAAGAACACCCATTGCAATGTGTGTGTGTGTGTGTGTGTGTGTGTGTGTGTGTGTGTGTGTGTGTGTGTGTGTGTGTGTGTGCGTGCGTGCGTGCATGCATGCATACGTGTGTGTGTGTTTCTCGTCATAACTATTATCGTAAATGCAGATGATGCTATTAAAGTTACATTTATGATTACCTTCCACGGTGCAAATACAGTTAGTGTGTGTGTGTATGTGTGTGTGTGTGGGGGGGAGGGGGGGGGGACGTGCGTGTGTGTGTGAAAAAGACTGAAAAAGTGTGTATGAGTGTAACAATGCTGTCTCTATGAGCTGGTCTCCTTGACAACGTTAAGACGCTAAAACGTCACTTCAACGGTCCACATTGGGAAACACATTGACACTGCAGGGTTACATGTCTTCAAACCCTTACAGGAGAACACAGGGAGTCACAGTAACCCATTCAAACCCTGACAGGAGAACACAGGGAGTCACAGTAACCCATTCAAACCCTGACAGGAGGACACAGGGAGTCACAGTAACCCATTCAAACCCTGACAGGGGAACACAGGGAGTCACAGTAACCCATTCAAACCCTGACAGGGGAACACAGGGAGTCACAGTAACCCATTCAAACCCTGACAGGAGGACACAGGGAGTCACAGTAACCCATTCAAACCCTGACAGGAGGACACAGGGAGTCACAGTAACCCATTCAAACCCTTACAGGAGAACACAGGGAGTCACAGTAACCCATTCAAACCCTGACAGGAGGACACAGGGAGTCACAGTAACCCATTCAAACCCTGACAGGAGAACACAGGGAGTCACAGTAACCCATTCAAACCCTGACAGGAGGACACAGGGAGTCACAGTAACCCATTCAAACCCTGACAGGAGAACACAGGGAGTCACAGTAACCCATTCAAACCCTGACAGGGGAACACAGGGAGTCACAGTAACCCATTCAAACCCTGACAGGAGGACACAGGGAGTCACAGTAACCCATTCAAACCCTGACAGGGGAACACAGGGAGTCACAGTAACCCATTCAAACCCTGACAGGAGAACACAGGGAGTCACAGTAACCCATTCAAACCCTGACAGGAGGACACAGGGAGTCACAGTAACCCATTCAAACCCTGACAGGGGAACACAGGGAGTCACAGTAACCCATTCAAACCCTGACAGGACAACACAGGGTGTCACAGTAACCCATTCAAACCCTGACAGAAGAACACAGGGAGTAACAGTAACCCAATCATTGCAAGTGGCTCTGTTTCTTTTTAAAGGAGCTGAGGGGTGGAGCCTGTGTCCCTGTGCTGAAACAAGATTGGCCGCTGAACACAGCAGGCGTTTCTTTTCAATATGGATCCGACCTTTGATTGGTTGGAAAGGAGAACATTTATTACGTGCCCAGATTCTATAGAATAATTGATGGCACTTGATATAGCACTTTGTTGAATGTTTGTTTGTGTGTTTGTTTATTTACACACATAGTGGAATAAATAGAATTAAATAGAAAGTAGGTACAGGAAATATAAGTAAGTAAATATAGAGCTTTCCTAAGGCACCCAAAGCGCTTTACACTGTAGGGGGAGACTCTCAGGGGGTCCAGTCGTCAGTGAAGACCCACATGGGGCAAAACAGGGCATGAATTAGCCCACTGGGAGCTGAAGAGTAGCACCTATCACCATTTACATTCCATTGTCATCGCTGGCCCTGAACCCCAGCGTCTCTGTGTTAACCCACATTCGGTGTCTAAGACAGTCGCCACGGCACTCACAGCACAGCACTTTGATGCAGGCGGCGTGCAGGTTGTTCTCGGCGCGGATCAGCGACCTCATGCAGATGACGAAGAGGTTGCCGAAGCAGGTGACGAAGGCCAT
>CM030172.1:3882222-3884722 GCA_017639675.1 Aplochiton taeniatus
AGCTGACGGGTAGAAAAGTGCATGTCATCTTTAATGGAGCTTGTTCTTTCATGCAGCTTTACCCTTGCAGAATGAGAAAATAGTCTTGTTTTACAATTCAGAATAATTTGGGTTAGCTACTCTATTATAGAACTCCACAGGGCTTTGAAATATGGCCACGGGGTGTTGCAGTGCCCCGACCTACGCAGGCAAGAGGCTGTCAGACATTTTCCTAATACCAGGGTCATGCTACACGATTTTAGCCCGGTCTACATGTTCAGTCTACGATGCTGTTCTGCGTTGCGGAAATCATGTAGTGTGTGAAATCTGCTATTGTCTAGTTTGAACAACTTAATTTGTTCCATATACAGCGCAAATATCATAGTCGATCGTTCAGTATGAACAGTAGTACTAGGATGCCCCGAATAAAAAAGTTGTGAAGTTTGTTTCTAGCATAATCCTGCTTTTCAGGCTCTCCTGTGCATCAATTTATCTAGCCTGCTAACGTCTGTGGTTCAAACGAATGTCATGAACCGATGGAAACACGTGCTGCCCTGATTGGTAGAAAGTGTCGTATCATTCTATAGGATCTTTTAGACAATCCATTTTCTCCATATAAAAGTAACAACAGAAAGTAGTGGAGTGCAAAGTATTATATATTAGTTTGAAATGTAGTGGAGTGCAAAGTATTATATATTAGTTTGAAATGTAGTGGAGTGCAAAGTATTATATTTTTAGTTTGAAATGTAATGGGGGGAAAGTAGTAAGTCTCCCAAAATGAAAATACTTGAGTAAAGTACAGATACTTGCTAAAGATACTTAAGTACAGTAGTGAAGTACATGCACTTCTTTACTGTCCACCACTGCACAGTCATACATGTCTTCTCTTGACCTTGGGAGGGGGGTAAAGTAGGTTAAAGTAATCCTGAATTTGGAATGCATTGGAACAGCTTTTATATTTGTAGAAGATTTGTGTCTTAATATTTAGCGTTTTTTTTTCATGTTTGGAATCGTCTGCTGGTCTGAGTCGATTTCACAGCCTACTTCAGTTTATAGGTTCCATCTCTTTGGGATGGTTTACTACCTCAATGACAAAGAGAAACAGGCACACACACACACACACACACACACTGAACAGGTGCAATGGCTAGAGAAATAACTTTTTTATGTCACTAAATAAAAAATCTCTAAATCAATCAAGTCGTTAAAGTTTGACTAAAAGACCAAAGGAGAAAAGCCAGCTGCCACTGTCATCAAAACAGATCCTTATCATAGAAATTAAACGAAGAGCTCATCAAATAAACAGTCTAGTGGCAGTCTGACGTGTTCCTTTTGCTAAGCAACACTAAAGCAAACAGAAACTAGAGCTGTTAGGGTCCTGGCCTCTCGACAAAGGGGTTGTTATCTTGGTGCGGCGCAGCTCGCGCTGCCATGGTTACAGGCTGTCTGTCTGTTCTACCTCTTCTATATCTATGCTTACAGTGCCTTAGCCATATCGTCATGCCCACCATTTGTTTGTGACTTTTGTGTTGTAGTTCATTTGTTGTTCCACTCTCACGCGTCAGGACAGAGGACGCCCTGCTAATGAAGCACTCTAAAAGCCCTGATGATAGTCAGCATAACAATACCTCTATAACCAGCCAGCACACAACCTGTCTAAGTGGATTTGCATTTCTCATTCAGAATGGGTGCACAAAAGGGGGGGGGGGGGAGAGAGAGAGAGAGAGAGAGAGAGAGAGAGAGAGAGAGAGAGAGAGAGAGAGAGAGAGAGAGAGGGAATTAAAAACATTGAACTTGATAGAGAGGGAGGAGAGGAAGCAGAGCTGTATACTCACAGATACACGAGAGAGTGGAGTCCAGTGAAGGTTTCAGGAGACAGAGTCCTGAGGGGATTGTGATCCAACAGCCTGTCGAGGGGAAAAGCAGAGCTCATCTACCGGTTGAAAAGGTTGTTTAGTAACATTTATTTTCCTTGGGATCATTTCGAGTGTTTCCTTCTTTGAGTTTTCTTATATTGCAATTTTAGTTTTGTTTAGTTTTTATGTAGACAAAATAATCACTGGCTTGTTGTCAAGGTGACGGGGCCAGTGACCAAAACGTATCGTCAGCAACCATGTGATCTGGACCCCGCACTAAAGTGTCATTTATGGCCGAATGCAATGTCTATGTTCAGTCAAGGAGGTAAAGGGCATGTTCTGATAAAGCCGGGCGACTTTGGTTATAGTATTGATAAGATCTGTCAAACTGGCCAATGGGTCAACAAGATCTATCAAACTGTGACGAATGACCAACCATTTATCACTCATTAATTTGTATGGAGTATACAGGAATACTCATTACTTTGTATGGAGTATACAGGAATACTCATTACTTTCTATGGAGTATACAGGAATACTCATTACTTTCTATGGAATATACAGGAATACTCATTACTTTGTATGGAGTATACAGGAATACTCATTACTTTCTATGGAGTATACAGGAATACTCATTACTTTGTATGGAGGATACAGGAACACTA